>CM053787.1:376908598-377321098 GCA_028749045.1 Cupressus sempervirens | reverse complement strand
TGATATTATCATTTAAGCCTTTGATAATATTGAGGCTTCGGTTAGTAGTGCTATGGAGAGAGCTCTCCATCATATTCATTCTTTTTTCCACCTTAGTAATCCTAGTTTCCAGATCACTTATTCTGTTAATCCCATCTTCCCCTTCCTTCCTTTTCAGACCTTGCAACCTATTCTTTATTTCCTTTATTTCATGAAAAATCCACTTGATAGACTAAAAGTCGTTCACCATGTTATTCCTGGCAGTATTGAGGAGATTCGCCCCACCTCCTTGGCATTATCACTGAGAATCACCATGATTAGATCAATAAGTTCCTCCAAATGAATTCTACCATAATTTCCCTCTAAGACCTTGGGCTAGATAGTTTCTCTCACAATGCCCATTTTCACAGTTTGAGTTTCAAAGTTCCTCCAGACTATTTTCCTACCCTTAGAGCCAAAATTATAGGTGGTTTTTTTTGTGCCATAATCCTCATTTATCTCATCTTGGGCATGGAGAGGTATCTCTTGTCCCTTACCATAATCCTGATCAACATCCATTACATTACCCCTTCTCCTCTTGGTTGGGCTTTCCACCTTCCTACAAACCAGGACCTTGCTAGCATCTTCATATTTCACATTATTCTCCTCCTCTATTTCCATTCCCTCATCCTTTTCATTATAGTCCTCAGCAAGATTAACCTCAGACTTAAAAATTTTACTCACTGAGCCTTTCCCAAACTTTTTCTTCTTGTTTTTACCCAAATCCTTTATAATCTTGGCCACCTCCTCTTCATCATCTGAATGAAGCCCAACACTATCCTCAGTGTTAGATGAGAGATAGGAGCTTTTCGTGTCATCAAAGGACTCCACTTTATGGGCTATGGATCTACCACAAGTTTAAGCCTTAAAGTGCTCGTAAATCTGTAACAATAGGCTCTCATGGAAAGTCAGGTTAACACACGATTTCTTCTTATATCCCATGATATTCTTATTTATAGAGAAGAAGAGGTAGTAGGGGATGGAGATCTTAGTACCATACTCAAAGTGGTGAAGGATGAAAAAGTGATGGGTGCAGACTTTATCATACCTAGTGTCCAACATAATGTAAGAGATGATCGCCCTAAGAACAAACCTCTAGAGTTTCTTAATTGAAGTTGGTTCATAGTATGCTCCCATCTTCATCAAACCTATAATCTCCTTGGAATTCTTGGCAAATTCTTTAACAACATTGAGGGAAACTTTTTTATCCCTGAAGAATTTAATGCCCTCGGAAGGGGAGTCACTAACCTCCACAATAACACCTTCGTTAACCTAGAAATCGATACTGTCAATCTTTACTTCCCCTTCTCCCCTAGACATGACCATAAGTTCAGTAACCTCAGGGTTATAGCCATTCAATTTCTCAATGAAATTTGAAATGCCACATTCCCTCAACTTCTCCCAAACCTTCGACCTCCTTTTCCATTTCACTGCTTCATCCTTCGGCTCTCTGCGATGCATTTCACCCACCATATTGTTGTTAAGATTAGGGGAAATTCTTTGCAAACTTCGAGAGTGAAGAACAAAACTCTAGTAGATCTCACCAAAACAAAACTTTCTTTTTTCCTCTGGAATACAATAGCAATTAAGATTACAAAACACCTAGAAAGTGTGCCAAAAAGCCTCCAAATTAAGTTTACTCATGTTTGGCCCGTGCTTAGCTTTCACTAATTTAAATGTGGAACTGAATGCATTACCTTTCATCATCACTCTTAATACTTCCCATCCTCCCCTGAATTATTTCAATCTCAATCATGCTTTTAGCTGTCATCGAGAGCCCATCACCATTAATCCACCTATATGATGTGTCCCTTTTGACCGCCTCATTAGCCATCCAGTCAGCTACTAAAATTTCCTCTCTATATTCATGTGACACATAGACCCTCTCAAAAGTAAGCATCATTTGTTTGATTTCTTCCACCAAATTCTTAATAGACTAAGAAAGAGGATGCTCACCTTTGAGGCATTTTATGATGTTATTAGAATCCTCGACATCGTGTTACTCATTGAATTGATGGTGACATTTTTTACTGGGCTAGCATGGTTGATTTAAGACAAATGAATTTTTTAAAAAAAATTAATCACCTTTTTTGCAAGTTTTTTTGTTAACTCTACCATTATTTCAGACAATAAATTTGAATGGAGGCTTACTTAAAGAAGGAATAGCACTAAATTAAGTATACAAATCAACATGGATAGATATCTAAAGAGAAGGACAAAAGATAATATTGGTTATGATCTAAAGTCAAGGAAAAGTGTAAAATTTTAGACCAAAAGCTATTGGCTTTTGCATGTAAATAATGTCATTAAAATAGATTGTCTATGAAAAGTGATCATGATCACCAACTCCTATGTTTTCACAATAGGAGTTGTAACATTTTATATTCCTAACTTTTGAAAAAAGGTTATGGGCTATGCCAAGCTGTTTTCTTCGCTTAGTTCTTTCCCCTTTGTACCCATGCTGAATCAAGATGTAAAATGTTTATATATAAAATTTTTTTTAAAAAACTACAACTTGTGTAAATAAAAATAATTATATTTATTTTTGCATTACATTGCTTCTTAATTATGGTCACCAATGTAATATTTTAGAACAAAATATAAATAAAATAATAAATACAATATTGATATTTATAAATATGGATTAGTTGCCAACATAATTATATGTGCTAAATATATTAGTATATTAATACTCGTGTAATATAATAATAATTAGAAATACATAGTACTACTTATAGAAATACATCCACGTGTCATCTTATGATGACCCACAATTATATGCACACACACACACACACACACACACACACACACACACACACACACATAGGGTATATTACATAGTAGCTGTATATATTTATAGATGCAAGAGATAATAAATTTTAATATGTTGATATGTTAAAAGTAATGTTGAAACAACCAAAGAGGGAGTTACTTAGGTGCCCACACATTAAACCTAAACAAAAGGTCCTATCTCCAAGGTGAAAGGTAGCATGAAAAAATATGGAATACACCTCTACAGTTCTATCGTACCCTCTAATAAAGGCCAAGGACCAACCATAATATGTAAGAGTTACCAAATCATAGTTTTGATGGCCTAAAATTCATGTTCATGTCTACATCCACTTTTAGTGATGTTTGCCCTGCTTTATTGAAAGACTAACTTTTCCCACATTCATTCAAAAAAGAAATGTAGTTAGTATGTCATTATCAAAATGATTATATTGCATAAAAGATAATTAGTGTAGATTAATATATTATACAATATCTCATCAATTTACTCTAGACCATTGTTCTAAGAAACAAAAATAACATTGAGCATAACTTTAATTAAGACAAGTGTTCCATTAAAGAAAATAAATATAATCTAGGACATCATATAAAACATGCATAAAACATATAGGGTATCAAATAATTAAAACCAATGTTTCATGAAAAATCATATTAAACTTCTAGTATCAAATCAATAAACAACTATTTCATTAAAACAAGTATGCAAGGGCATCAAATTAGTTCAAAACCATTGTTTTGAGAAAACCACACAATATCATCCAGGGCATCAATAATCAAGAGGGTGCGACATAAAGGAGGTAGTCCAAGGCTTGTTTAAGAGAGTGCTCTCCCCGCATCCATAATCTATTGTTTGCACCAAATCCATGTCTTATAAGGGTTAAAAGAAGAGAGCCTAACACAGGGAAAGAATTCAATCTTTCTAACAATGAGAGCCTTTTCTAAATGTAAGACCATTTGTGTCATCGAGAAGGCAATGAATATGATTTTTAACTCTAGAAAAAGGTTTTTGTGCAGATAAAAGTTTTTGTTTTTCAAGCACATCTTGCCCATAAATCACTATAGAGGAAGATTATGCATAAGGGATAGATCGTAATTTATTCCCTTAAGGGTGTGCATTCTTTATACCAATAATGGAAACCTAGGATAAGTAACATAACCCCATTATTACAAATCTACCACCAAAAGGATGAAAAAGTGAGGCAATCCCAATAGAAAAGAAGAATTTGGCATCATTACCTATCCAAAATTGATCATCATTTCCAAAAACTTAACACCAATATGAATATAATTTTAAGTTGATCTATATAAGTAAAAATACTAATGATTTGACTACCCCTACAAATGCAATCTTTAACCAAGGGAGGAACACCACCTATGTTAATAAAAACATTAGGGCATGTAGTCACGACAATAAGACATAACAACAACAAGAAAGAAGTCAAGCTAGATGCAAGAGATTTGAGCACTAGATATTTGGAGATGGAAGTGCACATAAGAGTCATCATATGTTCTTTGTTTAATGAAGATATATTATGGTATATGTTAAAAATTGATCTTCCAAAATGTTGTAATTTTAAAGTTGGCTCAAATAAATAAATTAGATTTTACAAATTGGTTGTTTTTCATTTAGGTTATTAATGCAAGCCCAAATCCAATCTCTGTTAAAGTATAAATCTAAATTTTAACTTATGAATATAAATTGGTAAAATGAGCTGTGGAATTCACACATCTTGATTCTTTGATGTTCAAATAGTTGTAAAGATTCACAATGTTTATAAACACTTATAAGAAATCTATTAAGTTGTAAGTATCATTCTCCCCTTAATCAAACTTTTAAGTTAAATTAGTCTAATAGAAATAAACCAAGACAAGGACAAAAATAAATGCATACATTAGACTTGGGATTGTGTAATAACCCTTCTAATAATTAAATTTAATAATAGATTGTAATGGATGGAATACAAATCTACTCATAACTAACCAATTAATCAAGGAAATAATTTAAAAATAATTGATTAAAACATATAAAGGAAATAATGAATTGATTACTAGATAATTACCAATAATACGTATGTATGCATGTGATAATAAGACACCAACCAAATAACTATATAAGAAATCAATTCATATTAATTGGCCAAATAAATATATATACCAATTAATAAATATCAACATATTAATAATAAATGATTAAATAATAATTAACTAAGTTGACATTGAAATATTAGTTAAACTAAACCTTAAGTCACTACACACATCAACTGATATGGCCAAAGGACATGATCCTAAAATAGAGTATACACCCTATTTAATGGGGCATTTCTAATACTTGATGGATGGTGGAATGATTTATATTGGTGTGACCCCACGAAAAAGGGAAGGAATATCGCCTAGGCTATCTGCCATCAATGGGTGTGTGAGGCATTAAGGTCTCCATTTGAACACCATGACTAGGATTAATAGACAATCTCCATGTGCCAGAATATTCTGATGATGTCAACAAATGCATATGTGATTGACCTTGGATAGAGGATGTCCCATCTAATAAGAATATTAAGGGTTGCGCTCTAGGGAAGACAATGGAATAACATAGGGTTAGGAAACATGATATGGAGATGTCTTTAAGGTTGGGAATAAGATAGGGGGTAGAATAGTATAGTTAGATTTATTATTGTTTAAGTTCTAACATTTATTTGTAGGTATTACTTGCAGCAAACTAACCCTAATAGTGGGGACATTACAGATTGTGTGTTTGATGTAATGCTTTAATAGTGATGCTAGAATGCTCTCATAATGCTCTAAGATGACCCTAACTTTTTTGAACAAGAAAATGAATGTCTTGAAATACAACAACATAGTTTACATGAACCTAATTAAAGACTATTCAGTAATCTTACAACATTATCAACTTTTGTTTATAGATTAGATTGTGTGTGTGTGTGTGTGTGTGTGTGTGTGTGTGTGTGTGTGTGTGTGTGTGTGTGTGTGCGTGTGTGTGTGTGTGTGTGTGTGTGTGTGTGTGTGTGTGTGTGTGTGTGTGTGTGTGCGCGCGCGTGCGTGTGCGCGCATGTGCGCCTGCATGCGCGTGTGTTTTAGCATCAATATTTCAAATGTAGTCTATGATCCATCTTCAAGACGAGAGAGATGGATAGGAAAGAAAGAAAAATATGATGGATCATGAAGTGTGATTTGAAACATTGATGCTAAAAAACCATACACATCCCAATGATGGATCACAGAGTGCAATCTAAAACATTGATGCTAAAAAAAAATCACACACACACAAACACAATCTAATCCAGAAACAAAATTCAATACTAGAAATGGATTGTGGAAATATGATATTATTATCTTACAACAATTGATGGAATGATAAACAAGAAGAATTTTTTTTTTTTTTTTTGTCTAATCATGTTTGCTCTTACAATATTGATCTAGGAGGGCGAATAGTAGATAAATATCATGAACATATATATATATATATATATATATATATATATATATATATATATATATATATATATATATATATATATATATATATATATATATATATATATATATATATATATATATATATATATATATATATATATATATATATATATATATATTTTGGAGATTAGTGTTAAGAAGGTCAAGGTATAGTGGTATTAGTAACCAAATTCATAATAAAATTTATCTAATGTTTTTTTTTTCCCGTTTTCTAAGAAATGTGCAACCAAGGCCATTGAAAAATATATTAAGTTTAAAAATAAAGAATGCACCAATCCAAAAAATAGATATGCCACTATATGGTTCTACTATAGGTGTGTCACATAGATTTCAAGTTTTGTTTTCTATTAAATGCTAGGATGAAAAAATTGTGTGCACAAGGGACCTCTATTTTTTCTTAAAGCATAGTTTGCCAAGCCATAACAAGCCATTTATGAAGATCTATGAGCTTATGCCATAATACATTGAGTTGGCCAATCAAAGCATTGGTAGTGAAGAACTATTCTCCATTAGATACCTCCCCATTTAGATATTCAAAGAATACTCAAACTCGCAAGATGGGATCCAGTTTGATGAGGGGTTGGAACCGATGGACACCCCTTGCAAATCATGAAATGAGCCCCCCTTAACAAGTTTGTCATCCCATGTAGAAGGTCTAATTGTCTAGCACTTATACTTGAGTCTCATAGCATCTTAGATTGACCCTCAAGTAACACTATATGTGTTCACCATTGGAGACTACCACCGTTGTCACTTAGAGATGAGGGAGATGGAGAATCCATGTTTTGGTATGAGAACTTTGCACCAAGCATCTCAAATAAGTTTGTAATGATTTGAGGGTTATGTACACTACAACAATACCAAGTGTCGTTGTTTGAAATGACACCCTTTTGTTAGGCCTCAATAAAAATATCTCTACCCTCTTGTCATCCATCATAGATCTCTTGCAACTATTTGAAATATTGATCATTCATCTACGAAACATACTTAGTGAGAAACAAACTTCAAAAAGACCCACACCCCTAGTGGGAAGCATTGAAATTGGTCATTTGGTACAATAAAAAACTTCCTAAGATTTGCAAGAAAATATAGCGATAAAAATCCCATCGTTCCACTCTATATCTTATAAGCTAGATTAAAATATGTTTAAAATGTTAAAAAATATATCTTTCTCCTTATTTGTGTTTTATGTTGAAAATTCATCGTAAGATAAAAATAATTAAAAAATCTCTCTATCTATTTTATATATATTACTAAATATATTATCAACCATATTTTTCAAAAAATATAACATTTAAACTAATTATTACGTTTAAAACACTCAAATTAAACTATTTTCAATATGTTAAAAAACCATATATATAAAAGTTATGAATTTGTTATTTAAATTTAAATTTTTGTAATTTCTCCTTTCACTTCTCCACCCCTTACCAGTTTTAACTCGCTTCAATTCTCCTTTTTAAATGTATAAAAACCTGGCGCTCATAAACCCAGAGAAAGCCGTTTCAAATCGAATCTAAAACCCTATAAATGAACACCCAATAACAAATCCTTGATTATTCTTCAGTTTCTGCATATTCAAAGAGTCAACAATGGCGAAGCCCCTCGCCAGACATACAGTGCGAAGAATGTTAGACACATGTTCTACAAAGCTGCTGCTGCCTTCAACATTTTCCTTTTCAGGAGCAACTGATTTTAGCTTAAATTCATCTTTTCATGGTACAAACCAATCTCTCTATCCTTTTGATGGTTCATTTACATGTTTCATGGTAAAAAATAACGCAAGATCACTTCAACATGGCTCTATATTGTTCCCCAACCAAAAATTCTCCACAAAGGTTGAAAATAGGGAGAAGAAGATTCACTCAGGAACCGGGAAAAAACTTCACAATCCCAGAAACCGCAGAAACCTTAAAATGCCGGAATTTAAGTTTCCAGATCCTGTAACGATTCCAAAAAAGAAAGAATCACAATCCAAGCTTGCAGAACTTGGAAAAAGATCTAAAGTCAACGTTTCAGAATCTATGAAAATCTCCGGAAGCCCTAATAACTCTAAAAATCGTGAATCCAAGTACACTGAGAGTGGAGAAATCACCCAGAATCTCGAATCGAAGCTCTCAGAGTCTGGGGAAAGCTCAAGAAATCATAATACACCCGAAAATCCCGATTCCAAGCTCTCGGATTCGGAAAAGTTGTGCAGCATCCTGAACGGAGACGTAGCTTTGGAAGATGTTGCAGAAAAATTAGAAGAGTCTTCAATTGAATTGAATCCCTCCTTGTTGGGCGAAGTAATTCATAAGTCAGACAATGCAGGGAGAAAGGCCTTAGAGTTTTATAAGTGGGCAGTACAACAGCCCAACTGCAGGCCTAATTTATACAATTTTAATGCTATTATAGATTACTTTGGGAGAAGGAACGACTTCAAGGCAGTGGATAGTTTGCTTAAGGAAAATGGGAAGGGTGTGAAGGTTGATTTGAAAACCTTTGAGATCGTTGTGAAAAGGCTTGTGAAAGCCGGCAGGGAGAAGAAAACGGTGAATTTTTTCCTTAAGATGGGAGAGTACGGATTTAAGGAGGACGAGAAGGCTCACAAAATAGTGGTGCGGGAACTTTGCGATTCAGGGTTTGCGAGTTATGCGGAGAAATTGGTGAAACAGAAGGCAGATGTATACTATCCTGATGAAGAGACGTGTAATACACTTGTCAAGGGATGGTGTGTTGCTGGAAAATTGGACGAGGCAAGAAGAATGGTGAATGAGATGTCAGTTGGAAGACTTGCTATGAATGCCATGGCCTATAACGCGTTGCTTGATTGTGTATGTAGATTGTGCATAGTAAAGGATCCTTTTCGGCTTATGGCCGAGGCAAAGAAAATTTTGCTTGAAATGGAGGTGGCAGGGGTGCCTCGTAATGAAGAGACCTTTAATGTCCTGATTACACATTTGTGTGAGATCAGACAGACATCGGATGCAATGAAGTTGTATGAGGAAATGGAAGGGTATGGATGTTCTCCAAACTTAAAAACTTATGTTGTTCTGATTAGAAGCCTGTTCCTTGCAGCAAGAGTGGCCGAGGGCCATGAAATGCTAGAAAAGATGAAAGAAGCTGGCTTTGAAGCAAGTGATAGAGATTACTTTGAGTTCATCAAAGTTTTATGTAAGATTCACAGAGTGGAACATGCACATAAAGTTTTTCTCACAATGAAAGACAATGATTGTCTTCCTGGAATTGCACTGTACAAGCAGCTCATCAGAAATCTTTGTGCAGCCGGTCATCCTGACAAAGGCAAGAAGCTATTTGATGAAGCTGTTGAAAGAAACTTAATTCCGAGCACTTCAACTGATTTACTTGTGCAGAGCAATGTTGAAAAGCCTGCACAGGAGAAGAAAATACCCAAAAAACTGACCTTAGGAATGAAAAAGAAGAAGAGGAACCTGAAAGAGAAGAAAATCAGGCTAAGCTTTGTCAAGAAGCCAAGAAAGCCAAAGATGATGTGATTGTGAAATGCCGGGTATGTGCTTGACGATTATTATTCACCAAAATGGTATACAAACTTCAAAATGGAGTGTGGATCTAATAGTTCAGATATTTTGCTAGCTTTAGAGTCTGTTTTGTGCTTTCAATTTCAGATTTCAATTACTTTAAGTTTTATGTATATCTCTGCAAGAATGTAATTCAGAGCACGTCTTCACTTTAATCTGCAATATCTCCTTTTATATCTGCTGCTATATATATTGTAACATCAAATTATTAATGAGACTGATATATATAAGTCACTGCTTGCAGGTATTGGTATTTAGTTTTGCTGTATATATTTTTCTTGCAGCAGTGACGTTGAATTATATATATAAGATGAGAGAGTCATCACCTATGTAGGGGCATGACTCTACATGGCTTATGCTATGTAGGGTCATGAGTCTACGTGGTTGATGACTCTTGTCATCCCTTAATACAACACACAGTAATGAATCAGTGCCTCAAATAAATATCAAAACACATATAATTACTGCCGTAATGATTATCAGGCTTATGTAATTTCTACTGAGTAATGGCTATCGTGTATTATAGTCATCGATGATCAATAGACGATAGTTTTTGTAAATTCAGACAAGATGGTGATTAAACCACCATATATTCAACATTCTGCCTTTAGCCATATCAGGTTGTGATAAATGAGATGATCTGAGTTAACAGATCTTTCACTTTGGTAAATCATGTTAGTTAGATTTTAATAATCATGAGTATAATATATCTATATATATATATATATATATTGATCGATAAGTGGTTTTTGTATTAATAATAAAAGAGAATTACATCCATATACATTCAGTCTATTTTCAGCTGAGCCATACTATCCAAAACATCCCTTCAATACTCTGAATCACCCTAGCCCACTAATAACAGCCTTCACCTCAACTATCTCTCGTTTACATCATAACATTTCTACTATATTCATATATTCTTGGCATAATAACAATAATCTGATTTTTACAAAACATCATAAGTTCAAATCCCTTCCTAACTAAACTAGACAGCAAAAACTGCTCCATTCATCGAACTAGATACAAAGAGTGTGCCCAAAAGTTGCTGTAGAGAAGTTTCTTCCCAAGGCTCCATGTGCATTTCAGGTCTTCATCTGCTGATCACAATCCATCCACCACCAGCAAACAAAATTGCCAAAAAAAACCTGCCATTTCTGCTATCCTCGTTGCTCTTCTACACCTGCATCTCTACACCCTTTCAACTGCCACCCTCATCAAACACTATCTCATCTACTGCCAGCCTCAACTTTTTACCATTCACAATCTTTAATCTAAAATTTTGACAACTACTGCTTGACATTATCTAATGATTATTCCTCTTTTCCACAAATACGCTTTAGCTCGGGTCTTATGCAAATAGATTAATATCTCTAAAATCTTCCAAGGTTAGCTCCCCAATGTCCTTAAAAGTTGTTGCCCAGTTAGCTAATTTATCAGCCTCACAATTGCCTTTACGTAATGTATGGCTCACCCTAAAGTTTGTAAATGTGCTTATTTCATGCACCACCTCCCTTACAATATTTTGTATATACCACATTTTTGACTGGCCTGATTTCAATGCTTCAATAATTACTTTAGAATCTCATTCTAAATGCACATTATCATTTCCAAATAGACCCCCTTTTCTCACTGCTAACAATGCCGCCTGCACCTCCACCTGGTTATTTGTTCCATCTTGAATTCGTTTAGCTACCATTGCTAATATCTCACCTTTGGATTTCTCGCTACTGCCCCAATACCAGAAATGCCAGGATTTCCCTTAGACGATCCATCAAGATTTACTTTCATCCATCCCGTGTCTGGAGGAATCTAGACAACATCCTCTCTTTTTTGTGTCTTCAAAGGTTTACCACCATCATTACTAAACCTTATCTTGATCCCAGGCCATTGTTTGTGAACCTGACTGTCAAATGATGAAAAAATTGTATTCGAATGGATATTGCTTATGGCTGCACTCATTACTTCCTCAATGGCTGTGTTGATCCTAAGCATAATCCGTTCCTCCGACTCCATTAAATCCTGAAACAATCTTCTATTATGTTCTTTCCATATCTCCCAAATCACTAAAGATGGACATATAGTCCAAAATTTTGACATGGTAGATTTCTGTTTAGGGTTGGGCCACTATTTAAAGATTTCCATCAACATATTAGGCAGGGGACCAATGAAATTCAATTACTGCCTTTTCATATCCCAACATCTCTGAGCACCTCACACTGAACTAAGAGGTGATCTGCATCCTCAATTGCCTTACTACATATCACACACCTTGTGGAACCTACAAACCCATAAATTTTCCTTCTTTCTCCCATTAAATTTTTCCCTTGAATGGCTATCCATCCAAAGATTCCACCATTCTGAAGGCGGTCCTTGTCGCAACAAAATTTGTATGGCCAATTATCCGTACACTTCTCCCTTGCTAGTAATTGATAGCCAAGTTTTGCTGAGTAATTACCACTCTTAGCAGCACACCAAATCAGCCTATCTTTATCATTAAAAAGAGAAACCGATTTTTCATTAAAAAATATCTGAAAGCATGTTACCAAGATTCTCACTAAGACTGGTTGTAGAAACATCTTTCCAATACCAATGCTCATCTACAGCCGTGGAGCGTAGGACCAAATCGTCTTTAACTTTCTCCCATCATCGAGCTTTCATAGCTATCATTAGATTCTGAATATTTTCTTTCTCCAAAAGCAGAGGCTATCCATTCCAAGAATCTTCCCTAAAGGAAGCCTCACCACCATCCTCAATCTGCCAAGAGAGAGAGTTTGTCACTACGTGTCCGCATTGTAGAATAAAATCCCAAACCTCAGAACCTCTAGGGGGTTTTCTAACTGAGAATATTCTAGAGTCCTCAACTGAGTCCAAATACTTAGCCATCAAGATACACATCCATAATTAGGCTGGGTTGGTGTAAATATTCCACACCAATTTAGCCCCTAATGCTTTGTTAATCAACTGCCATCTTCTCAGGGAAACTCCATTATTCTTTTTGTCCTGCAAATGGTATCCCAAGCCACCAATAGAATATTTTCTTCCTCCTGAGCTCCGTCTCAGAAAAAAATGTGTATTCGCATATCAATATATCTTAAAACCTTGATTGGTATTTTCAAAGAGCTCATAGAGTAAACAAAAATAGCAGAAATCACCAATTGAAGCATTAGGTTCCTGCCTGCATAAGTTAGCCACTTACCTTTCCAACTTTCAAGCCTTTTCACACAGCTGTCTATCAGATCTTTCCATAAGTTGGCCTTGTTAGCTCCTGCAAACAACGGAATCCCCAGATTTTTATTTGGAAGAGTGCCTACCTTCATTGTAAGAATTTGCCTAAGGGAGGAACTAAGAACTCAAACACAAGCACACAGTAGACCAGAGAGAGAGAGAGAGTATGATCAGAATGATGATATATTCAATATGCCATGTTAAGAGTACACTAGGAGTGCTTGTATATAAATGCCTCTCAGGAAGCACCTAGAATGTCTCTAGAAACAACCAGAAGATAAGACAACTAAACTAAGCACCTTATCCATCATTCTAGATGAATGGATAAGAATGACAAAGTGTCATATGTGTGTAGAAGATCCCTGTGTTGTAGACAACATGTGCTTAAAAGAGGTGCGGACCCCTATGATGTCATCATGACAACTCACAAGAGTGCACAAACTCCTAAGTGTCTCACTAATAAAATAATGCATTAACCTAAGTAAACTTAAGTAAGTGTAAATAGTGAATACTAATTTACACCAACACCCCCCCTTAAGTGCAACTTAGGGGAATGCCCTTAAGCTTACGAAACTAGGATGAAGATGCATAATGGGTCCCGGCTACTAGGCCATGTTAGGTACCCATGTACACAATGAAAATGCAATCTTTCATAAAGCGGGGAAAGAGGGAAAACCTCATGGGAAAAACCTTCCCCCAAAAAGAGAGATAAATAGGGATGCATCGATGGATGGAGTAATCAAGACCCCCCCATTACGACATACATCCAGTACATACATAAGAGAATGAGAGAAGGAAGAGAGACAGAATAGGCTCCCCCCCCCAAAAGAAGAATGCCGAAAAGTGAAAGCTGCTATGATGAAGAAGCTGGTCCAAGAATGCAGAATGGTGTTCCTCCCCTTAGGAAGAAACAAAGGCAAAGGTACACTCCTGAAGATGTATAGTGGCCCGAAAACCTGCTCAAGTATCCCTGTGCTGATGCTGATGTTCACCCCTTCCAACTGTGCTGAAAAGAATACATGCAGATCTGGCAAGAATGTCTGTTGAACCTGTTCCATTGAACCATCTGTCTCCTCAACTGACAAAGAGACCTCCACTAATTGCTGTTCATAAGGATCCACAATCACGCCAACCTTTGAAGATTGATCATGTAAAGAATGGACATGAGGGTCAGAGTGAGCCCTCGCAACAACTACAGAAGGATCACCATCATCAATGAGAAGATGTAAGTCCTCAAGTCTGTCTCCCAAGTCATTTGAAGCTGGAGTTGGAAGACAAGATGTACCATGTTGTGTTGGACCTTTCACTATGGCAATGTAAGCATGTGGACTGGACTAATGTGACTTCTCACTGCAACTGTCGATAGAGCCCCACGTGTCTGAACTTGTTGAAGTAGTATCGCTGGTGTCACTATCAGTTTCTACTATGTATGATGTGCGGAGAGGAGTAGAGGACAAGCTGGGAGAACTTTCCTCAAAGTGAACATCCTTCTCCACAAAAATCTCATGAGTCTCTGGATCCATCAGTCTGTAAGCCTTTACATTGTCTTCGTAACTGATGAAAGTACAAGGCCTAGGTGCCGGTGCCTTGCAACTCCTCGAAGATAGGTTTGCCCATGCTGGACAACCGAAGACTCTAAGGTGACTCACAGCTGGTTTTTTGCCGCACCATGCCTCAAAATGAGTCTTGCCATCTAAGGCTGGATGAGGAGACCTATTAAGTATGTGAGTAGCACTGCTAATGGCTTCAACTTCTAATGTAGGATCGAGAGACTTGGCATTGATTGTGCAACTTGCCATGGTCTTGAGAGTCCTAATCCTCAGTGCTGCAACATTTGTCTTGTGCGGACTGAATGCTAGTGGGTTATGAAGATCAATTCCCTCAATTCTGCAAAAGTTCTTTAGTCTTCTGTCAACATATCTGTTCTCATTGTCCACCCTTAGTACCTTGATGGCTTTCCTTGACTTGTGTTCAACATGAGTCTTGAAGTCTTGAAGCTTATGAACCACTTCATTCTTGTGATGAAGGAAGTAGACCCGAGTGAATCTCGAAAAGTCATCAACAAGTGTAAGTATGTAGCGGCCTTGGCTGATTGAAGTCACTGCAAAGGGTCCTGCTAAAACCATATGAACTAGCTGAAGAACAACTGGAGCTTGAGAAGACTTCCCTTTATCATACTTCTCCTTGAGATTCATATCCACTTAACATGATGAACATTCTTCCTTAGAAAAGCTGATATTAGGAAGACCTTTGACCATATGTTTTGAGCAAAGTTGCTGAAGAGAGCGGAAGCCGAGGTGACCAAACCACTCATGCCATAAGTTGATGTGTGAATGTGAGTGAGTCAACAAGGCTTGAGAAGGTGAATTAGGCACAAAGTGCGAGAAGGAATAAAGCCTCTTCTCATCATTGACTTTCCCCACTGCAACGAATGAATCATCTTTGAGACTTTGCACCATCACTGAATCTAGAAGGAACTCAACCTTATGACCATCTCCAAGGTGAGTGATTAGGTAAACTGATAGGAGATTAGAGCTAAGGTTTGGAACGTAGAGAACGTCTTTGAATTCCCCATTTTCCATTTCTACATGTACTTTCCCTTCAACTTCCATTTTAGTATCATCTCCCACGAAGATGTGTGGTACCTTTGACTGCTTCAATGAAGAGAAATGTTCCTTTGAAGAACCCATGTGGTAAGAGGCACCCGAGTCAAGTATCCATTCCGAAGAACAACTAGTGTTTGCCATAAGTACTTGACCTTTACCCTTTGAAGAGGTTGGAGTTGAATCTTTGGAAGTACCTGGCACTTGAATCTTGTTCTTCTTGAGTAGATTTTCTAACTCATCGATTCTTTGCAGTATGCACAAAAGAGTTTGTCCTTTTCATTACTTCCCTTCTTGTTGGAAGAAGAGCCGCCTTGTTGAGAGGAGGATTGATGTGTCTCAGATTGTGTTTTCTGCTTCCACTGCTTCTTGTTGTTCTTGCTTTTCCCCCCTTGACTTGATTTGTGCTCATCACCTGCCACCAAAGCTTTGGTCTTTGATGACTTGAGAAGTCCAAAATCCACCAAGTGAGATTGTTCAATAATCAACATGTTTGCAAATGCATCAAAGGAAGGCTTCTGGTAAGCAGATCCCATGGTCAACCTGTGAGTATTAAAACTCGAAACAAAGTTAGCGTACTCAGAAGGTAGCCTCTTTAGGATGTGATGAATCAACCTGTCATCCTTCACGGGATTTCCACAATCTTTAAGAAGTGCCCTATACTCATTGACTTTAATGATATAATCCTGAATTGTGTCAAAATTCTTAGGATCCAAGAGAAGTAGATCATCTTCAATCTGAAATCCCTTTTCTTCATCCACCTTACCATACAACTGTTCAAGTTTGTCCCAGGCTTCTTTAGTGTTTGAACAATTTTTAATGTGAAAGAGAAGATCCCCATGTACACAACTCCTGATAACACCTAAAGCCTATCGATCTTGATTTTGCCAATCAATGAGTTCTTTAGCATCAGTAGGTTTGGTGATTGTACCATCTACATAAAGACTATATCCTTTTTCCATTAATCTACTCCATGCAACATCTTTCCATGTAGAATAGTTGCGTGAAGTTAGAGGAGGACATTTAAAACTCATGATGCAGAAAATGAAAAGAGCACGATAAAGAGACAAAAACACAGTACACAACTCCCCTTTTTCACTCAATCAAAAGACCCCCCCAAAAAAGATGTTGTTGGCACTTTATAAGTAGTGCATTTACAATGGGCCATTTGTCAAAATGAACAAAGTGGACTTTCTGATCTTGCTTTTACAACTGCCTTATGAGGCTTAAATTTGTCACTTAAGCACTGTAGCTCAGATTTACAACAATTCTGAAAAAGAATCAAAGCTATACAATACCAAAGAAGGCCTAGTTCTGAAAGTGAGAAATTGGTCCACACAACCCTAGAATCTGACTTTAGATCTGGAAAGTAGACAAAAAATTATGCACTTCTAAAAAAAAACAGAACTTGAAAAAGTGATCAGACGTGCTCGTACGGAGCTTTTGAAGTTGCAAAACGCAAGATTATGCAGGTACAGTCACCAAAAAACACAATTTCTGCAAAATCTATGCACCAAAACCAGAAAACAACACCACCATTGGAAATTTAGGAAATTCTACCCAATTTCAAAAAAAATTGCACCTTAATCGAAGTCTGGATGTCCGAGATATGAGCTCGCAAAGTCAGGCTGCCAAACTGAAAAGAAATTTGGAGAGGGGTCTGGATCAAAAATTGGGAGTCTAAATTTGACGGTCAAATGACCATCTCTGCAGTTGTAAAATGCCCAATTTTGACGATCAAATGGGCGTCAAATTTAACCTCAGGAAAAGATGATGTTAGCAAAAAAATTCGCCCAGGGTGACGTGGCAGGTGACTGGATGCTGACTCAATGTTTCCGTATTGTACAGAAAATGCATGTGGCAGTCGTACTTATGCTGATGTGGTAGTAATCAATGGGTTCCACAGGTGACGTGGTAGTCCCAGATCTGCTGATTGGAAAATGCTGATGTGTTCGTTGAGTCAGCTGTTCTTATTGAGCATGAGGTCACCTTGCGGATTTGGCGGGAGACAGTATAAAGACGCTGCGTGTTTATTGGTGTCGTGTCACGTGGCAACTTTGCGGTGGGCGGGAAAGTAAAAATTGGCGCCGATGTCGCTGGTAACGGAGTGGTCAATGCCGAAAAAGTCTAACAGGGCCGAAAGGAAGTCTCACGCGGTCGAAAATCTATTTGCAATGACGCCGAATATTCCTTAGATGCCACCGGAGGAAAGGTAGCAGAAACCGGAGAAGCGAATGCTGGGAAATGATAACTGTTGCCATTGGTATAAACCTGTTGCCATCGAAAAAATGCTCTGCAGGGCCGAAAGTTTACTGTCGGGCGTGAAATGAGCCGGAATTGTTGAAAATGAGCGCCTGAACTTCGAATGGGACGTAGGCACCAAGAATCGTGAAATCCCACGCTAGAATATGCGACGCCGGGATCTCTGTTGAAATACCGCAGCCGGAAGATTTAAAGCCTGTGCCATGAATGGAGAAACCAACAGTTTGCCGGTGGGTGAAGTCGATGCTGGAAAAACTGTGAGTGGGGGTTTCACAAACTAAAATCCCACATGCCTGGTGATAGAGGTCGCCCAACTATTTAAAAATAAACCCACCAATACACATAACAAACAAGCCTCGCCGAATTAGTTGAAACTTAGCCGGGATTGTAAGTCGCTCCTGTCAGAACGTTAGCCGAATTTTGTGAACAGTACGGCTGAAATGTGTAGAGGTTTAATGTGCCCGCTGTGGAAAAAATATCCTCCTGCGAACAAAATAATAAAATATTTTGTGCAGAGCCGGGATTTGACAGCTCGATTCTGTAAAAAAACTTTTCTCTGTCGGGTGTGCGAAAGGGCGATTTTTTTTCCAAAAAATGCAGAGGACAAAAACTACAGATCCGAAAAATGAATTGAAAAAATCTGCAAATGACCATACCCGAATTGCAAATTGGGGCCTCTGGGTTCCGATTTGCAAAATTTTTTTGCCTCACGATTGACTTTTGGCCAAGCTAGGCTTGTTTATAGTTGATTTTCACCAGTTCAGTGTTCCGGACACAATGGCGAGGTTAGATCTAACTCTAGACACTCCCAATTTCTGCAGTACTCTGGATTCGGGCTGAGGTGCTGAAGCAAGCGTGGTCTCGAACGGCTATGTGATGAGAAAATCTCCAAGCTCTGATACCATGTAAGAATTTGCTTAAGGGCAAAATTCATCCAGGAACTAAGAACTCAAACACAAGCACACAGTAGACTAGAGAGAGAGAGAGTATGATCAGAGTGATGATATATTCAATATGCCATGTTAAGAGTACACTAGGAGTGCCTCTATATAAAGGCCTCTCAGGAAGCACCTAGAATGTCTCTAGAAACAACCAGAAGATAAGACAACTAAGCACCTTATCCATCATTCTAGATGAATGGATAAGAATGACAGAGTGTCATATGTGTGTAGAAGATTCCTGTGTTGTAGACAACATGTGTTTAAAAGAGGTGCAGACCCCTGTGATGTCATCATGACAACTCACAAGAGTGCACAAACTCCTAAGTGTCTCACTAATAAAATAATGCAAAATAATTAAATAATGCATTAACCTAAGTAAACTTAAGTAAGTGTAAATAGTGAATACTAATTTACACCAACATTCATCCCTTAAATTCTGCAAATATATTCTTGCACTGTTTCATAAGTATTGAAAAAAAAAATTTCAGACTTTGCCCAATTCATATGCTGTTCTAAAACAAAACTATATGCATCTAAAGTGGCCTTGATTATTCTCGCTTATTGTGTCGAGGCTCCCCCCATTATATATGTATCACCAAATTGTAAATGCGTCATTGTGTTGGGTGGATATTTTGCAACCGATAGTTTTGTGAAAATCCAATTGTAAAATAGGATGACCAGCCACAACGTATGAGACAGAGTCTCTCTTTTCTTAAAGGGAAGGCTCCCCCTTCTCACCGTTCCTTAGATCAGCTCAAGGTAAGCGAGAAGCTAAAAGATTTTGAAATGGAATTACCAATATTCTTTCCTTTTAACTTTCAGGAAAAAAACCACTTATCTGTAGAGCGAGTAATGGGCAAAATGAAATCTCTAACTACACTTCTATTTAAAGTTGGAAATTGTGATACCGATAAATCAACAATGACTCAAAGGCTAGTTGAAAGCGTACTGGTTTGGCTCTAAGTCCGGTTTTAATCTATTCCATAAGAATAACCTTTACTATTGGGGCTCAAAGACTTCTAGAATTAAAAAATTCTAGCTATTTTTGTGAATTAAGAAGGTGATACAAGCTAAAGTCAAAACTCCTAGTCTATGCATTACCACAATCGCTTCCAGTCAAAGCTTTGAATTTGACTGTTTCTTAACTCTTTATGCTCAATTATTTAAACCAAACAACAATAACATGAATCAAAGAAGACAAACACATTACAGTCAAAGCTTCCAATTTGCACTAATCACAATTGCACTTAATCAAAGTTCAGCTCCAATTGTTTCTTTGTGTTTGTTTTTCATCCAAAATACTACTACACAATCAAAGTTATGCTTGCACAATTTCTTTAGAGTTTTTTTGCATACAATAAAAGATGTTTTTTACAATGAGAGAGACTCCTTTTATAGGAAAGGAAGTGAGAGAAAGGAGGAAAAAGTGGAAGCAACTCAACCAACTTTAACCCCGTCAAACTAGGTGAGAAATTATCGGATTATATGTCATAAGGACATACAATCAAATTACATGAAATTACATCTCATGCAATTCATTCTCTCCAACTACAAATATGAAAACTAAAGAAGGAAGAAGATGGAAGAAAGTTGAAACAATCTTAGGGATTGTTTTGGAGGGCCTTGTAATTGGTGATACGATCACACACTGTAGGAAGATCTGAGATTTCCATTGTCTTTGATATAGCTTCAATTTTGACTGCATCGACATATGCTGATTTCACAACCCTGTAATTTGATGAAAGCGAATCTCATAGGTGTTTTGCTACTGATTTGTATGCAACAAAACCTGTTCATCGTGTGATCCAAACTCTTTAGAAGCAAGATCAACATTAACTTTGATTGTGTATTCTGAGCTTATTTCTTCCTCTGTGACTAGGTTGTCATGTTCAGTAAGGACATTACATCCCATTTGTTTCAGATTGCACATGATCTTTGTTTCAATTGATTAACAGTCTTCTAAGGCTGCCTGCAACTTTATTAAAAGTTTTTCCAGTGTCTCTTCTTTGTGACCCACAAGTCATCGACATTTGTAGAACATTTTTGAAGATGGAACGACTTCACATGCAATCATGTCATCTAAATCAACACTAGCTATTTGATTCCAATCACTTAGGATTTCTTTAAAGCTATCAACTTCTTGATTCAAAGAAGCAATCAGCTCATGTATCTTCTTCAACGCCTCGAATGCGTTCAAGAACTTCGACCACATCTTTGATGGCTTGAACTCCTTTAGAGACAACCTTTCCAAACCAAATCTTTGCAGCTTCAGTTATCCGTTTTTCCTGAGGTGTTTGAGATGTGGTGACTGCATGTTGTGAAGATTGCTGGTGAATGACCTCATTTAGATGAGCAACTTCTTGCTGAAGCTGATTCTTCTTCTCCCATAGCTCATGATTGCTTTTTGACACATTGGCAAGTGCAACTTGAACATCATGCAGACAACCCAACTGTGATTGTTTACCAAGTTCAATTTTGGTGAACTTGTAATCTGAATGGTTAAGCTCTTCAGTTAGTTTGTCTACCAATTGCTTAACAATTTCTGCAAACATAGTCTTTTCAAAATCCACCACGATCCCTGAAACAATCTTGTCTTTCAAAGATCTAGAATTATTTTTCTTAATAGGAAGGTTATCCAGAGGTACAACAACCTTTCTTCTCTTCATAGTGATTTTACCCAATCATACAGGCAATCTAAAACCCTCATCTATAGTAATAGGGATAGTGGCCACTATAGACATTGATCTTAATTGTATTTTTGTTGTGACTGTGCATGCTTTAGTTTGCATGACTAAATTCATGGGTGCCTGATGAGAACATTTTGTCATGAACAATTCAAAGCCAGCCATTGAGGTTTCAAGTTGGGAAACCTACCGTGAGAGTTGCGAAATCTTCAAACACATTTCCCAAATTCTCATACTGCATAGTTGTGAGAATAGGAGGGGCTGCTGAAGAGATGCGGAGTGTCGACATGTTCACTTCTGAAGCAGGGATGGTAAATGTAACAACCGTAGAGAATGAATCCACATCATTGTCTATATCATCCAAAAAGGGTGTTTCATGAATGGGTGGACCTTTAGTGTTTGTTGACTGCGAAGATTAAATAATCATAATCTCACATCATTCCTCTTCATCTTTCTCAGATTCCTCCTCAGATTCTTGAGCCTACACAAGCGCTTGAGAAGATTTTTGAACTAATTTTGATCCCTTTTCGCCTTTAAGCTTAAAATTGAGAGATTTAGTTGGTACTGAGGAAGATTAACGATCTTTGCTTGTAATCTCCACCTGAGATGTCCTTCCAAATGGTCCAAAATGATCACAATCTACCTTGAGCTTAGGATGTACTCTCTTGAGGCGATTGTTTTTAACCAGTTGTTAGTATTTGCCAAGATGGATTAAAATCTATCAAAGATAGTAGCACTTTCTTTCTGTTGCCAATGCATGGGAAAAGGACATTGTTTGTCAAAACCAACCTAATGATATTCTGGATCAAGAATGTTGCCATCATCTTTAATTTTGAAAATTGGGTGAGATATCAATCATGTTAAGATCAATGATTTTTTGCAATGTGAGCCCGCAATAATCCATCTTCATGATATCCATCTTTGTGCGCAAGTCAATCCATATGTCCTCTATGCGATGAACATGGTGAATGCTCTTTTGATTATTTAATGCATTCTTCTATAGTCAAAATCAAACCTGACTTTGAATTTCTTCAATGTGATAAGTTGAAGTTTCGCCTCCATTTTTTTCTCCTAGTAGATTGAATTGATCATATACTGACCAAGACTGAATTGGTCATATATTGACCAATCACCAAGGGCTTGGCTATAGTGATACCGAATCCTAGCTTGTGTTGAGTATTCTGATATGTCCGCACCTCCATGAGCTGTTTAGCTAACTCCATTAGAATGATTTTATCGATAGCATATCTTGGCAAGGTATACGGTTCTCTTTTGAAGTAAGCAACTCTCAAATAAGTGAAAGTTGGAAACTGCAAAAGGATGCAACCATATTGATTTACTATATCCAAGCTCATCGTATACTCTCCTGATTACCAGATGTTTATCAAACTGACACCTGAAATGTCCAAAAAATGCACCTTGGAATCTCCTATAGTGATATTTGCTCTGTATCAATGTGATTTGATCATAATAGTTCCAAATTGGAACTTGAAGCCAATCTCCTTTAGTTGAAAGTCCTGAGAAGGATCCCATAGATGCAACAATGTAAACCAGGAATGAGTTCATGTGAAATGGTGCTGACGTTCCCACGTTAAGCAATTGCTCGCATAAAGTTGTACTGATAAGCTCTCCCCAGAAGATGGGTTCGTCGTTATCAAAGATTTGAAAGATGAACTTGTACATCCATGGTTCAAATTCACCACTCTTTGAGGCCACATATTCTATTAAGGGGACTAATCAAATCCTTACATTCTGGCTTGAAATCAGATTTGTGAATTGTCTTGGGCCATCTTAGAAAGTTACTTCTTCTGATATCCAACCAATATGCATTCATATACCTTTGATAATCTATCTTCTTATTCCGTAACTCCAGAAACGTCCGTTTTGACAGATCTACACACTTTGAGGAACTCGGAAGATCTATTCAATAACCTCTGGATCGAGGCTGATGATGACCTTACCATCTATGCCCTTGATTGTTTTGGTCTTAGGGCTGAAATGCCAAGCACATCCTAAGACAAATTCTGATTCCAGGGCAGCTATAGGGAAAGTAGGCACCAAATGAATGTTACTTCTCTTGATGTGTCTCATCTCTTTGTTTGAAGGAGCTTCGACCCTTTGTAAGAAAGCAGCCATATCAATGTGTCCAATCTCTGTGTTGGATACATGATCCAAGGGAGATGAGACATGGGATGCAGTCACATGAGCTAACTCCTTGTCATACTAGTACTTCATCTTTCCTTTGGACTTGATAGATGTGGGCATGTCTTGTGCTGCAACATGAAAAATTGCAAAGGCTGAATACATCATCAAAAGATATGGATTCCATGAGGATTTTGGCAAAGATAGATCAATGAAGAACAATGTGTTCGGAGCATTGGTTTAATACTCATGGAACATATGCAATGAATTGAATGAGATATGGAAAGTACATGTAGAGGACTAAAATGGGACTTTTAGGAAGATGGATTGTGTGTAAGTGCATATGGGTTTGGATGAGCTTTATGTAAATGCTTCAAGAGTGTAAGCTAGGTGCATGAGGATAGTGCGAATGATGACTTTGTTATTTTAACAGTGACCTTTTACCAAAATCAGGTTCTCTAGATCTAATTACATGTAATCATTACTTGATGTTATCATGTAACTAGGTTTGGACGATGGTATTACATATGAGTGGGTATGGAAAATAGGTTTGTATGTAAATGCGTATGAAGGATGAGATTACCTATAAATGTGGATGGAGGTTGAAATTACATTGCTTTTGGAAGGTAATTGCATATATTGGGAAATAGATGCAATGTGCGTTGACATGTGTTGGTGAAAAGATGTGATGTGCTTGCACGAAGGGGTGGAACGTGAAATGGAGTGAAATGCTCTCACATTCTTGGGAAATAATACTTAACTTGTTTGAAAGAAGGAAAACAAAACAACATGCAAAAAATAAACAAAACTAAACACAAAACAAAAACATACCTTTGGTTTTTGATTCAAACATGACAAAATATCAAGTTGCTCTCAATTTGGAATTTGGAATTTGGGAAAATTCCAAGCATTTGAAAATAGAAGCCTTCATCTTATTTCAAGGAAATTTGCAAAAGACATGGCATATCTTTGAACAAGTGTACAATGATAAGCTAAAATATGCAGCAAAATAGTAAAGACTTGAAAACTTCAACTTACTTGGAGATCAAAGAGCCAAATGTGGAAGATTGATAGGTTTGAAAGAATGTTTCTCCTCCAATTTCTAATTTCCAACAACTCCCTTGACCTTTTCCATACTTGCAAATAATGGCTTTGAATGGTCAATGCATGAGGCGTTTTTGTATGCACATGCCCAAAAACGATCTCAAACCTTCATGTTTTTGGACATTTTTTGATAAAAAATGTGCTCTTCAAAGGCAATGACATGAAATGTTTTTGGCAAGGAATGGCAAAATCGTGATCCCTAAATGTATTAATGTGCACCCAAACTCAAAAATGCCCCTTCATTGATTCAAAAATGTGAGCTGGAAAAGCCATTTTTGGGTGCTTTTTACCCAAACGTGGCCTAGTGAACCGAGTTGCAAGAAAAACCAACGCCAAATGCATGGATCTGAATCGGTTTGCAAAAACACCCTTCATTAATGAATTTTATACCTTGGAATGGACAAATCTCGGCATTGCTACCAATAGCATGCCCTTAAAGGTCAAGAACATGGACGTTTTTGGTCTTGGAGGTAAAATCGTGGTCTCAAATGACAAATGCATGAGTTACAATGCCAATTCACATTTTATTAGAGAGTTTGCATGTTTTAAAATGCATTTGAGAGGAGTCAAGAGGCAAATCTCAATCTCTAGGAGGTTTTGCATGTTTTAAAATACATGCAAGTAACAAACCATGTAAATCGCACTCTCTAGGCTCTTTTACATGTTTTAAAATTACGCCTTAAGAGGTTGAGAGGACAAATCGCACTTTGCAAGCCCAAACACGTGTATCTCATTTGCATGTAAACGGAAAGAAGTGCAAATTGCACTCTCCAACCCCTTTTGCATGGTTTAAAATTTAGATGTTTTGAAGCCTTTCGATGCAAATCACATTCTCTTAAGGGCATTACATGTGACACTTAACATGTAAAAGACCATTTTCATGCAAATCACACGCTTGGAGGTCTATTACATGTTTTAAAATTGGCTTTTGCTTTTTTAAAGTGCTTTAAAATTGCCTTTTGAGTGCAAATCACACTCTCTCAAGGCAGTTACATGTAAACATGTAAATAGGTTGAAAGTTGATTTTGCACAATTAAGTGATCAATTAATCACATGTTTAATTGTATTTAAAGGAAATATCACTTAATTGGGACAAAATTAACATTCACACTATATAGTTAATATATTATGTGCAAATATTATTCAAAAAACAATATTTAAATTTAGTTGTTTTGAAATAAAACCTAAAGTAATTATATCATTCAAAAAGCAATATTTAAATTTAGATGTTTTGAAATAAAACATAAAGTAACTCAAAAATTAATCAAACTATATAGATAATAAAGTGACTTAAGTGAAAAATTTAAAAACAACTCAACATGAAAATAGAATATAAGTCAAAGGGCCCTTGGTCTACTGGAGAAGTTGAAAGGCTCACAAAGAGCCCACCAAGGATCAAGTCTTGCCGAGCGCAAGGCCCATGACATCTAAAAGGGATGAGGCCGGGATCATGCCCCGAGCGAATTTGGCGGAATGTATACCCCTCACTCCTTGGTTCTTAACCAAAGAGGCTAGGCGAAAAAAGCTGACCTCCATAAAAAAAAAAAAAAAAACATAAAGGGCTCTATGGTCAATTAAGTGATAAAGTAACTTAAAAACCTAACATAAAGTTAATTTATGTTATATTTTCAAAAAGTGAATGTGAACATTAAAATATGACGTAATATTTTAAATATGCAATTGCATATGGAGAGTCCACCTTTTGGACACTTAAATGGTCATATCTTTTGACTACCAAGTCCGATTAAGCCCTAAGATATACCGAATCGAAGGGAAAACCAAAAGTAAGGGTTTGAACAAAACTAAAAAACCAAAAGCAAACAAACACAAACTCAAAAACACAGGAAAGGATGTTGAAGGCTTCAAAAATCAAGCGTAGGCTTTTTAAAATGAAAAACTAAAAGGACTTGACCAAAGCCTTAAGTAAAAGGATTCATTATACCAATTGGGGTTGATTGATGGATCAATATTAGCCAATAAAATATTGAACTAACTCAGAGAAACATGAAACTAAGTTAATTTTTTTTTGTATTGTCATCTACATTTTGTGGTGACAAGCTGTAGGACAACACATCGGATTTATCCCTCGTGCCCCCTTGATTCCTTTTCACTTCCTCTGGCTACCTTGTCTTTTGATGGATCTTCCTAGAGCTTCTGCAAGAATAATGAATAAGAAGGGGGAGAGCGGATCATCCTGCCTGATTTATGTAGTGGTTTCAAAAAAACCTTGGGGGTTGCTACTATTACAAGGTAATTGGTAAATACTTGCTTATTAATAACAGAGACCGAAAGGTCAATTTATACAAAAGGAAGAGATGATGTTTCCTTAGGAAACGATCGTAAAGAATAGAAACATTCTATTCCAGAGAAAGCAAAAAACGAAAGCAAACTAAAGCTAAAGATATTTACAAGATAACCATTAACTAATAATAGACGTCTTATCTATTATTGTAATACCCTCCCTTAATGGTTAATCTATCTAACACACCAAGCTGTCCTCTGAATTTGACAAACTTATCAGGACCAAGAGGCTTGGTGAGAATGTCTGCAGTCTGATCTGAGGTAGGAACATACTGCAGATCTATAGTCCCGTCTTCAACCAGCTGTCGTATGTAATGACAATGAACATTCACATGCTTGGTTCGTTCATGGAAGACTGGATTCCGTGCTAACTTGATAACGCCTTCGTTATCAACAAACAGAGTAGTCGGTCCTGCTGGTGACATCTGCATATCCCCAAGCATCCGACGAAGCCAGACAGCTTCACATCCTGCCTTAACAGTCCCTCTATATTCAGCCTCTGTAGAAGAGAGAGAAACTGCCTGCTGCTTCTTGCTGGTCCATGTGACTGCACCGGATCCCAAACTGAACACATATCCAGATGTTGACTTTTTATCATCAACAGAGCCTACCCAATCTGAATCTGTGAATCCACTGAGTTTAGGATTAGAACTCTGAGAATACAGAAGTCCATAATCAGAACTGCCCTTCACATAACGAAGCACACGTTTTGCTGCCATCCAATGATCAGCCTCAGGAGTTGTCATAAAGCGTGAAATATAGTTGACTACGAAGCTGATATCAGGCCTAGTAGCAGATAGGTAGATGAGGCTGCCTACTAGTTGCCTATACATAGTATCATCAACGGAAGGAGAATCAGACTTGGCTGATAACTTGAGACCTTTCTCCATAGGTGTAGATGCAGGTTTGCAATCCTGCATTCGGAATTTGTCTAACAAGGCTCTGGCATATTTGGACTGAGAGATGAATATACCAGAAGACTGTTGCCAAACTTCAACACCTAAGCAATAATGCATGAGCCCAAGGTCAGTCATATCAAAAGACTGGCATAAGTGTTGTTTGATTCCCTGAATCAAAGATGCCGAACTGCCAGTGATGATCAGATCATCCACATAGATAACCAGAAGGATGATGTCACTGTCAGTAGTCTTGATGTACAGATTTGAGTCTGAAGAACTCCTCTTGAAGCCTTGATCACTGAAGTACGTATCAATCTTGATGTACCATGCCCGAGGGGCCTGCTTCAAACCATAGAGAGCTTTTACCAATCTGAGAACCTGATGGTCTTTACCAGCAACCTTGAAACCAGGAGGCTGCGTCATGTAGACCTCTTCATGGAGATCACCATTCAGGAAAGCACTCTTTACGTCCATCTGATGGACCTTCCAGCCAAACTATGCTGCCATGGCTAAGACTAATCTGATGGTGCTCATCTTTGCAGTAGGAGCAAAGGTCTCCTCATAATCAATGCCCTGACGCTGAGAAAAGCCCTTTGCCACTAAACGAGCTTTGTACTTATCCAAAGTACCATCTGATTTGTATTTGATTTTGTAGACCCATTTGCAGCTAATGGGTTTCTTCCCTGGGGGAAGATCAGAAAGGACCCAAGTGTTGTTCTTCAGCAGGCTCTGGTGTTCAGATTGCATGGCCTGTTCCCACTCTGGAATTCCTTTAGCCTCGGAATATGTTTGAGGTTCAAACACACTGTGAATGTTGGCCATAAGAGCAAAGTTAACAGAATCTATAGTTTTGCTCTTTTTCCGAGTAGTTCTCCCATCAATGAGCTCATCATCATGAAGATCAGCAAGTGTCTTAGCCCACCACTTAGGCCGGAGAGGAGAATGACCAACAGTAGTACTAGGAGATGCTTGATCAGCAAGATCTTGATCAGAAGAATTTGGATGAAACTCAAGTGAAGCATCTTCAAAACGAGGTGATCCTGCAGGAGAAGCCGGAGGTGGCTGTACAGGTATCACTGGCAGGACTGGAGCTGTAGGAGCTATTGGAGCCCTCCCATCAGGTGGACCTAATGGAAGCCGAACTCCCAAATCATGAACCTGCATAGGCTGGTCTGTTGGATCAGGAACAGGAGAAACAGGCATGAATGGTCCTCGCTGCTCATCAAAGACTATATCGCGGCTGTATATGAGACGAGATGTCTCAACATCAATAAGGCGGTAGGCTTTGTGAAGACTGCTATATCCAGCAAGCATCAGTTTCTGACTCTTGGCATCCAACTTGGTACGTGAGGCATCAGGGATCCAAACAAAAGCAAGAGAGCCAAAAACCTTCAGGTGACAGATTCTGGGCTTGCGACTTGACCAGGCCTCTTCCGGAGTTTTACCTTTGACCGCCACTGTGGGTGATCGGTTCAACAGATAAACTGCAGTGTTAACTGCTTCTGCCCAAAAACGCTTCAGAACATGTCTGTGTTCGAGCATGGAACGAGCCATCTCGGTGATTGACCTGTTCCGACGTTCAACTACACTGTTTTGTTGTGGCATGTGGGGTGTGGTGAACTGGCGTTGGATGCCATGTGTATCCAAGAAGCTGGAGAAAACATTAGAACAAAATTCCCCCCCATTGTCTGATCTAAGAGTAATAATAGATTTCCCAGACTCTTTTTCAACTAAGGGTTTAAACTTCTGAAATACAATAAATGCATCGGATTTCTTTTTAAGGAAATACACCCACATTTTTCTACTGAAATCATCTACAAACAACAGAAAATACTTGTACCCAAGAATAGAAGGAGTGGCCATAGGGCCGCAGATATCAGCATGAACAAGCTGAAGTACTTGAGAAGCTCGCCAAGAATCGCCACTGGGGAAAGGTGTGCGATGTTGCTTCCCAGCCTGACATGCGTCACAAACTCCAAGGTGTTGGGTTTGAATCTCTGGCAAACCAAGAACAAGCTCATCCCGAGCAAGTTGTGAGAGATAATGCACATTTAAGTGCCCATATCGCTGATGCCAAAGTGAGTTGATGGAAGATCGCCGAGCAGCCATAGCTAAGTCCTGAGAATCACCAGAATCAGTAAGTCTGAAAAGACCATGATCCTCAAGACCAACTGCAATAGTAGACTTAGTCGCCCGATCAGTGATGGTGCACTGATGTGAACTGAAGGTGACTGCCAAGTGTGGAGAATGTCGCAGCAACTGATTGACCGAGAGTAGATTTAGTTACATCCCTGGAACGTAGTACACATCAAGGAATATGAGCTTCCTCCCAACAGACTGAATTTGAATGTTGCCTTTACCAACAATCGTGTACTCTTCTCCACCACCAAAGATAACAGAATCTGAATAAGGCTGGTAGTCAGTAAACCAGTCTCTGCGGTGAGTGAAATGTCGAGAGGCACCTGAATCAATGTACCAGGTAGATGACTGTACATGATCTGCGGGTCTTTTAGCCATGAAGGCATAAAAGGCAGATTCCACCTGCTCAGTGTGCTCTGCACTGTTCGCTTTGGGTTGCAAACCTGATTGCTTAGACTGGGCAGCTAAGCGTTTCCGACATGCAACCTTCATGTGACCATACTTGTGGCAATAGTTGCATTGAATGTTCTTCTTTTTGGTACCATCGGATGCTGGAGCAGAAGACTTTTGCTGAGATGGTTGTTGAAACTTGCCCTTATCCTTCTGAAAGGATTTCGCAGCAAAGGCTTGCTCAGTGGAGGTGGAACTGGAGTTGCTACCGAACTGTTGTTTCCACCGATCTTGCTGAAGTAGCAGGGTGCAGAGATCAGTGAACTTTAGATCAACACCAGTAGATGTGATGTTGAGAGTCTCGATAAAATGCTCATAGGAATTTGGTAAACTCCGAAGAGTGATTACCACAATATCCTCTTCCTCCATCTTGCGACCGATGGCAAGTAACTGATCACGGATTTCCTAAATCCGATTCAGGTGTGCCTGGAGCGAGGTGCGCTCATCCATGACAATAGAAAACAGAGTGTTTTTCAGAAAGAAGGCTCTGCTCTTGTCGGAAGTCTCATGAAGACCTTTTAGATGTGTCCAGATTTCGGCCATTGTCTTGCCAGATGGAATCTGAGAAAGCTGGTCATCAGCTACGGAGAGTTTGAGAAGCATTACTGCCTCTCGATTGTTCAGATCCCATGCATCTTGATCAGGACATGGAGAAGTCAGACGTTGCTTAACACCCAGAACAAGTTGATCGGTGTTTCGATATTCGAAGATTGCGATGATGCGCTGCTTCCAGGTTCCATAATTGCGACCATTGAATTTGGAATTATGCTCGAGCAAAATATTTGTCAGAGATGCCATGGCACGTTTTTCAATGAAAAACTTTGAAAACCTGTGAAGGCACGTTCTTCGAGGCAAAAATACGGAAGACCCAGAAGAATCAAAGAATGACCCAAAAGAGAGCTCGAAAAACCCAAAAGGAATCTGCTGTCGTTTTTTGAATCCGCTGGCTCGAAAATCGAGGCACAAAAATCGAGGCACCCAGAAAAAATGGACGACAACCCAGTTGAGCTCTCGAAAAACCCATCAAGAATCTGCAAACAAAATTTTTTTTCGACCCCAAAAATTAGGGTTTTGAAAAAAACGGCCCTAGCTGAAAAAAGCTTGAAAAAATTTCAGATTTCTTGATGAAAAATGGTCGAATCTGCTTCCCAGAGCACGATGACAGACTGAGACGGCTAAGAGCATGAAGATTTGATATAGAAACATGCAGATTTTCACTCCAAAAACGCGAGTCTTCAAAAAATGGCCACGATTTCCACGCGATTTGCAGACCCGTAATTCGAAAATTTCTCCAAGCAGAAAAACCCTAGGTGGGTTTGGAGAAATTAGCTGAAATAATTTTGGAAAAATTTAAACAAATAATTTCAAGAAGAAATTATAAATTTTTCCGAAAAAATTTAAGTATTTAGCTCTGATACCATATTACAAGGTAATTGGTAAACACTTGCTTATTAATAACAGAGACCGAAAGGTCAATTTATACAAAAGGAAGAGACGATGTTTCCTTAGGAAACGATCGTAAAGAATAGAAACATTCTATTCCAGAGAAAGCAAAAAACGAAAGCAAACTAAAGCTAAAGATATTTACAAGATAACCATTAACTAATAATAGACGTCTTATCTATTATTGTAATAGCTACAAGGTGTAGATATACCCGCTCACACCACTTAACATCAAAACTAAATTGTCTCAAGACTGCCAGCAAGAAGGTTATATTTACACTATCAAATGCTTTCTTTATGTCAATTTTAATCATCATGCTAGCCTCTTTGGCCATTTTTGTTGAATGAATAGCCTCACGCACCACTATAATTCCTTCATAAATAGATCTCTCTGGGGCAAATCCACTTTGTTCCACCAAAATGATTGATGGTAACACCTTTTTCAATCTGTTAGCTATAACTGTGGCTATGATCTTATATATTGTGTTACAAACGCTATAGGCCTGTAGTCCTCAAAGTACACCTTTACTGCTTTCTTTGGAATCAAGGAGAGGAACGTGTTGTTGAAATCTGCAAAGATAAAGCTACCCCTTCTAGATTCCTCCACCACATCAGACAAATCTTTCCGTAAAATATGCCAAGCCTTTTGGAAAATTTAAGCAGGAAAGCCATCAGGTCCCAAAGGCCTTATCACTCCCAAGATTGAAAAGAGCAGATTGAACTTCTGATTCTGTGATTACCTTCATCAACATTTGATTTTGATCTCTAGATATCACTTCTGGGATGACCTTGTTAAGACATTGTATCTTCGGTTAGATATTCAGGTAATAAATTGTATGACTATAATTCCATCACCTCATACCAGAACTAAAACTCTACCTGCACTTACAGATACTGAGTATATCTATCCTCTTTTAATCATGATCGAACATGCCATTTGTGAGCCTTTTTGTGATCAGACAAATGATCTATAAGGCTATGACGGATCAGTGATTTACTTAGAGCTATATTAGGCATTGTATTAACTAAACAAACTAAAGATTACATTAACTAAGTTATCAAATATAAAGTCATGTCATGAGCAGACGTGAGACATGGTCCCCTCATGACATGCATTCTGAGGTAATATTAATATCTAATCGATGAGACCAAGAGAGAAAATCAAAATCAATAAATATTCTGCCTTGTTGGGGATCAAATAGCACTAGTTCAGATTCAGACATGTGAATCTATATTCAGTATGTTTAATATTGATGAAGTATTATGTCTTCATCATGGTATCAGAGCAAAGCCTGGGAAGGGAAGATGAAGAAGAAATTTCAAGTCCTAGAATCTCTTGTCTATTGAGAGCAATGTTGGCAATCAAAGCAGTGTAGTGCTATCAGGGGTCTACCATGTTTCAAACAACAGAATGAACAACACATTCCATATTTTTCCTTATACATACATATTGACTGGAATATCATCAACAATCTTTGACCACTTGTGTTTAGCGTTGCTGAGCAGAATTTGTGCTGCATATGAGACCATGTGGTAGAATACTGAGATCTAAAAAGAATTTGCTTTCCCTCTATGACTTATCGCTCTAGGGCACTGTTTGAGCCTGCGGAAGGTTTTCTTGAACTTGAGCGCAAATTGATAAATGAGTGAGCTATATTCAGTGACATAATTGGTGCATGGAAACTGCGATCTGTTCGCGGCCTCTCCAATTAAAGGCTGATTCGTTATTAGACAGGTCCGATGGGCAAAGATTTAAAACAGAGGGCTGCTTTCCATTGGCTTGACCCATTACAAAAGGCAAAACACTGTTATGCAACCCATCGATGGGCAAAGGATGAAGATAATTACCACTGTCACTGCTGAAAAAGGAACAAATATGATTATACCAAAGGCGGCAACCATATACGCGTTGCATTTAATGGGATACCTCATGTGAATTGAGAGGTGCCCAGTTCATCCGAAACATGAGAGGAGATAAAATTCACACTCAGCTTATATTATATTACAGAAACAACTTATATAAAGAAAATTGAAATGTGCCACATCAGACTAAGTGCTAAGTGACATTTATTAAGATCGATGACAGAATAATAATGATAAACTTGCTAAGGAGAAGTTGTGTTATGTGTTTTAAGAGACATCAATTTTCTTTACTCCCCTGCATCCATGTGATGATTGTCCATGTTGACAAGTTGAATAGCATTGATATGGCTGCTTCAACGATATGTGATCATCCATGTTGGATGAGAAGCAATCAGTTTAATTTTTAGCAGCTTTCCAATGCTACCAAGGTGACTTTGATATATACCAGGCAAAATGTGATATGATCAATACTGAATGGAGGCTATTATTACATACAAAGCAGCAATGAACCAATGATCATTATACGACATTGTAATCATCTTAGTTTCCTGGTATTGGAAAATAAGTAGTTGTCTATAGAGAATCATTCTTACATGTTGGTGCAATCTATTAAGAGAAACATCTATTTTGTGGAGTTATGTTTGGGGACTTGTTCTATTGGTTCAAAATTTGCTGATGGGATTCTACAGGGCCAAGTTTTTTTTTTTTACTTCTAAAAGACATGGCCTTGCAGTTCGAAGGTATCTTCAGGTTTGAAGAATTTTATAATCAAATATAGGGGAATAGTTTTTATATTTCCTGGGTCCCAATTCAGTAACTGGTTTTGTTCTTAAGTCTTGATGTGAACTTTAGTAAGTTCGATCATACTACACGGAGTATTGATATGACTTCATCGTGGATTCAAATAAGAGAAAATACAACTCTGAGTATTCTGGCGATATATATTTTATCTTGAAGAGTAATTGCCACCGATTGATATTCTGTAGATGTTTTATTTCAATCAAGAGTTTCACCATTATTATCAGGAATAATAAAGTTTAGTTGGCCGCACCTAATCTAATTCGTTGGATGCAGATGTAATTGAGGCATTTTGATTGTGAAAATATATGAACCTCAGCCCCTTTACCATTTTTTGGGCGTTTTCTCCATTCCTTGGTATTGATGTGCGTTCAACGGCTGTTCTGGAGCCATTTGTAAAGTTTGTGTTCCTTACTGAAATCTCCACGTACATATTTGACCTCCTTTGTGTGGGTGTTCTATTATAAATACAATTTGAGGAAAGCTGGAAACTATACACCTAATATGGAGACTTGGCCAGAGTGGAGAACAAAGCCCTCTGTTGTATGGATGCAGGTGGAGTTGGAAGAGCTGAAAGCTCGGTCTGATTGCTTCTATTCCGTCCTCCCATAATGCAAATAGATTAAGATTCTGAGATCCATTAAAACAAAAAGAAGTTTGCCATCTTTGATGTAATGCAAAATTGTTAAATGATTAAAAAGTGGGAATTTCACATTGCGGGGGGAATAATAATCAATGTTCCATTCCCATTGTTTGATAAATGCTTTTATGGAGGCATTTTCTGATTTGATGCATATGGACCTACATTCGAGAGATGTTAGTGAAACAAGTATTGCCACGAATAACCACCTATAAAAGACGATTCCAGGCAATGTGAAAGCACATGGAAATGCCTAGGAGGCACGGTATTTGTAGTGGAATATATTGTATTTCCTCAATGCATGGTGCAACTATGCATCATATAGAAGGCTTGGTTTTGGAAAATATAGGATGTTGAGCAATTTCTCTTGAATAATGAGATAAGTATTTTATTATCTTTTAGTACTGCTTTTAATTTCTTGTTGAAATTAATCTCTTATTTGCCTTCCTATATATATACTATAAGAGCTATTTGTCTTGATCTTTTCCTTTGTCTCCAGGAATGTTCTTGCAGGAAAAGAAGAATGGTGCATTAAGTATGCTACCAAGGCATTGCAGAGGATTCAATCTTAGGACTATAGCTCCGAAGTGGTTTTGGATCTTAGTCATATGTTGATCATGCTAGAAGATGTGTGTCTATTAAAGAAAAATATCTTCTATGATTGGAATTATGTAAGAAGGATATCTTTCTATGACAAGAGGGAGCAGCTAGAAGATTTGATTCATTGATCTTCGAGGATAGATGGATACTTAAATGTTTATAGTCAAGCGACTAAGTTGATAGCTGAAACATTGTCCGAAGAAGAGAAAACCGACATTTAGAGTGACTTTGACATTACATTAGAAGCAACCGTGGACAAGGAAGTCATGAGGTTGACAAATGCTCTTGGAGCTTTAGAAGGAAGCCAAATTAGCATGAATGCTTAATATGGCCAAATTTGGAAAAAAATTCTACAGTTTATTACATTCACTCATGTTACTATAGAATCGGACAAGTACATTTGCATATGGGAAGATGCTCATGTGAATAATGTTGTGTACATGATGATGAGCCCCTTGGAACCCAATATTTTCCATAAGTGGAGTATATGGATAGGACATGCCTCCGTGACAGGGGGAGCAGCTCAAGGATCTACATCTGTTGGCATCCAATGATATTGATTCAAAGGGAGTAGACCATGTCGAGATGGTTTCTCAACCTTCAGTTAAGGTACATTATTGTTGAAGAACGAACGGCCAACATTCTCGCCGAGCCTCGTGCCAGAGAGAAGTTCTTGTACTTCTAGGACAAGCTTGATACCTTGGAGAATGAAGCCTTAGCTGAAAAGGAACTTCAGCATCAATGATCTATTATTTGAATTCTTGTATGTTCTTTCCTTTGAGAGAGAAGTTTGAGGTGAAAGCCATTGTTTTCACCCTATGGATTGAGCCATAGTGGATCCACCCATTATGGTTCATGGTGGATGTCATGTGTGTGATGCCATGACAACACTACATGAGAAAATCCATAATGACTCCGTGTAAACTCTTTTGTCATATGCATGACTATATGACTTTATGGTCCCCCTGTGTACATTACTGAAAGGTGATGATCTTTTTGATAGTGTACACTTGTATTCAACATTGTAAGGTGACAACTTTACGATGTTCACTATCATGACAAATATCTTGCTGACTTGATATCCATGGAAATGTCTCGATAGTTAATATCTCTTAGACTTATTGGTAGATATCATGCTGACTTGATTATCAGTTGTGTATCAATATGTTCTTAATGAGAAAAGCATGGTGGATATTATGTGACGTAATATCCGTGGACATGCCATTATATGTTATGGTAGACATCATGTAAAGTTGTCAGTGCACATATCATAGGATATAAGAATGTCATGTGACTTGATGTTCTCTATATTCCTTTGAGATGACGAGTTAGGTGATATCTAAATTGAGTTATACCTAGTTATTGTCCTTAGCTAAGAGGGAGTGATAAGACATTGTAGCTTTGGTCAGATATTCAGGTAATAAATTGCATGACTATAATTCCATCACCTCATACCAGAACCGAAACTCTACCTGCACTTACAGATACTCTGTATATCTATCCTCTTTTAATCACGATCGGACATGCCATGGGTGAGCCTCTTTGTGATCGGGCAAATGATTTATAAGGCTACGGTGGATCAGCGATTTACCTAGAGCTATATTAAGCAGTGTATTAACTAAACAACAAACTAAAGATTACATTAACTAAGTTGTTAAATATAAAGTCATGTCATGAACGGACATGAGACATGTCCCCTCATGACATGCATTTTGTAATCATGCCTCTTTGAGGTAATATTAATATCAAATTGATGAGACCAAGAGAGAATATCGAAATCAATAAATATTCAGCCTTGTTGGGGATCGAATACCACTAGTTCAGATTCAGACCTGTGAATCTATATTCAATATGTTTTATATTGATTAAGCATTATGTCTTCATCAGACCTTCAGAAAGGCATTAAATTGGATAACATCTCTGGTGTCCTTTGCAGAATTATCCGAAAAGTATCTGACCACCTCTTTGTTGATCAGTTTGAGCTCTGTTAATATATTCCCTTGGGAGTCTTTGATCGAAAAGATCTTATTTACCAACCTCCTCCCTTTAACAGAACTGTGGAAAAATTTCATATTTTAATCGCCTTGCCTTAGCCATTATTCCCTTGATTTTTGTCACCAAAACATCTCTTGGTTTAGCACCTCATTATAAGATGTTTTTAGATTTTCTCTTTATATAAATGTATATATATATGTACGCATGTATGTATGCATACATATGTATGTTACTACTCAATATATATTATAATTATGAGTCAATTTCAATTATGCTTTACAGTGTGAAATTCCAACTGATGCTATATCATCAACAAAAACATTATTTTGTGCTTTTGCATTATATAAATTCAACTAGTTAAACCTGTGTCAACACAATCGGCTTTCAAATAATTTCAATCAGTTTTCAAATAGTTGAGGAGTTAAAAGAACAAATTCTATCCTTTTGGACATTTTTAAATCTATCTTCTTTTCTGGTTTAATGATAGAAATTGTCAGCTAGGAGGAAATAAAATTATGGTTAGATAATGGATTTTGATCTTTGCTGTAATGTTGTTTACAAGGGCCTATCTTTTAATAAACTGTGACAGGCATATCTGAGTGCCATAGTTAATGTAATCATCTGCCCTGAATATCTTAAGTAAAATGCATGTACATTTTTCATGAAAGAGAAAAATATTATATCTACAATTTCTAAATAGAGACACAGTTCACATAAAATATTCAATCTTGTATTTTTCCTTTACTCTAATTTGAATGAGTACGAAATTGTGTCTCTTAAATGTATTTTGATATATTTTTTACAGTTGGACATGGATCTTTTATAATGATTGTGGATTGTGCTTCCAATGCTGTTGAGGTTGTATGTGGACTGGTCAAGCCCAGTTGCGCTTGAGCCTGGTTGCAAGGTTCGAATTCAAGGGAGTATGGCGAGTGCATCTTTGAGAAGATTGCCCCATGTATTACCTTTGTTTGACTGCTGTGCTAGCCTACCAGGAGGTCCTAGTGTATGTCTTAAAAGATACTTTTGGGTTTGTATTGGTACGATATCACAAGCTGCTAAGATACTTCTCTTTATCCACCACCAGATTTGAAAATTTGTTTCAGGTGGGAACCACTGGATTAACAATAATGATAAAATTCTGTACTGTATTTTTCTATCATTCTAATTTGTATGGTCACCAGGAGATTGGGTACTTGGAGACACCATTTTTTTTAATATAATATAATAGTTTCCAGAAAATATCATGACAGTGAATTTTGAAAACAAGAATAGTAATGCAATTATACAAAACTAATAAACAGTGAAGGCAATATCTATTTAGACAATTACAATGACAGGACATCAGTCATACAATGGTGTATGCCTCTCTCAAAAAAATCTCCAGGGTGAGTAGATCTGATCACCGTGTCTTCACATGGGTTTTTGTATCATCCAAAATATCAGCAGGAAACGTTATGCAGGCTTATTTTATTTATTTTCTTCCCTTTTTACCCTTTAATGGTCTTTTCCCTATGTTTTCTGGTGGGAGACAACAATTTCTAGTGGGGAGACTTTGGAGATGGCAGCCAAAAGAACCTTGTGCATTGGGAAATTTCCCGAGACGTCTCTGCTACAGGAGATGTGTTTGGGGGTGGGATATGGGTCTGATCTCTGGGATACCTTGCTAATTTGCAAATAGAATTGATAATCCATATTTATGTGGGAATGTAGCTTTGTTTTTTGACTTATGCCAGGGTCAATTCAAATGACTGCTGGTTGCTCCTGTAGGCTGCATAATTGGTTGGTTCAGAATGGTCTTGCATCTGACACTTCCATGGAAGTCTCTGCAGCTATTGTACTCAATATTAACTAGCCTTCTAAAAGGTGAAAATATTGTAGGTTATTCTGCTTACACTCCTGGTTCATTTAGGTAAGTACCTTGGCTTAAGTTGAAGCATTCTTGCTATAATTTGATTCTCTCCATTGACAGTCACATCTTCTCATGGCTGTTTCAAATCCTTTTTTAATTTGTCATAATGGATATGACAGTGTGTAGTTCTCAATGGATATTTTGTGGAAGTGGTGGAATTGTTGAAAGGAAGTATGACATGACCAAATGCATGAACATCCCTGTCGTTGAGGGTTAATAATTGTAGGCTGTATGCCAAAAACATGGAGGCGATTATTGCAGAATTATAGATCATTGTAGGCTGTATGTCAACAACATGGAAGTGACTATTGCAGAATTATAGGATCCATTACCTTCAGGCTTTGAATAGATATTATGTTGTTTCTATGTAGACAAGTGGCAAGAAATCAACTGTGCTTTGTTTGGTAATAAACCATTGTTTCCTTTGTCAAGGAAGTTTAGGGGCACTAAGGGGAACTAGTGTGTACTGTAAGCAAACAGAAATAGAGGACTTGAGCTTAAGATGAACTATTGCTAGAAATGGAATGACAAGGAATGTGAGCAATGTTGACCACAAAACAAGGATTTTCTGGTATTAGTTCTTTGCCTACTAGTGTAGTAATAAGGAGTGCTTCTAAGGGATCCTCTAAATGTCACATTTCGCTGGTTTAAACTTTAATTCGGTCTGCATCACATAAGCTGCTTCATTTGTAGCTCAATTACTTACTATTTAACCTTGATCTTTAATGAATGCTTTGTAATTCTGTGGCCTACCGATACAAAAGGATAAGTTGCTCTGGGCCTCTGGCTATGGACTTTTAACTTGAGTATAACTATATAAGTGTAATGTTCCCAATTTAACAGGTTCCAGTAGCTTGGTGATGTCAGTTCATCATCACGACCTGCATGAGCTGATACTGTGTTTTGGAGTCTCAGTGGAGTGACTTGCTATTTATAGGAAGTCAGATATGCGTAGTTTCTATTTATAGCAGTGCAGTTATGGCACCTTGAGGTCCTGGCTTCATCAGTGTTGGATTGATGCTTTGTTGATGGGTTACATATTCTCAGTTGTTTATTAAGTTTAACATAACTTATACAACTCTGTTCTAATTTGATGGTGTGTTGTTGAAGATACTTTAGTGAAAAGTGTAATGGTGAAGCTTTGAGGCATTTGGTGTAATAATGAAGCCACAATTCATTTAATATTATAAAAGGACTTCATTATGCAAATCAACCATCTCATGTATTTGCATTTTTATTGAAATTGAAGAAGCTTCAAGGGTTTCAACATTGGAATTTTAGGAAGTCTGATTTCTCCATAGTAATCGCACTTTGAGCTGATCATTATACCAGTGAATTGTGTTAATTTTCTGAGTATATGTTCTGTGATTTTCTGAGGATTGTTGTTGCTGTTGTTTACCAAACAATCATAGATTCTGCTGCGACCTGGAGTTGAGAAATAGTAATTTGGTAATTGAATACCGTGCAAAATATTGGTGACATTTGGGGTCTATATTGGCTGCGATTCATCCTGCCTGCTGCAGCAGCGTTGATTGTTACTGAGTTTGCCGTGGCTTCAGGTTTATAGCAGCATTTTAACTGTCTGCAACGGCTGTGATTTGCATTTGGCGCGGGGAAATTAACACTCTGCAAATTTTGTTTGTAATTTGAATGGCTTTAAGTGTAAATTGCTTTGTCAATCTTGCATAATGAAAGTTAGCCAATAAAGCAATTCTGAAATTTCAATACTTCGTATTTCTTTTCCAAGCAATCTTATATATCTGCAAAACACAAAATAATACATATATCTTCAAAAAAAACAAAAATTGCAAACTTCTCTGTCATGTCCCCTTTCTAGAGTGGACATCAGAGACGATAGAGTTAGCCTACCAGGGAGTCTCGTAGGCTGGCAGTGGTGTTTAGAGACTCAATTAGGGTATACAGTGTTTGGATCTGTAGTTTCAGACAGTAGGAGGGCAGTTGAGAGCAGTTCCTTAATTGTAGGAGGAGTTTCCTTCATTTTAGGAGGTGGAGATGGGTTATAGTTTTGAGTCCCTACGAGATCATTCTATGGTTTCAGTTTCGAGAGATTCGGAGATGTTCCTATTTTTTAGGAGTATCCTTAATTTTGAGAGATGAGACTGTAAGTTATTTCAGATCATCCGGCATTAGTCACAGGAGGCAATGAGTTCAGTTTCACCTTGTAGAGGTGTTTTGGCTATCAGTTTGCTATTTGGGAAATATTTTAATATATTTAAATATTCTCCTAAGTTAGCATTTTAATAATTTAAATAAGGCTAAGTTATAGCCATTTTGGAGTAATAAGGGTTTTTTTGCCTCATTTGGGTGAATATCCCTTGGTGTAATAGCTCGTTGGAAAGGTCTTGAACTTTTCTAAATATTTCTCTTTTGACTCGGAGCATTTCAGTGAACGGATTTCTTTCTATTGGGAAAAAGGTCATTTTCTAGATACTTGACCACTTTAAAAATGAGAAATATATTATTTTATAACCCAACGCCACATGGGGACACTTTTAGGGTTTGAGCTAAGTTTGGTGGGTTATAAGGAGGTAAAGACAAAGTTCGAAGGTATTATTGACATATTACATCTTGGATTTGTGTTTTGGGCTCTGATTGAGCTTTCAGCATTTGGTACGCCAAACCCACTTGCTTTGCTTGTTTGGGACGTAGCCTCCAAAACAGTGGTCTAGATTCTTGCAGTCAGAAGCATATTGGAGATTGTGCATTGTTTCTTCTAGGGAACGCAGTATTGAGTCAGAGTTTTAGCTGGGGTTTGGGTATTCTACCCACGTGTGGGCACTTTGCAGCTGTACGGCCACGCCTGGCAGCCATCTACTTTTCCACGTACAACATTTGAGAGCTGGATTTTGGACGTAGCTTCCTTCTGGGCTCATATTTCACCTTCACTCCTTCAGGTTGGCTTTATTCTTGGTTGTAATCATCTGGATATTATTGTAAATCTTCATCTGGTTACATATTAGGCGTATATTCAAAAAAACTGCTTGAAGCGACTTTTCTTTAAATGTATTTGGAATACATTTTCAGAACTGGTTCATGTTATTGTACTTCTGTTATTACTTATTGAAAAATCATCAAAAATATAAAACAATCAAACCCTTCTGCAACTTCTGTCAAGCTCTGCAAGAAAATTTTAGTAAACAGGGAAAACAAATTTAAAAATATAAAATTACAGCAGATCAGTGGAAGAGATCCATCAGGGATCTTTCAGTGGTATCAGAGGCTAGAACCTGCTAGCCTATTGGAAAAGAAATTAGTTCAGTTACAGGCCAACACCATGGCTAGAAAAAAAAATGGGTGCTCTAAGGTTTCATCTTCGTTAACAAGCACAGGTAAGATGCCTTTTACCAAGACATTCAATGTTGCAGTTATGAGCAGCTACCATTAGTATTGTTCTCTTCCTAAGGAGATATGCAACCTCCCTTCCTTTACAAAATTTATGGGTGTACCTGAAGCAGATGATAACTGGGTATCTACAAGCTCCTTTCAACAGCAAAAAGAGAAAGAAATATTAAATGATAATAAAGAAGCCATTGGTCACAAATTGAAAGAGATTACAATCAGGGGACAAACTATTAGAGATGGTGGAAATGTGAGACCAAGGTGTGAGGCCTATTTTGAAATTTGCAACAGCAATTCAAATCATGAGGCAACATTTATTTCAAATGGAGGTAATGATGTTGATGATGGTATTCAACTTAAGAATGGGATGACAAGTTTAGTATGCAGGCAGTCTGATTTTGAATCTCATAGAAGCCAAGTTGAAGACTTCTTTGAGCCACTTCTATCTAAGCATGTGAAGAATCAAGATGGGGTGTTGTTTGATGATTGGAATGGAAGCATGGAGGAGGCTCCCACAACTCTGATTTGGGGCAGCGATAGCTTATGCCTTCCTTGTAATATGGTAACTCTTTCACTTGGGAATAGTCATGAAGGCCCGTATGCAAGTGGTGGCCATGAGGCTTTCTATGATAATACACTTAAAGGGGTCAAAAATATAACTTGAACACATCATAATAATTTTGAAGTTCATAACAGCAGTGACATAACTTCGTTACTTCAAGATGTGGCATCCTTTGGTCAAGAAGAGAACAATGATTTGTATTCTATATTTGAGAGTAGCAAGAATGGGACGTGATGATGGGAATGGTACAAGTCATCATAAGCCTGATTTTGTGTACTTTGGGGTAGATGATATAAAACATTGTCAAAGGTTGAATAAATATTGGTTAGATAGAGCTATGCAAGCAAAGATACTTGCTGCCCAAGCATAGTTCTTGAGTGAGCCAGCAGGGCTCTTTACAATAAGGTTGAGTTGATTGTAGGGCTATGCTTCTTAAAGCATGAAAAGTTGGTCCTCTAAGAATGATGACATTTTGAGATCTCTGTATGCACTTCTAAAGAGTTGGATGGCGCAACAGAAAAATTGTTCTATTTGAGTATTTATTCCTCAAGCAATCACTTTCCTCACTGCAAATAATGTAGGAAGAACTTGAAAATGGACCTCCACACCCTGATAAGTTTTGGGAAGAATGAGCAATATGATGTATTGTATTCTTTTCCCATGACAACTCCTACTAAGGTTCTTTCCATTAAAACTGGCAGAGTCATTACAATGCCTGTCTGGTTGCACTATATCCACTCTTTACCCTTTTGAAGACAAAGGTGAATCTAGCAGGTGATTGCACTTTCCTTTCAGCTGTGGCTTGTCCTTTAAATCCATATCTGATCTTCCCTGTCCCTTGCAATTGCCCTAGCTCTTCCACACTCAGGTTGGTAGATGAGCATTGATTGCATTCAACATATGTTGCTCGTCCCAGTTCGGACTTTGGTTCAGATTTGGGTCTGAGAGTTTGGTTTGTGTGGTCAGGCAATATTTTTTAGGTTTGTCTTGGGTGTCTATACAAAATCACACACACACACACACACATAACACACAAATTTAATAATAATATTTAATGACTGATAAAGTAAAAAATTTACATATAATGTTATTTTTTATTAAATACTAATAATATTACTATTAGAAAGTTTGTCATTGAATTGGCCTATATAATTAAAAAAAAAAAAACATTAAGTAAGAAATGAAAAATAAAATAATATACTATAATATAAATATCTTTAAAAACTTGGGCCGTTAAGGTGTAGAGTTGGGTTGATTGAGCATTGGAGCAAACAAACTGATCAGCTGGAAACAACCGGAGGAAGATTGGATTAAAATTATCTTTCATGGAGCCTCAAAAAGCAATCCAAGACCTAGTGAAATAGGGTGTGTGTCTAGGGATAGCAGAGTTAATATTTTGAGGATGGAAGTTAGAAGAACTGGAGATGACATGCATAATGTGGCAGAAGCGTTTGCAGCCTTGCAAGCAAGGTTCGAAGGAATATGGGGATAAAAAAATTACATTTGGAAGGTGATTCCTAATAGTTGTGGATACTATGATAATAGATAAGCTTCTATTATTAGTTAATGGTTCTCTATTTGTAATTATTGTAAATATTAGAATGTTTCTAATATTAGTTAGTTTGTAGTTATCGGTTAGCTTTCTTTTGCTTTCTTTTAGCTGGAATATAATTTTTCTATTCTTTACGATTGTTTCCTAAGGAAACATCATTTCATTCTTTTGTATATGTAGACCTCTTGATCTTTGTTAATATTAAGTAAGTATTTTACCAATTACTTCATAATATGGTATCAGAGCCAATTCTTTGATTTTTTTCGAAAAATATTATAATTTCTTGTTCGAAATTATCAGGGCAATATTTTTCGAAATTATTTTCTGTGATATCTGATTCTTACAATCATTTTTCTACAACTGCCGTCTGTTTTTTCTGCACATTTTCGCCATTTTTTGTGGTTTTTTTTGCAGCAAGGCTGTTTTTGTATGAAACCCTAATTTTTTTTTGTTCCGGATCAATTTATTTTTCAGATTCTTGATGGGTTTTTTGAGAGGTTAGTTGGGTTATCGTCAAACTTTTCTTGGTGACTCAACTTTTGTGCCTCAATTTTCGAGCTAGTGTATCCGTAAATTGACAACATATTCTTTTTGGATTTTTCAAGCTCTTCTAAGTAACCCTTCAATTTTTCAGGGTCTTTCGTTTTTTGCCTTGAAGTACGTGCCTTAATAGATTTTCATGCCTTTTCATTGAAAAATGTTAGACGATGGGGGGTTGTTGAATGGCATCTCTGACTAATATTTTGCTTGAGAGCAATTCAAAATCCAATGGTCAGAATTATGACACTTGGAAGCAGTGGATAATAGTGATATTTGAATATCGAAATACTGATCAAATTGTTCTTGGTGTTACATAGCATCTGACTGCCCTTGGTACTGATCAAGATACATGAGATTTGAATAATCGAGGGGCAGTGATGCTTCTCAAATTATTCGTAGTTGATGATCAACTCTCTCAAATTCCATTCGGCAAGAGAGCTGCTGAGATATGAGCACATCTTAAGAATCTTCTTGAGACTTCTGACAAAAGCAGGGATTTCTTTTTGAAGAACACTCTGTTTTCTATCATCACAGATGAGCAAACATTGCTTTAGGAAATCCGTGATCAATTGCCTACCATTCGTCGCAAGATGGAGGAAGAGAACATTGTGGTCATCACTCTTAGGAGTTTACCCAAGTCCTATGAGCATTTTATCGAGACTCTCAACATCACTTCTTCTGGTGTTGATCTAAAATTCTTTGATCTCTACACACTTTGCTTTAACAAGATCGGTGGAAACAACAGTTTGGTAGCAGCTCCAGCTCCACAGAGCAAGCCTTTGTTGCTAAATCCATTTAGATGGATAAAGGCAAGTCTTAGCAGCCTTCTGAGCAGAAGTCCTCTGCTTTAGCTTTAGAAGGCTCTCGGAAGAACATCCAATGCAACTATTGTCACAAGTTTGGTCACATGATGGTTGAATGTCGAAGATGCTTAGCTGTCCAATCTAAGCAGTCAAGTTCGTGACCCAAAGTGAGTAGGGCAGAGTACACCGAGCAGATAGAATCTGCCTTTACGCCTTATGGCTAAAAGATCTGCAAATCATGTGAAGTCGTATGTTTGGTACATTGATTTAGGTGCCTCTCGTCATTTCACCCACTACAGAGATTGGTTCACTGACTACCAACCTTATTCAGATTTTGTTATTTTTGGTGGCAGAGAAGAGTACATTGTTGTTGGCAACGACAACATTTAGATTCAGTTTGTTGGGAGAAATCTCATTTTCCTCGATGTGTACTATGTTCTAGGGATGAAAATCTACTCTCAGTGAGTCAGTTGCTGCAACATTCTCCACAGTTGAATGTCATCTTCAATTCACATCAGTGTACCATCACTGGTAGGGCGACTCAATCTATTGTTGTAGTGAGTATTGAGGATCATGGTGTTTTTCAACTTATTGATTCTGGTGATTCTCAAGACTTAGCTAGGACTGCTTAGCGGTCTTTTGTTAGCACACTATGGCATCAACGGTATGGGCACTTAGATGTGCATCATCTCTCTCAGTTTGCTCGGGAAGAGCTTGTTCTCAGATTGCTAGAGATTTAGACTCAATAGCTTGGAGTTTGTGATGCATGCTAGGTTGGGAAGTAACATCACACACCTTTCACTAGTGGCGATTCATGGCGAGCTTCTCAGATACTTCAGCTTATTCATGTCAACATCTGTGGCCCTATGGTCACTCCTGTTGTTGGGTCTAGGTATTTTTTGTTGTTTGTTGATGATTTTAGTAGAAAAATGTGGTTACATTTTCTTAAAAAAGAAATCAGATGCATTTCCTGTCTTTAAGAAGTTTAAACCTTTAGTTGAAAAAGAGTCTGGGAAATCTATTATTACTCTTAGGTTAGATGATGGGGGGGGTTGTTATAATGAATTCTCTGGCTTCTTCGATACTCATGGCATCAAACGCCAATTAACAACACCCCACACACCACAACAGAATAGTGTAGTTGAACATCAAAATAAAACAATCATTGAGATGGCTCGATCCATGTTCAAACACAAACAAGTTCCAAAGAAGTTTTGGGCAGAAGCAATTAACACTGGAGTTTATCTTTTGAACCGGTCACCCATTGTGGTAGTCAAACGTCAAAATTCAAAGGAGACTTGGTTGGGTTGTAAGCCCAGAATCAATCACTTGAAAGTTTTTGTCTCCCTTTTGTTTGGATCCCTGATGTGTTACGCATCAAGTTGGATGCCAAGAGTTAGAAACTCATGCTTGTTGGATACAGTTTTCTTCACAAAGCCTTTTGCTTGATCAACACTGAGATATTTACAGTGGTGATGTAGTCTTTGATGAGCAGGAAGGACCATTCATGCCCGTTTCTCTTGTTCTTGATCTAGTAGACCAGCCTATGAAGACTCATGATTTGGGAGCTAGGCTTCCATTAGGTCCACTTGATGGGAGGGCTCTAGTAGCTCTTGCGGCTCTAGTTATACCTGTGATCCCTATACAAACACCTCTAGCTTTATTTGTAAGATTGCCCAAATTTGTAGATGCTTCACCTGAGTTTGATCTAGATTCTTTAGATGAGGAACTTGATCATAGAGCATCTCCTGATACTAATGTTGGTCATTCTCCTCTCCAACCTAAGTAGTGGGCTAAGACACTTGCTGAACTTTGTGATGATGAGCTCATTGACGGGAGAATTGCTCGGAAAAAGAGAACCTATAGAGTCTGTTAACTTTGCTCCCATGGCCAACATTCACAGTGTTTGAACCTCAAACATATTCCGAGGCTAAAGGAGTTCTTAAGTGGTGGTGCAGGAGCGCCCTTCCAAGGCTTCCCACTATCACAGTTTTGTTGTGTTGAACTTCTTATAAGAAGCATGTAAGTACAATAAGAGTTTGAAGCTCATTTTGTGCGTTTAGGCCTAGTCTAGGCCCTAGAAGTTCAGTTGGTCCTTGTAAGTGGCATAATGCCTAAGTGTATGTTGTCATCCTAAGAGCATTGATTTGCTATGACTTAGAAGTTTGGAATAGGAGTTTTTGTTGCAATATGAGCACATGGGTGCCTTAGGACGACCTACATTTTGGTTATTGGAGTTTAAGGGCAAAAACTTGCTTGAGCAATAAAAAGTTGCTCAATAGTTGTCATCATGAGATCTTTGCATAATTGTGTGCTTAGAGGTCTTAGATGGTGTAGTTGGTGGAGTTTTAAGCCCAAGAGTGCCTTGGGAAGACCTAACAATGGTCTTAGTGATGTAAGAGCAAAAATTGCTTGGGCAACCAAAAGTTGCTGGCAACTTTTTCTTTGAAAAGGCTTAACTTTGTTTAAGTGGCTAAAAAGCCCTAACTCAACACACTTACCGAGGAGACTTGAGGAACCCTAAATCAAGGGTTGGTTATTGCTATTGTACGGCTGCAATACGGATACAATAGACTGAACCTGATTTTGCAACAACAGTTGCTGGTTTTTATTATGTTTTGAAGCAAGTAAAGGAGTTTTTGTGGATTTGTTGAATGAGATATTTTGTATAGTGTTTGATCTTCTTTGTGTGTGCATTAGATTAGGGTTTTTCAAGTTTTGTAAGTGTTTCATTTAATTCTTTCAAAGAAGACTGTGCTCTGCCAATTTTAGAGAGCTTTGTAAATATGGGGCTGTAGATCTTGTTTCCATCGTGGGAAAACCATGGCACTTTGGAATCTAGGACTATAGACCCTAACCTGTAAGTATATGCAAGCAGGGGCCCAACAAATAGTTGTAGACATTTGTTTGACAAAGCTCTAGGCGAGCTAGGCAGTGCTCGGCTAGGAGCAATCAGCAAATAGAGAGCTCTCAAGAACAGAGGAGGAATTTCATGGCTTGCCCTTTGGAGGGAGCCAAGAAGGGAGTCATTAGGTGAGATGATGTGAATAGAGGTGTTGATCAGCTTAGGAAAGTGCTGTTGGAGAGTAGGACAACAAGGACCACAAGAAACCCTCAAAACCCTTGTTTTTGGCATAAATGCTGTATGAACATATGGAGGCTCAAGACCCCAAAAATCATTAAGGGTTGGTCATTTGTGACAAATGTTCTTAAGATCAGGTGTGATGAATCCTTGAAGGAAAGGAGGTAAAAGCTCTACAAAACTGGAAGGAGGCCTAATTGGGGCTCCTCTAGTAGCCTTGTTTGTGAAGAAACCATACAATTGGGTATTAGCCCATCCTTGCCATCATCTTGGACATGTTGAAAGTGCTCTAAAAACATCTTAGAACTCATAAAATCCTTTGTGGGAGCTAGGGAATGGTGTTGAACCCTAGAAGACCTTTATAAGCCTTTTTGAGGAATTAGTTCCTAAAGAACAAAGTTTGTAATGCTGCAAGATTAGAATAGTTGACTTGGTGGGCAGGTTAGGGTAGGTCAGGGGATCCTTGGGTGATTAAGGAACCTATAGACCACCAGAGGTGTCAAAGAAACTCTTGGATACTAAAGGGGATCATGGAATAGACTAGGCAATCTATCTTAGCCTTCCCATCAAGTGGGAACAAGCCATGAGATCTAGACACCAGAGCCTACTGAAGAATAACCCCTGGGTCCTTTATGATCTTCCACCAAGGAAGAAACCCATTGGCTGCAAATGGGTTAACAAAATCAAATACAAATCTGATGGTACTTTGGATAACTACAAAGCTTGTTTAGTTGCAAAGGGTTTTTCTTACCGTCAAGGTATTGATTATGAGGAGACCTTTGCTCCTATTGCAAAGATGATCACAATCAGATTAGTCGTAGCCATGGCAGTACTATTTGGTGGGAAGGTCAATCAGATGAACGTCAAGAGTGCTTTTCTGAATAGTGATCTCCATAAAGAGGTCTACATGACACAACCTTCTGGTTTCAAGGTTGTCGGTAAAAACATTAGGTTCTCTGTTAGTGAGACCTCTCTATGGCTTGAAGCAGGCCCCTGGGGCATGGTACATGAAAATTGATAAGTATCTCAATGATCAAGGCTTTCAGAGGAGTTCTTCAGACTTAAATTTGTACATCAAGACTACTACCAATGACATCATCCTTTTGGTTATTTATGTGGATGATTTGATCATCACTGGCAATTCTGCATTTTTGATTCAGGGAATCAAACATAATTTATGTTAGTCTTTTGGTATGATTGACCTTGGGCTCATGCATTATTGCCTAGGTGTTGAGGTTTGGCAGCACTCTTCTGGTATATTCATCTCTTAGTCCAAATAGGCTAGGGCTTTGTTAGACAAATCCATATGTAGGATTGCACTACACCCATGGAGAAAGGTCTCAAGTTATCAACAAAGTCTGATTCTCCTCCTGTTGATGATACTACATATGGATAACTAGTAGGCAACCTCATCCATCTCTCTTCTACTAGGCCTGATATCAGCTTCGCAGTCAACTACATGTCATGTTTTATGACAACTCCTAAGGCTGCTTATTGGATGGCAACAAAGTGTGTGCTTCGTTATGTGAAGGGCACTTCAGATTATGGACTTCTTTACTCTCGAAGTTCTAATCCTAGACTCAGTGGGTTCACAGATTCAAATTGGGCAATCTCTGTTGACGATAAAAAGTCAACTTTCGGATGTGTGTTCAGTTTGGGATCCGGTGCTGGCACATGAACCAGTACGAAGAAATATGTAGTTTCTCTCTCCTCTAAAGAGGCTGGATACAAAGGAACAATTTAGGTAGGTTGTGAAGCTGTTTGGCTTAGTTGGATGCTTGGGGATATGCAAATGTCACCAGCAAGAGCGACCACCTTGTTGATAATGAAGGCGTTATCAAGTTAGCACGGAATCCACTCTTCTATGAACGAACCAAGCATGTAGATGTTTACTGTGGATAGATTAACCATTAAGGGAAGGTTTTATGATAATAGATAAGCTTCTATTATTAGTTAATGGTTATCTATTTGTAACCTATTGTAAATATTAGAATGTTTCTAATATTAGTGAGTTTATAGTTATCTATTAGCTTTCTTTTAGCTAGAATATAATGTTTTTGTTCTTTACAATCATTTCATAAGGAAACATTGTTTTTAATTCTTTTGTATATATAGACCTCTCGATCTCTATTAATATTAAACAACTATTTTACCAATTACTTCGTAATAGTGGAATCAATTATAGCGGGAACAACGTGTGCATGACATATGTAAAAATACGTCCATATTATTCAAAAAGAGTTATTTTTAAAAAAAGAATTTGAAATCACACAATGATTGGGAAATGAGGTGGCAGACATGTCAAAATGAGGCATTGAGGTTAGCAATTAGAGAAGTGCAATGGGAAAATTTCCAAAATATTCAAATGAAATATGGTAATGATGAGGTGTAGTCTGGTTGATGACGTTTTAATGAAAAGGATGAATGCCATCATTATTGATCGACTAGTGAGGTGAACGATGGGACAGTGGAGTGTGTGAAGGGCTTTAAATTTGGAATGTTACTAAAAGGATAGTAAATCTCATTTCAATTGGTGTTTGTCTTGGAGAAATGACAAAATAGATGGAGGCTAATTTCTCTCTAGTGACGCCATGACAACTAGGCATTTTTTTGGAGAGGTGAAGGGTAGGAAGCGTATGTTGAAAGGCAAAATTGAAAAGGTGGTGATGGCGGTGATGGAGGTTTTGGGAGATGAGTTCATCACAACCAAACACAAATATCACACAAACATGGATATCATTAGCATGGGGTTTAGAACTAGTCGAGGATGTAAAAACCATTAAGTGGGTGATGAGGGAATTAGTGGTGGAGGATATGTTATTGGGGCTGGAACCCATGCCCCTTTGAACAGGTGGAATCCGTCCCATTAATGTTGGGTTCCATACTTTTAATATTTGAATGGATGACATATTTTATTGAGGTTACATACAGACTAAATAGTATACCTTCGAGCTCTCTTGCAGAGATGTTGGTGACTATAAGGATGGTCAACCTCTCGCACATCCGCTGAAGAGTGGCAAGACATTGAGTAGCGTCGAATGCCATTCCGCTATTGAGAAAATGTCTGTACATTTGATGTACGCCTCGCTCCTCCGACTCCACATGCTCCACCCAACTCACTTGCCATGATTTAAAAAAACAATTCAAGAGAAGAGTTTAAGCAGAAAAGTATTGAGTCCAAGAAATGATTTTAAAAAAGAGGATCTTTGATGTTTATGTCACCTTGGAAGCTCCACTCTTTGAATCTGTGGAGCTTGGTGAGGGTTTTGACATTTCAGATGGAATTAATGACCTTGAGTAAGCAACACGATCCAACATAGTACCATTTGTGTGCTAGCCAAGTAAAATGAACAAGGATGAATAATAGGGTGAAGTGTGGGTGGCATGAGGCAATTTGAAGAGGAAACTTTGAGCAGAGGCTCTGAGGTCACAATATGGCTTCCCAACAATAGGTGCCGAGGAGAGGATGTGCGAGGACAAGATGAGTGAGATGAAGGCAAAATGATGTAGTCCTAGAAAATGGCGATTGGGCGTGTAATTTAATAGATCTTTAATGGTGGAGACTGACTAAATTGTATATCAGACTTCTACACTAACCCAAAACAATATTTATCTCTGTATTCTACGTTCTGATCTAAATTAACTTTATGTCTTTTAGTTCTCTGTATTGATAAGTAATAGTTCAGATATATAGTACTTCCTTCTTTTGATGTAGATCTTTAACCAACGATTCCTTATTATATGTTTCGGTGAGTGATATTTCCATGTAGAGTCATACGTGGTCATGCCCAATCACTACTTAATCAAACACACCTGATTATTTAATCAATGTGCTTACACCTGATAGTCAAGAGTTAATCTGTGTTGATAAATTGTAATATTTGAATGAACAAAAGTTGATTATATATAAACATATTAATTTGCCCCTTTGTTCTTATATCAACATTAACATATAATATAGTTATAAATTTACTTCAATTTACTATAGTGCTAACATCCTTAACGCTCCCTCTTTAGCAAGAAGGGAATTGAAGGAATTTTCATACAAGATTAACCACCACCTCAAGTGTGGTCTATTAAGTTATGGTGTTCGGCAAAATACGACTTGAAGAACCATAACAATTTATTTTCATCGTGTCCGGCAAAATCTTGCCCAAAGAACCATGATGGTTATCAAGGTGTTTGACAAAATCTAGCCTGAAGAACCATGATTCCACTTTACTCCAACACATTTGGTGTTAGGAGATAGATCAATTATTGATAAGGTCGTCACCTTACAATAGTGACCTTACACAAATGAAAGATCGTCACCTTTCATAATACAAGTTTGCAAACAATTTAATTTTCAATTATTCATGAATATACATAACTTACAAATGAATTTACAAATTTGACATACAGAGTTTACCTCTGAAGTATTCTATTTTCAACCTTGTGAGAGGCTTGGTGAAAATGTTAGCATTTTGCTCATTAGTGCTGATATAAATCAGCTTGATAACATTTGTGTCAACCATGTGGATGTGCTTTGATCAATTGTGGAAGACAGGATTGGTAGAAAGTTTGATGCAACTCTGATTATCACAATGAATCATTGTAGGACTTAGTTTTCTTTCCATAAAGTCCAAACAATAGTTTTCTTAGTCATACTGCTTCGCAAGCTCCCATGGAGGCTGCCACGTATTCAGCTTCGGTGAAACTCAAAGCTACTGTAGGTTGTTTTCTATTGAACCAAGATATCATTGCTGATCCAAGACTGAAGCAACACCTTGTAGTGCTCTTGCAGTTTATGGAACAACTAGCCCAATCAGAATCAGGATATCCTTCAAATTTAATCTCAACATTTTTGTAATTCAAACCAAGATCGATAGTGCCACATAGATATCTCAAGATATGTTTAGCAATCATTCAATGAATCTTCTTAGGTTCACACATGAAATGACTTAAGACATTGGTGGTATAACAAATGTCAGGCCTAGTATTTACTAGATACATAAGAGATCCAATGATCTATCTACAGAGAGTGGGGTCAATAGCCTTTGAATTCACAACTTCTTCTTTTAGCTTGTGTAGATTTGTTTCCATCGGAGTTGTTAGAGGTTTGTTATCCATTATCCCAAATCTACCGAAAAAATAGTGTAGTTAGATCCTTCATTTCAAACTCAGCTATAAGATCTTGTTTGCATCTTTCAATTAAGTGATGTTCACCTGTTATAGATACGCCATCAATATACAACACAAGTATTAACATGTAACCATTAGATATTTTGAAATATATGTTTGGATTGGCTTCATTTTCGGAGTATCCTAGTTTGGAGAGGTAGCTATCAATCCTTTCAACCAAGCTTGTGGTGCTTGTTTAAGGTCATAACGAGCTTTCTTTAGCTTACATACATATAGATTTTATTTTTTGTAACAAAACCTTTAGGTTGTTTGATATACTTCTTCATTAATAACACCATTCAGGAATGCGGTCTTGACATCCATTTGAGGTCTTTTCCATGCTTGGGATGCTGCAATTGCAATGACTATTCTTGCAAAAGTGTATCGAGCAATTGGGGCAAAGGTTTCCTCATAATCAATACCTGCCTTTTGGGAAAATCTTTGAGTAAGCAATCTTGCTTTATGTTTTTCAATACTACCATCTGAAGCATACTTGATTTTGTATAACCACTTTGATGAAACAACTGATTTGTTCTTAGGCCTAGGTACAATATCCCTAACGTCATTTTGTAATATTGATTGATATTCTTCGACCATGGCATCTTTCCAAGCTTGACAAGTTAGGGCTTCTTTGACAATTGATGGTTCAAATTTGGTAAGCTCAGTTACTAGTGCAGCATAACAATATTTATTTCTGGTTTTCTTGCTCTCCTTGGAAATTTCATCTGGATCAACATCATTTTCTTCAATAATTTTCCTTGCCCATAATGGCCTTTTCTTGATATTCTCTATTTTCTGTGTTTGGTAATGGTACATTCTCCTCTGATTTCCAGTTTGTAGATTTTCATCTAAAGTCTATGAAGGGCTCATCTTTTGTACTTGTAGATAGTTTTAAAGCAATGTTTTCTTCAAATTTGACATCTCTGCTGATTTCAACCAATCTTTGCCCAAGTACATAGATTCTATACCCTTTGGAGTTCTCATTGTACCCAACAAATATTCCTTTCTTCCCAGACGGTTTTAACTTGGTTCTCTTTTCTTTAGTTATGTAAATGTAAACAGGGCAATCAAATATTCTGAGATGACTTAAGTCAGGTTTAATTCCTATAAAGACTTCTTCAGGAGTTATGTTTTCTAGGATTGAGTGCAGGCATTTGTTTTGAATTTATACAGTAGTATGAGTGGCCTCCGCCCAGAATGCGAAGTGTAGATTTTGATTATGAAGCATGGCTTTTGTTGCTTCAACAATGGTTCTATTTTTGCTTTCTGCTACCCCATTCTGTTGAGGATTATAAGGTACAATGTACTCCCTCTTAATCCCAATAGAGGTGCAAAAATCTTTGAAATTTTTAGAGGTATATTCACCTCCATTGTGTAATCTTAGAGTATTTATTCTTTTTGACGTTTGATTTTCCACAATTGCTTTGAACTCTTTAAATTTGATAGAACCTCATTTAATTCTTTGACTTTTAGAAAATAGACCAAGGTTTTCCTAGAAAAATCATCAATCAATATTATGTAGTATGAGAATCTTCCTAGAGAAAGTGTTGGCATAGGTCCACATAAATCAGTTTGAACCAGTTGCAAAACTGATTTAGACTTTTGTTTGCTAGGAGGAAAAGGTCTTTTTACATTCTTCCCTAGAGCACATCCTTTGCAAATGCCTATATGGTTTGAATTTAAGTTAGGTGTTCCGGTGGTGATTTTTTCTACATTTGGTAGTGTATTGAATCCAGTATGTCCAAGCCTTCTGTGCCATATTTCATTAGGATTTTCCACTTCGTGATTTAGGGCTTGCTTTTGAATGTTACATAATTTATATAGTGTTCTATCTCTAGTCCCTATGGTGATAGCATTCTTGAGATTAGTATTTTTGGGCCAGTACAACACTTTGTCTTCGTTAAAGGTGACTTGATACCCTTCATCAACAAGTCTAGAGATGGATACTAGATTCCTTTTTATGCCAAGTACAAAGAGAACATCTTTTAATTTTAGAGTAACCCTAATTCTTAGTTGTATAGAACAGGTCCCAATTCCTTTTACTGGATAGGTGGAGTTTGTTAATGTTTAGCGTCAGAAGAAGCAAAATATGAATGACTTGATATACTGAAATTATTGCTGATTCCATAAATCGTAGAGATATAAGCATACATATATGTATATATATTAATATACGTATACACATACATATGCCTACATCCTTGTAATGTTTCATGGATTAGCAGCGGTACTGAGGTCATATTTATTGATTAATTGTTAGACTTTATAATGATCGGGCTCCTTATTATCAGGGGACAATTTCATTATCGTGCCTTGTTATTGTTATCGGGCACGTATATAAAGTTTGTTTGTTATTGATTAAACTAACGTGCCTCCGAAGAGGCATGGGCCACGTAGAGACATGACTCTTTAGAGTCATGTCCTTTACCCTCATATATATGTGAGCATGCTGCCGCAAGGAAAGCATCAATCACACGACATTCAAGTACTTTAAGTCAGCAACAATATTGTATAAACATTACTTTTTGGTATCATCATTATTTCGTTTGTTATACAACACTTCAGTGTTACAGTTACTGGTGAAGGAGAAAGATAAGCAAATATATTACTGAGATCGCTGCCATAGAAAAGCAAATATATTTTGCATTGTTCAAGTAAGATATTCTCTGCAAGCATTTATTTGTAATTGTTTTATCTATCAAAGATTCAAAATAATTAACATGGTATCAGAGCTTTACTGATAGGAAAATTTTTACAAAGTATTCATTCTAATCTAAATTTCAGAAGTTATAGAAAGAGGTTTTAAAATCAAAGCATTAAAATGGTGAATCACGTAAGAATAGAAGATAGGCTAGATGGAGCATCAAATTCTCATCTTGGAAAATCAGATTATTAATAGTGCTAAGAGAAATGGAATTAGAAAAATACATTGAATTAAATTTACCCATGCCTGAAAATGAATCCGAGAAAGTAATGTGGAAAAGGCATAATAATAAAGCAATGAAGATCATTATAGACTCAGTAAAGGATCATATACTTCCATCTATAGCTAATCTTCAAACTGCATTTGAAATGTTCTCCTCCATTCAAAATACATTTGAAATCAATAATGCAAGTAGATTATTAACTTTGAAACAAGATCTACTTTATATAAAGATGAAAAGTGAAGAACCCATTACCTCATATCTCTTAAGAATTATTGAATTAAAAGATCAACTTGCAACTATGAAAAACGAAGTGGATGATAAGGAACTAAGTATGATTGGTCTTAGAGGTCTTCCTCTGTCATGGGAAACTTTCATTTGAAGTTTAAGTTCACGACCCGAACTTCTGAAATTTGATCAACTAAAGAATGAATGCACTCAAGAGGAGTCTAGACTAGCTTCCAGAGGTCTAAGTTCAAATCAAGAGGTAGACATCCAAGCACTATACACCAAATCAAATAAGAAAAGAAAGTTTAAGAATAACAAGAAGGATTTCAACAAAAATCACAGATCTCACAAACAACGTGACTGGTCCAAAGTGAGATGTTTTAAATGTGATAAGCTTGGTCACTCTTATTATGTATGTCCAAAAAAGCAGAAAATTGAAGCAACTTTAGCAGAAGTTAAAGAAGAAAATGTTGAGAAAATGGATAAAGAAAATTATGCATTCCTCGTAGCTCTCTCAAGTGAATTAAACACTAATCACAATACTTGAATCATAGATAGTAGAGCTTCTCGTCACATCACCGAATATAAGGATAAGTTTGAAACCTTCTCAAAACATGAATCAGAAGAAGTAACCATTAGAGATAATTATTACAAGGTAATTGGTAAATACTTGCTTATTAATAACAGAGACCGAAAGGTCAATTTATACAAAAGGAAGAGACGATGTTTCCTTAGGAAATGATCGTAAAGAATAGAAACATTCTATTCCAGAGAAAGCAAAAAATGAAAGCAAACTAAAGCTAAAGATATTTACAAGATAACCATTAACTAATAATAGACGTCTTATCTATTATTGTAATACCCTCCCTTAATGGTTAATATATCTAACACACCAAGCTGTCCTCTGAATTTGACAAACTTATCAGGACCAAGAGGCTTGGTGAGAATGTCTGCAGTCTGATCTGAGGTAGGAACATACTGCAGATCTATAGTCCCGTCTTCAACTAGCTGTCGTATGTAATGACAATGAACATCCACATGCTTGGTTCGTTCATGAAAGACTGGATTCCGTGCTGACTTGATAACGCCTTCGTTATCAACAAACAGAGTAGTCGGTCCTGCTGGTGACATCTGCATATCCCCAAGCATCCGACGAAGCCAGACAGCTTCACATCCTGCCTTAACAGTCCCTCTGTATTCAGCCTCTGTAGAAGAGAGAGAAACTGCTTGCTGCTTCTTGCTGGTCCATGTGACTGCACCGGATCCCAAGCTGAACACATCCAGATGTTGACTTTTTATCATCAACAGAGCCTGCCCAATCTGAATCTGTGAACCCACTGAGTTTAGGATTAGAACTCCGAGAATATAGAAGTCCATAATCAGAAGTGCCCTTTACATAACGAAGCACACGCTTTGCTGCCATCCAATGATCAGCCTTAGGAGCTGTCATAAAGCGTGAAATATAGCTCACTGCGAAGCTGATATCAGGCCTAGTAGCAGATAGGTAGATGAGGCTGCCTACTAGTTGCCTATACGTAGTATCATCAACGGAAGGAGAATCAGACTTGGCTGATAACTTGAGACCTTTCTCCATAGGTGTAGATGCAGGTTTGCAATCCTGCATTCGGAATTTGTCTAACAAGGCTCTGGCATATTTGGACTGAGAGATGAATATACCAGAAGACTGTTGCCAAACTTCAACACCTAAGCAATAATGCATGAGCCCAAGGTCAGTCATATCAAAAGACTGGCATAAGTGTTGTTTGATTCCCTGAATCAAAGATGTTGAACTGCCAGTGATGATCAGATCATCCACATAGATAACCAGAAGGATGATGTCACTGTCAGTAGTCTTGATGTACAGATTTGAGTCTGAAGAACTCCTCTTGAAGCCTTGATCACTGAGGTACATATCAATCTTAATGTACCATGCCCGAGGGGCCTGCTTCAAACCATAGAGAGCTTTTACCAATCTGAGAACTTGATGGTCTTTACCAACAACCTTGAAACCAGGAGGCTGCGTCATGTAGACCTCTTCATGGAGATCACCATTCAGGAAAGCACTCTTTACGTCCATCTGATGGACCTTCCAGCCAAACTGTGCTGCCATGGCTAAGACTAATCTGATGGTGCTCATCTTTGCAGTAGGAGCAAAGGTCTCCTCATAATCAATGCCCTGACGCTGAGAAAAGCCCTTTGCCACTAAACGAGCTTTGTACTTATCCAAAGTACCATCTGATTTGTATTTGATTTTGTAGACCCATTTGCAGCTAATGGGTTTCTTCCTTGGGGGAAGATCAGAAAGGACCCAAGTGTTGTTCTTCAGCAGGCTCTGGTGTTCAGATTGCATGGCCTGTTCCCACTCTGGAATTCCTTTAGCCTCGGAATATGTTTGAGGTTCAAACACACTGTGAATGTTGGCCATAAGAGCAAAGTTAACAGAATCTGTAGTTTTGCTCTTTTTTCGAGTAGTTCAACTACACTGTTTTGTTGTGGCGTGTGGGGTGTGGTGAACTGGCGTTGGATGCCATGTGTATCCAAGAAGCTGGAGAAAACATTAGAACAAAATTCCCCCCCATTGTCTGATCTAAGAGTAATAATAGATTTCCCAGACTCTTATTCAACTAAGGGTTTAAACTTCTGAAATACAATAAATGCATCGGATTTCTTTTTAAGGAAATACACCCACTTTTTTCTACTGAAATCATCTACAAACAACAGAAAATACTTGTACCCAAGAACAGAAGGAGTGGCCATAGGGCCGCAGATATCAGTATGAACAAGCTGAAGTACTTGAGAAGCTCGCCAAGAATCGCCAATGGGGAAAGGTGTGCGATGTTGCTTCCCAGCCTGACATGCGTCACAAACTCCAAGGTGTTGGGTTTGAATCTCTGGCAAACCAAGAACAAGCTCATCCCGAGCAAGTTGTGAGAGATAATGGACATTTAAGTGCCCATATCGCTGATGCCAAAGTGTGCTGATGGAAGATCGCCGAGCAGCCATAGCTAAGTCCCGAGAATCACCAGAATTAGTAAGTCTGAAAAGACCATGATCCTCAAGACCAACTGCAATAGTAGACTTAGTCGCCCGATCAGTGATGGTGCACTGATGTGAACTGAAGGTGACTGCCAAGTGTGGAGAATGTCGCAGCAACTGACTGACCGAGAGTAGATTTAGTTCCATCCCTGGAACGTAGTACACATCAAGGAATATGAGCTTCCTCTCAACAGACTGAATTTGAATGTTGCCTTTACCAACAACCGTGTACTCTTCTCCACCACCAAAGATAACAGAATCTGAATAAGGCTGGTAGTCAGTAAACCAGTCTTTGCGGTGAGTGAAATGTCGAGAGGCACCTGAATCAATGTACCAGGCAGATGACTGTACATGATCTGCGGGTCTTTTAGCCATGAAGGCATAAAAGGCAGATTCCACCTGCTCAGTGTGCTCTGCACTGTTCGCTTTGGGTTGCGAACCTGATTGCTTAGACTGGGCAGCTAAGCGTTTCCGATATGCAACTTTCATGTGACTATACTTGTGGCAATAGTTGCATTGAATGTTCTTCTTTTTGGTACCATCGGATGCTGGAGCAGAAGACTTCTGCTGAGATGGTTGCTGAAACTTGCCCTTATCCTTCTGAAAGGATTTCGCAGCAAAGGCTTGCTCAGTGGAGGTGGAACTGGAGCTGTTACCGAACTGTTGTTTCCACCGATCTTGCTGAAGTAGCAGGGTGCAGAGATCAGTGAACTTTAGATCGACACCAGTAGATGTGATGTTGAGAGTCTCGATAAAATGCTCATAGGAATTTGGTAAACTCCGAAGAGTGATTACCACAATATCCTTTTCCTCCATCTTGCGATCTATGGCAAGTAATTGATCACGGATTTCCTGAATCCGATTCAGGTGTGCTTGGAGCGAGGTGCGCTCATCCATGACAATAGAAAACAGAGTGTTTTTCAGAAAGAAGGCTCTGCTCTTGTCGGAAGTCTCATGAAGACCTTTTAGATGTGTCCAAATTTTGGCCGCTGTCTTGCCGGATGGAATCTGAGAAAGCTGGTCATCAGCTACGGAGAGTTTGAGAAGCATTACTGCCTCTCGATTGTTCAGATCCCATGTATCTTGATCAGGACCCGGAGAAGTCGGACGCTGCTTAACACCCAGAACAAGTTGATCGGTGTTTCGATATTCGAAGATTGTGATGGTGCGCTGCTTCCAGGTTTCATAATTGCGACCATTGAATTTGGAATTATGCTCGAGCAGAATATTTGTCAGAGATGCCATGGCACGTTTTTCAATGAAAAACTATGAAAATCTGTGAAGGCACGTTCTTCGGGGCAAAAATACGGAAGACCCAGAAGAATCAGAGAATGACCCAAAAGAGAGCTCGAAAAACCTAGAAGGAATTTGCTAGCTCGAAAATTGAGGCACAAAAATCGAGGCACCCAGAAAAACGGACGACAACCCAGTTGAGCTCTCGAAAAACCCACCAAGAATCTGCAAACAAAAAATTTTTTCGACCCCAAAAATTAGGGTTTCGAAAAAAAATGGCCCTAACTTAAAAAAGCTTGAAAAAACTTCAGATTTCTTGATGAAAAATGGTCGAATCTGCTTCGCAGAGCACGATGACAGATTGAGACAGCTAAGAGCATGAAGATTTGATACAGAAACATGCAGATTTTCACCCCAAAAATGCGAGTCTTCAAAAAATGGCCACGATTTCCACGCGATTTGCAGACCCGTAATTCAGTAATTTCTCCAAGCAGAAAAACCCTAGGTGGGTTTTGGTGAAATTAGCTGAAATAATTTTGGAAAAATTTAAACAAATAATTTCAAGAAGAAATTATAAATTTTTCCGAAAAAATTTAAGTATTTAGCTCTGATACCATATTACAAGGTAATTGGTAAATACTTGCTTATTAATAACAGAGACCGAAAGGTCAATTTATACAAAAGGAAGAGACGATGTTTCCTTAGGAAACGATCGTAAAGAATAGAAACATTCTATTCCAGAGAAAGCAAAAAACGAAAGCAAACTAAAGCTAAAGATATTTATAAGATAAGCATTAACTAATAATAGACGTCTTATCTATTATTGTAATAATAATTCCTCTCACCCTATTAAAGGAATTGGTTCTTGTTCTATACAACTGAATTCTGGAATCACACTTCAACTCGAGAATGTCTTATATGTACCAGGGATCAAAAGAAATCTTGTCTCCATCTCAGGACTTGCTGATCAAGGGTACAAAATTGCATTTCAAGAAGATAGAGTTCTATCTTGGCCTAAGAACTCAACTATTAAGAAAGCCATCTCCACTGGAGTCAGAGATGGAAGTCTTTATAAGCTTTTTAATAACCAAAATCCTAATTTAAACTTAACCCTTAGTAATGATAAGTCAAATTCCTCTGAAATTTGGCATAGGAGACTAGGTCATCTTAACTCTCGAGCCTTATCATCTATAGGGAAAATTGTAAAATGTATACCTAATCTGAAAGCAAATCATTCAAGTATTTGTAAACGGTGTGCATTAGGTAAAAATACTAAACATTCCTTTCGCAAAAGGGATCATAAATGTAAATCCATTCTTGAATTGATTCATACAGATCTTTGTGGTCCTATGTCAATCCCCTCCCTTAATAGATGTGTTTTCTATATAATTTTCATTGATGATTACTCTAGGAGAATCTAGATCTATTTTCTAAAACAAAAGGAGTCATCTGAGGTCTTATCCAAGTTTAAAGGATTTAAAGCCTTAGTTTAAAACTAATCAGGTCAAAAGATCAAAACCCTAAGGTCTGACAATGGAGGTGAGTAAATATCTGATATCTTTAAAAACTTCTGTATTTCTGTTGGGATTAAGAGGGAGTTTTTTGTACCTTATAATCCTCAACAGAATGGAATAGCTATAAGGAAAAATGGATTTATTGTTGAATTAGCCAGAGCCATGTTACATGATCAAAATCTTCATTACTCATTTTGGGCTGAAGCATCGAATATTGCTGTCTACATTCAAAATCGATGCCCTCACTCGATATTCGAAAATACCACCCCAGAAAAAGTATTTACAAGCATTAAACCATATTTAAGCCACCTGAGAATATTCGGATATCCAGTCTATATTCACATACCAAAAGAAAAAAGAACCAAATTGGAGCCTTCTGAGAAAAAGAGAATATTCATTGGATATAGTGAAACTACAAAAGGATACAGAATCTACATTCCTGGGCAAAGGACAATTGAAATTAGCAGAGATGTAATATTTGAAGAAGACACAGCCTTTAAAATTTCTAGTAATAGTGATGAATCTATTTCAAAAGAAGATCAACCTATAGAAATTGAGATGGAGGATGATTCTGACTTCTCTTCCATGTCTAATCATATAGAACCTAAAAACATCAACCATAACAATAAGAAGAGACCTCTTTGGGCTAGAAAAATGTTAGAAGAAAATCAAGTTGAATCAGATGAAGTAATTCATGAAAGCAAAAGGACCAGAAATCAATCTTGTTATGTTGCATTACTATCTGAACTCATAAGATCTGAACCCACTAATGTTGAAGAAGCACTTTCACATCAATTATGGACGGAAGCAATGATTGAGGAATATAACTCTATATTGAAAAATGATGTATGGGATGTTGTTCCAAGAGCTAAGAACAAATCAATTGTCTCTTCCAAATGGTTGTTCAAGATTAAACATGCTTCAAATGGTAGTATTGAAAAATACATGGCAAGATTTGTAGCCCGAGGTTTCTCTCAAAAAGAAGGTATTGATTATGAAGAAACCTTTGCCCCTGTTGCCAGGTACACTTCAGTCAGAACCATCCTAGCAATTGCAACATGCAAAGGATGGAAAGTACATCAGATGGATGTCAAAACAACATTTCTCAATGGTAAGATTGAAGAAGAAGTTTACATTGAACAACCAGAAGGGTTCAATACTTATGACTGCAAGACTCATGTTTGTAAATTAAAGAAAGCACTTTATGGACTCAAACAGGGTCCCAGAGCCTGGTATGAAAGAATAGATAATCACCTATTGAAATTAGGTTATGCCAAAAATGACGTTGACCCAAATCTATGCTCCAAAACTGAAGGTGATGATATAATTATTCTTGTATTATATTTGATGATTTGCTAATTACAGGTGAGGAACATCTCATTAAGAAATGCAAGCAAGAACTTATTGCAGAATTAGAAATGAAGGACTTAGGGTTACTTCACTACTTTTTGGGATTAGAAGTCTGGCAACAAGACAACTGTATTATACTAAACCAGGGAAAATATACAATTGATATCTTAACCAAATTTGGAATGATGGAATGTAAACCGGCTGCTACCCCTATGGAAATAAATCTACACAAAGTAAAAGATGATATGAACAAATTTGAGGCTGCAAATCTTACTTACTACAGACAAATTATTGGATCCCTGATGTATTTGGTCAATACTCGTCCGGACATATGCTATGCAACTCACACCTTGAGTCAATTTATGTGTGCTCCTAAGAAGATACATTTACATGCAGCTAAATACATATTGAGATATCTAAAAGGTACTATTGGAATGGGAATCAAATATGACAAAGTCAACATTGAACTACTTGGATATTTAGATTTTGATTGGGCTGGAAGCTTTGTTGAGTGAAAAAGTACTTCAGGATATTGTTTCAGTCTTGGATCTGGTATGATTTCTTGGTCTAGTCGGAAACAAACCTCAGTAACATTGAGTTCCACTGACGCTGAGTACATTGCGTCTTCCTTGGGTGCTAGAGAAGTAGTATGGCTACGAAAGTTGCTATTAAATCTCTTGAAAAGACATTTGAAGCCCACTGTGATTTATTGTGATAATCAAAGTTGTATTAAGCTTTCTTCTAATCCAATATTTCACAACCGCTCCAAGCATATTGAAATTCCATTTCATTACATCAGAGATATGGTGAATCAAGGAGTTATTCAATTGGAATACATATGTACAAATGAGCAAACTGTCGATATCCTTACCTAGCCTCTTGTTAAAGTGAAACTGAAATACTTCAGAGAAAAACTTGGTATGATTAATTGTAATGATAAATTTTTGAAATAAAATATTTATTTCATTTGAGTTTATGCCTCTATTGGTTACTTAATAGTATTTGATATGTAATGAAAGGTGACGATCTTTCATGGACATATTCATTTGTAAAAAATTATTTACAAGGTGACGATCTTGTAAATAATAAACCTATTATGAGCATCTCTAGACATTGCTTAAGTGCAAGCAGAGATTATATGGGCATCTCTAGACATTGCTTAAGTGCAAGTAGAGGTTAAGAGTGTATCATGGACATCTCTAGACATTGCTTGAGTGCAAGTAGAGATCATGGAAACTTAATCACAATGGATATCTCTAGACATTGCTTAAGTGCAAGTAGAGATCATTTACTGTTCATACTATGTTGATTATATGATGATTCTGACTTAATTAATGTTTCACTTCTCCCTAGCTAAAGAGGGAGTGTTAATGTTTAGCGTCAAAAGAAGCAAAATATGAATTACTTGATATACTGAAATTACTTCTGATTCCATAAATCACAGAGATATAAGCATACATATATGTATATATATTAATATATGTACACACATACATATGCCTACATCCTTGTAATGTTTCATGGATTATCAGCAGTACTGAGATCATATTTATTGATTAATCGACAGACTTTAGAATGATTAGGCGCCTTATTATCGGTGGACAATTTCATGACTCTTTAGAGTCATGTCCTTTACCTTCATATATATGTGAGCATGCTGCCGTAGGGAAAGCATCAATCACATGACATTCAAGTACTTGCAGTCAGCAATAATATTGTATAAACATTACTTTCTGTTATCATCATTATTTCATTTGTTATACAACACTTCAGTGTTACAGTTACTGTTGAAGGAGAAAGATAAGCAAATATATTACTGAGATCGCTGCCCTAGAAAAGCAAATATATTCTGCATTGTTCAAGTAAGATATTCTCTACAAGCATTTATTTGTAATTGTTTTATCTATCAGAGATCCACAATAATTAACAGAGTTATCTCCAATGTTGACTCCTTTAGTGAGATAATTTCCAAAAGTTTCAAACTTATCTCTGAATCCTGTAATGTGGCGGGAAGCACCACTATCTATTATCCACACATTTTTCGTTGGATTTCATCTCACTTGCTAGAGTTGAGTAGAATAACAGATTTTCATCCTTTTTTGTGTCGGCTAAGGAGGCTAGACTTTTTTCCCTTTTTGGGCAATTTTTGAAGGTATGTCCGAATTTCTCAGACTTATAACATTGCACTTTGGAGAAATCATTTCTTTTGTAGTTATTATTTCCTTTTCTTTTATCATTTTTCTTTCCTTTGAATTTTCTCTTCTTCCCTTTGTTATTAGAGACTAAGAAAAGAGCTTGATTTTCTTCCTTTTGATTTGAAATGATCCCTCTAGAAATTAGTCTTGATTCTTTTGAGGTATAATCATTTTTCAGTCGATCAAAAACTGGTATTGAAAGTGTGTTGACGACCTGGATGAATGCTTCCCATTATATAGGTAATCCTCTAAGTGCTATTATGGATAATTCTTGGTCTTCTACTTTGTTTCCAATAGAAGATAGTTGATTTTTTATTTCGGAAATTCTTCCAAAGTAGGATGAGATTGACTCTCCTTTATTCATTTTTATGTTCATAAGTTGATTTTTAATGTAAGCAATCTACTAGAGTTGTTGATCTCAAATGTGTCCTTAATTGTTTTAAATACTTCAAATGCTTTGTTGAGGTTTGATATGGAAGGGAGAATATGATCTTTTACTGATTTAACAATGATCTTTCTAGCCTTGTTATTTCACTTTTTCCAAATGGCCTTTTTTGCCTCATCTTTAGGTATTGATATGTCTAATTAAATTGATGATTCTAATCCCAATTCTTCAAGAATTGTGGTAATTTGAATTTTCCATGAGAAGAAGTTTGTTGCCCCTTCAAGCCTGTCCTCTATTCTAACATTGTTTGTCATGATGTCACTTTTGATTTTAGGAATTTGTTTAGCAAACTCTCTACCAACTAGGCTCTGATACCATGTAAATTTATTAGATCTTTATTTGTGGAGACTAACTAAATTGTATATAAGACTTCTACACTAACCAGAACAATATTTATCTTTGTATTCTAATTTCTGATCTGCATTTGAGATTACACACACACACACACACACACACACACACACACAAACACATATATATATATATATACACAAGGATCTAGGGGCATGGCCATGTAGGGGCATGATAATCATGACCCTACGTGGTCATGCCCAATCACTACTTAATCAAACACACCCGATTAGTTTAATTGGTATACTTACACCTGATAGTCAAGACTTAATCGGTGTTGATAAATGGTAATATTTGAATGAACAAAAGTTGATTATATATATATATATATATATATATATATATATATATATATATATCAACTAATTTGCCACTTCATTCTTATATCAATATTAACATATAATATACTTATAAATTTACTTCAATTTACTATAGTGCTATCATCCTTAACAGGGCATAGGGGTGAAGAAAATGGCGTTTTTTTGGTCTTTTTTGATAAACACAAAAAATCTTGGTTAGAGGGTCAAATATGTTATAAATTTGGGGTAGTGTCTTTAAAATTTATTACAATAATTGTATAGCTAGGACAGGTTGATATTGTAATGCCAATTTTTTGCATGATCAATAGGGTTGATGAATACAATAGGGGTGGTTTAGGTGTATGAAAATCCACTTTAAAGGCGATATTTTGGGTGGTTTAGGGTCTCAGAGATTTTATGGTTTTAAATTTTTGAAAATGTACACTACTCTTTTTTTTTTGCTAAATCATAGGCAACAACCTCTTTTTTATTATTAAATGAATTAATTACTTACAATTCCCTCCCTTCATTGCAAGTACGGGAGGAAAGAACTAAAGCAAGAAAAAAAACTTCGGTCTTGCTGAGCCTTAGGCATACCTCATTTTACATTGATTTAAAGGGGCACTCCCCTTTTTCATTTAAAATTATATAAACATGGGATTTCCATACAAAACAAATTTACATAAAGATGATGTTATAACTTTCCCTTTATATAAAGAGTTTACATGATGAACCTTTTCCCGTCCTCCATCTACAATGATATACCCTTGCACATACCTTCACTGACATTGACTAGATCAAGTTGTTAGTAATTTATAATGAAAGATATTGAAAATACATTAACTTTCCTCAAAACCATAGTTAAGTTTACTTTCATCAATATTTTTTATAATAATGAGATTTCCCTTTTCAATAGTTGATATGTAGAGGATTATGTTTATATTTATGAGTGTATTTATGCAATAAATTTGTTGAATTTGTAAATATCTGACCCTTTGATTCCCAAGTTAGCCACCTATCCGACTCTGTATTACCTTCTCTATAAATGTGACTAATGTTGATATTATTAAAGAATTCTCATAATTCTCTAATTCTTTGGAGTTTTGAGTTTAAGACCCAATTCAGAGTTGAGCCCGTTTTCCAAGCGTTAATGATAATTTGAGAATCTCCTTCAAAATACCAATTTTATGACACATTTTTAAGCCCTTAGAGAGACCATCGAGTTTTGCAATATTATTTGTGGTAGTCCCAATAAGTTTGGCTATTCTTCCATAGACTTCTTTATTCCACTTGTGGATAATACAACCAATACTAGCTTTCCCTGGATTACCACAGGAAGCGCCATCGAAGTTCAACTTGAACCAATTAGGTTGAGGAGGAGCCCATTGACATTTTTTGTCTATCACTTAAAGATTTATTATCTCCTTGTCTATAATGTGGAGGGACCTTGAGTTTATACCAAGTTTTGCTGATGTTTGAATCTCGTTGCACAAAAAATAGAAACTGAATTCCTAATTTCTTTTAGCTTATTATTGGTGACTCTACAATACTAACTTCAATATTATCATAGAGAATGATAGAGACTATTTTATTGTATTGGAAAATATGTCAAATCCCTTCCTTCCAAATTTTCCAGACCAGGATTGGAGCAGTCTTGCTAATAGGATAAAGTGTATTATTTTCAAACGGGACCGGCCAGCTCTTAAAGACATCTAATATGTTATTGGGAAGGGGGAATTTAAAAAGTAGTTTATGCAGTAACCATTGCCAACATTCTTGAGTGAAATGACATTCTAGAAGGATGTGATCTATAGAGTCTTCTTGTGCTTTGCAAAGAGTACAATGGGAAGGACCCTCAAAGCCAATTTTCTTAAACCAATCTGCTGTTAAAATTTGTGTTTGAAGAGCGGCCCAAGAAAACATGCCAGCTTTGGGAAGACAAAATTTATCTCAACATAAGTGAAGGGGGAGTTTTGTTGCTTCCCAATTTTGTTAATCTACTAAGTATTGGTAACCATCCTTAACCTTATAAGACCCAAACTTTGATCTCAACCATTTTAGGGAAATGTCAATGTTTGGATTGATATTCCCAAAGGAGAGGATAGAAGTGATTTTTTGCTATTAGGTGCCCTTGAAGGATTTCCATTGCCAGGGTAGGCTACGGTCATGTTTTGGAAATTCAATATAATCTTCAAGTTTGTCACCCCATCGGTTAATCATAGAGTTTCGAATATTAGGAGACATAGAGTTAGAAATTGGAAGACATCCACCACACGAATCATCCCATAATAGAGCTTTATTTCCTAATCTGATATCCCAAGATAGTTTATTAGAGATTACATCTCTACAATCCTTAATGAAATTCCAAACTTTAGAACCTTTAGGGGGGCTTTTAGTTCTAAAAAAGTTAATTATATCATTTGGGTCTAAATATTTGTGATATAGTATTTGAGCCCATTTACTGTTTGGGTTGTGATACATTCTCCAAATAAATTTGGCTCCCATCCCTTGGACTTCTTTTGCCACTCTAGATTTTTAATCCCTAGACCTCCTTTGTCCATTGGTTTGAAAATTTTGTCCCAACTGATTATTACCATTTTTTTGTTATTTGAGACAACCCTACCAATAAAAGTTCCTTATCTTGTTTCTCGATAGCAGATTTGGCTTTGGAAGAGAGGGGGAGATGACATTTGGTAATATGGCAAAGCAAAAAGGACATTTTATCATGGTGAGGTGATTGGCATTAGTTAGCCATTTACCTTTCCAGTTATCCATCATTTTATCAAAATTACTCTCAAAGGAGTCCCAACTTTTAGATGATCTTGTGATCTTTATATTTTTTTGATTGGTAAGAGGTCGAAGCCAAGAGTAATTATTATGTGTTTTGATTAATTATTATTATTTATTTAACTTGAGTAGATTCAAACCCAAGACTTCTAGATAAGAGGCTCACAATTTACCATTGCATTGTAGGTTCTTGCCTGATGATTTGTAATCTTTATCAATGGGTATTCCAAGATATTTGCAAGGGAATGTACCTTTTTTGAAACCCAAAATATTGCAAATATATTTATTGTCAGTAGGTTTAGTATTAATGAAAATTATTTTGGACTTATCGACAGTTACTTGTTGTCTAGAAGCTTTCATATATAAGCTGAGGATTTCCTTATGATTGAGTGCTTCCTCTTTGTGCAAAAGGAAGGGTGAGATGGGTTCACCCTCCCTTAAACCCCTAGATATGTCTAAGAAACCTTCCGTCGAGCTGTTGATAAGGATAGAAATTCTAGGTGTGGATATGAATTTGAATAAAAGATTTATCCTTCTTTTAGAGAAGTAAAAAGCTTCTAGGCATTTACATAGAAAATACCAATAAACTTTGTCATAGGCTTTTTGAATATCTAGTTTAATTAGCATTGTAGGATCTTTATTTTTAAGTATAATGAAGTAGTTCTTAAATAATTATAATTCCATAAGAAATAGATCTATTAGGAACAAACCTTGTTTGTTTCTCTAAAATAACATTTGGCAAAATAATTTTTGATCTATTGGCCATGCCTTTAGACATAATTTTGTAAATAGTGTTATATAATGCTATGAGTCTAAATTCATGAAATGTTTCAGTTTCAGTCCTTTTTGGAATAAGTGTTAATTGTCTCTTTAAGTATGTTTTCCAAAGATCTGTCCAAAGGAAATGCAAACATTTTTGCAAAAAGCTTGGAAGAAAACCATTAGGTCCTGGCACTTTGTCAGGTTTCATTTGGAAGAGGGCTGATTTAATTTCTTCCAATGAGAAGGCTCTATTTAACATCAAATTATCATCAACATAGTTTAGCAATTGATTTTGTGATTCTAGATTACATAATTCCAATTCTTTAACGTGTTTTGGAAGAAAGAGACTGCTTCGTTAGCTATCTCTTTAAGACCATCTAATAAAATTCCCTGAAAATTCATGATTTTTGTTATCTTGTTTATATTTCTTCTTAACTTGATACTGTTGTGGAAGAATTTTGTGTTTTTTTTCCTCCCTTTGAAAGTAGTCTTCCTTGGATTTTTGTTTCCAGATAGTTTCTTCTTTAAGGAAAAGAGATTCTTGATTGAAAAGTAGTTCCTTTTCTTTGAAATAACTTCCATTATTTATATCTTCTCTTAAAACACTTTCATGAAGTTCCTTGATTTCATTTTCAACATTCTCCTTTTCTTCAAAGATGTTCCTAAAGTGAGTTTTTTTCCATTTGAGTATGTTTGGTTTTATGTGTTTAGTTTTAGATTTAAAGATATACATCTTAGAACCCTCCAACGTTTTTCCTAACCACCATTTTTCGAAAAGACTTATGAAAGTATTATCTAAATATTACATTTTTCAATGTTGAAATAACATCTTGATGGTTTGGATATTTAATCAAACTGGAAAGCGATCAGAACTTGATGTAGGGAGAATAGAGGCTATCATTTCAAAATCGAAGCATGAGAGGTTTCCTGAAAGTAAAAATCTATCTAATTATTCTGCTATATAATTTGGGCCTACTCTTTTATTGTTCCAAGCAATATTACTGTTTGTTATTCCGATATTCATCAAGTTATTGTTTATAATCCATTGATTAAAATCGTTCATAGATTGGGTTGTTGTTCATATCCCTTCAAGTTTCTCGCATAGGTTTCTAATGGCTTTAAAACCCCCTTGCCCCCCCTTCCCCCCCCACCCATAAAATAATTAATGTTATTGTTGTTATCAATGGAATTATTGATTTCCATTTAGAGTGATGCTTTTCCAATGGTAGTGATAGGGCCAGAGATATAAATTAGGAAAAAGGATAGTTTGCTATTTGTACTTTTAACCCATTCGCCCATCTAGTGTGGATTTGTAATTGATATTTTAAACTTGATTCACTTAGGATCCCATATTATGGATAGCCCGTTTGAGGTAGTGTTTGTAGGGACCCCCTCTAGTTTTTAACTTAGTTTAATAAGTTCATCAATATTTAATTTTATTTCTTGTATGAGTATAATATCAGATTTAAATGAATTAATACAATCTGTTAAAAGATGTTTGTTAGGGGTGTTTACGCCCCTAACATTCCATGTAATGAGTTTGATGGTGTTGTGGGAAGGTACTTCCCCTTCCCTGCATTAAATAAATTCGAAGTCTTGATTTGGTTGTCAGCATCCTCGTCTCTTTTCCTTAGCTCGGAAGCAGATTTCTTGCCTCTTTTTTTAGGATTTTTACCATAATTAGGATTATCTATTCTTGACAAATTTTGAGCAATATCAAGTTTACTACTATTGCTTATTTCTAAAGGATTATTATCTATAGGTATCTCCTCATTTGGCTCATTAGTCTCCATATTACCAATTTCATTATTGTCTTTCTCTAGATCTTGTTCCAAATTTTTAATTGTTGCTTGCTTGTTTTGGATTGTATTATCTCCATCCTTAATATCAAAGTCTGTTAAACTGTTATTAATCCCCATCATGTTATAAACGACTTCTAAATTAGGAGAAATTTCATTTTCTTGTTCTGAAGGATGAACACTATCCTCTACAATTTTTCCTTTAGAACAATGGTTGTTATCCATATTTCCAGATTCCTTTGAGCATTGTATAGCATCAAGTTCTTTTAAGGAATGCCAAGAAAGCAATTCCTGGCTTATATGTTTATGCATCATTATTATGTGTCCCCTAGAAGTTCACTTAAACCCTTCATTTTAACTTCCATACTTTGGACAAGCTTTCCCTGCTTTAGGAGATTGTCAAGAATGGCATCCATTGTTAAATTTGCCGTATTTTCTTCTTGTACTAGAGGTACTGTAATTCTGGTTTGAGAATTTTTGGAATATTTCTTTAGACAGAGATCTACTCGCTGGGCAGTTTGGGAGAATTAAATCATTTAACATATCCTTATTCTTCATTAGTAGTTGGGTTTCACAACAGGAAGTGGAAGGGGTTTCAATTGAATCATAGTCTAGATTAATGAGAGGTTTTTCATAATATTTGTTTGCCTAATATTTTTGAATAATATTCTTCAGAATAATGAGAGATTAGTGAGAGGTTTTTCGAGCCATTTTTCTTAATTTTTTCCTTGAGAGTTGATATTCTGAAGAAGACTAGTAAAGCGATTGACAACATTATTATGTATTTTATGGAAGATATTGATGTTTGTTTGCATTTAAGTTTTTAAAAAAAATGAATTGGTTTAAGAAGGTTGTCAAGATCTAGGTACACCAAAGGTACTAGGGTTATAAACTTTATGTTTGCTTTAGCTTATGTATGGATATTTTATAGTTATTTTAAATTCCTTTGGAATGATGTTAATTATCTTTGAGTGTTGGTAGTTGGAGTTTTCATTTGTAATATTAGAGGCTTAGGGGGGTCTTATATTAATTGGGGAGTTGTGTGTGTCTTGATGTGTGCTTAGATTGGTTCTTGGATATTTTCTATTGTTAAACAGAGGTATGGAGGTTAGCTTTTTTTGAAATGAATTAGTTTTAAGAAGGTTGTCAAGATTTAGATACACGAAAGTCCACTAGTGCTCAAAACCTATATGTTTGCTTTAGTTTTTTTATGGATGTTTTACAGTTATTCTAAATTCCTTTAGAATGATGTTAGTTATCCTTAAGTGTTGGTGGTTGGTGTTTTCATTTGTAATATTAGAGGCTTAGGAGGGTGCTATATTAATTTTGGAGTTGTGTGTGTCTTGATGTGCACTTTGATTAGTTCTTGGGTACTTTCTATTGTTAAACAGAGGCATGGAGTTAGCATTTTTTTTTTTTGAAATGAACTAGTTTAAGAAGGTTGTCAAGATTTATGTACACCAAAGGCACTAGGGTTAAAAAACTACATGTTTTCTTTAGTTTTTGTATGGATATTTTATAGTTATTTTAAATTCCTTTGGAATGGCGTTAATTATCCTTGAGTGTTGGTGGTTGGAGTTTTCATTTGTAATACCAAAGGCCTAGGAGGGTACTAATTTATTGGGGAGTTCTGTGTGTCTTGATGTGCCCTTCAAATGGTTCTTGGGTATTTCTATTGTTAACTAGAGGCATGGAGTTATTTGATTTGTTGAGGTACTTTATTAATTTGTGATCTTGTTTTGTGTTGCCTATATGATATTGTTGGGTTTTGTCATTATTTGTGATGTTTTCAATTTACGATTTTGATGACATTTGGATTTGTTGTATCAGTGGATCTGTGTATGGTCTATGAGATTGAAATTATGTTAACCTATGATATGGGACTTTGATGATACTTATTTGGACAATGATTGTGTCCTTTTGTTTCATTGGACAAACATGGATCCTAGAGATGATTTTGAAATTCCATGCTCCAAACTCCAATTTTTGTCCTTTTTGAATATGACAAACCTTACAGATTTCCTTGATAATTATTGATTGTTTATGGTTTGATCTTTGTTTGGAGTTGAGGGGTAGGTTATCTAGGTGTGTCGTAGGGGAGTGGCTCTTGATTGGAGTCTCGAGCCCTACAGTGACCAACCTGGAGTAACCCATTGGTGGTTGTAATCTAGTAATAAATTAATAAATAAACTTGGGATACTTGTAAATAAGATAAATATAGGATATCATTGGATACCTCACCCATGCCTTGAGAGCTAGTATAGACTAAGGATGGGAATGAGATGACACTTATCCATTCATGACATGTAGTGAGCTAACATGATTAGACTCTCTTGCCTATAGTCTTCTTGTATGTATTCTAGGTTTTCTTCGTAGGATTTCTGGTTGCCTTTGGTAGTTGGTATTTGGGTTGTTGGTAATTGCTAACATTGGCATTCCTCTTGTGAGTCCTTGTGTGGCCTTTCATCTTGTATTTGAATGTCACCCCCTTCCTTATTTGAGATTGCTTGTGTGTGGAGCCTTGTGTCTATCTCCTCAGCACGGTGGCACGGGCCTCAAGATTCCACATGATTGGGTGGTAGTGATTCCGTTTCCATCAAAGTTTGGTGGACTTGTTCATGATTTGAACGGGTCTTTGTTATTGCACCTTTAGTATTGCTTCTTAGAGGACTTTAGTACATTTATACCATTTCTTGTATCATGTGTACTTTCTACCTAGCTATGTTCTTGAGTTTCCGGTGGGGGGTTACAGTTGAAGTATGGTATTTAAACAATAGTTGTAGCAACCACATTTGTGGTAATGAAAGTTTGCTTTCATTCATTGGCAACAATGTCAGATTTTAAATTAAAATGGGAAATACTAGAACGGTTTGAGTTGAAGGCAAAGGGTTTGTTATGATCTGCACCAAGAATGGTGACAAAAAAGAGATTGAGAATGCCTTTTTTGCCCCATGGATGAAACATAACTTTTCGAGTGTTGAGTAGTTGGTCCAAAGAGGTTACAAAATGCCGATGGAGAAAGGTAAAGCTTCATCTTTGACAAAAATCGGAGAAGAATTTTGTAGCAGCAATCCCAAAGACATAGAATCATATGTTGCTTTGAGGATAGAAACCTACTTATGGACCTAGTTTGCAGCTGCATCTTCCAAGCATGAGAAATGTACAGCAGTACAGTGATTGGTTTTCAAATGGTCATCCAAAACTGGATTTATTGTCTAAGAAGGTTATGGTTAAAGTTATAACAACTACAGTAGAGCGTAGTGGTAGATATGAACTTTGCATTTTAGGCAAGCAGCATAGACTACCTTCTCAATCAGGAATTCTAGAAGGGCAAGAGCACTGTTGGAGCTGGCCCATACAGATTTATGTGACCTTCATTGATGACTACAGTTGAAAGACATGGGTCTAGTTTTTGAAACACAAGTTTGATGCTTTTGAGATGTTCAAAGTGTTTAAGGCCATGGCTGAGAAGGAAAGAAAACACTTCATCAAGGTCCTTAGGTTATAGAGAGGGAAAGAGGACAACTCCAACGAATTTGTAATTTCTTTTTCTTAGTTACCGATTCGGATGCGGGATGCGGGATTTGTTTTTGGGGGATGTGGGTATATATAGATAGATAGATAGATATATTTCAAAAATATATATGTATATGCAAAGAAATGAAAGAAAAATAAACACTTGATAGCTTGTAACTTCACTAGTACATATTCAAATACTCAATAAGATTATAAAATATGAACCATATGAATGATATGATTGTCATAGATTCATATACTTCTATGCTCATGATTCCAGTGAAAACCAGCAAATCATCACAACTACAAAATCAAAATATAGTTTATCATAAACTACAAAATCAGAATATAGTTCATCATTCATTGTTTATCAATCTGAATCCATATCATTTAGAATTGCAAAAAACTTATCATTTTAGATAAACCCAAAACGGTTCCACTTATGGTAGATACACCATGTGTCATGATGTTATCAGCATTATCATCCATGATTATTGGATGTAGAACCATTTCCTTCTAATATGGTGATGTCACCAAATTGAAAGGAATATCGTTGGCATAGAGACATCATGCAATGGCTTGATCAGCAAGCTTTCTTGCCTCTCTTGTGTTATGTCTCCATAAAGGAGATGCCATATCAACTTTAAAACTGTCAGCTGCTTGGCCCATTGAATTTTGATTACTGGTGGCGGCCATCTATAAGAATTTAAATAAAAATAAATAAATAAAAACTTATGAACATCAAGCAAATAAGTGCAAAAAATGATAGAAAACTACTTAAATAGATTGTTAAACTTCTTGCTTTACTTCGTTTTTCAATTGAATAAAATAAAGAAAACTTGAAAAGCTCTTCATAAACTTGAAAACATTCATTCGAATCTCAAAAAAAATCGTGAAAGACACAAGAATGGGATTAAATGCAGTTTAACAACTATTTTTACCAATTTAAATTTAATGCATCACAATAGCATCAATTACTAAATTTTACAATTACGCACATGAGAATACACTAAGACAATTTTATTTGTGGAAATCCAATACGACAGAAAACCATGACAGATAATTGCTTTCATATTTCATATAGTTCTTGTTTTAGAGTGTTTGTCGGCACCAACCCCTATGTTCATGAGCACCAATTCACTGGAAGCACCAAATCCCACAATTTGTAGGCACCATCCTATTGGATGCACCAACCCCCACTGCCAAGCACCAACCTAGCGAGAAACACCTACTTTCAAATTACAGTTCCACCTTCAATATGTTGCTTTCTTCAATGGATGATGGATAATTTAATCTCTTCTATAGATTTCTCCTTAAAGTCTGCATATACTTTCCTTCTTAATTTGCATCTGCATATTTGCCTATATCAGCATATACATCCCATTTATATCTGTATAAATCCTTTTACATGTGCGTATACTTATCTTCTATATCTACATATATCTCTTTAATTTCTGCATAAATCCTCTTTTACATTTGCATATACTCCTCTTCTATATCTCATAAAGCTTCTCTTGTAATTGTTATACCCTTTACAAGTCTAATGCAATCATATGTACATATATTATCCTTCTTAAATATGCACAGACTTCTTCACAACTTCAGATTTCTTCATGAATCTGCTCTTAAATTCTTTCACAATCTGCTTCAATTTTTTCCATATATCCTTCTTTATTAAAACTGCAATCTACCATCACATAAATAGCCCTTAGCAATATACTTTTTATCTGTTTAACACACACTACTCTCAACACTCTTTCGAAATGACATCTTTTTTTTTTTCAACCTTAAAGATAGAAGAGACATGACTTTTCACACTCAAAAAGTAATGTTATTTCTTTATACCTTAACAAAATTTAAATCATTTAATTGGTTAAGCATCCCATAATTGATTAATCTCCATCATATCTTTTTTTTGTTTTTGCCATTGCATGTGTTATTGTTTCTGTACGCTTTTCCGCATCATTGTAAATCTTCATCGCTGCACTTTGTGGAATACATAGTCAAAATCAATATGTATTATAAATTGATCTTCAACCTGTATGTGTTTTCGGGCCCCCTTTACAAGATAATATGATAGTAGGTATTCACAATAATATATTTAGCTGATGATGGAAATTGTTAATAGTTTACCATATAATATTTCCTCCAAACTATGTATATCCTTCCAATTCAGGATTTCAAGGGATTCCAAACTATGTATAATTTAAGAAATGAATGTCTGCATCCTTCGCATCTGGTTCTACTAATCAAAATCATGTAGCAGATTATCAAAGGAAAGATTGGCTTCATGTGACTGATGAACCATAGAGTTTGTTTTTCATAGACAACAATATGTTTGCTTCATTTTTGTAGTCATAAGAGGGTGTGTCCAAATAAAACATCACACTAAGTGCAGCTTTTCAGGTTTGATGATAAGAATTGTAGTATAATCAATTTCAAAGCAAGAGATTTAGCAATGTTTCCTGTCATATCTTATTGCTGCTTTAGATGCTTTTCATTATTGTCAACCTTGGTAGTATGATTTGGATGAATATCTATTTGATGAACTGATGTTATGATGTGACTATTCTTGCAATTTGCTATATGTCTAAAATTGATCTTCACTAGATACCACAGTGATCTTTGTACTCAATTATTGATCCATCTCACAAAAAAGCTTCGATGATAAACATAAGATAGAGTGCATTCCTCTATTCAATTTGTTCTTTTAACAATAACCCCGCCAAAATAACCCTGGACACAATAACCCCGCCACAATAACCTAGGGTCACAATAACCCATGGTCAAAATAACCCACAATCATTCTAGATCAAGTTAGTATGCTTCAAAAGGGATTGTGAGGCACCATAGAGGATATTTAGGTCATTTTTAGACAATTTATCCATTATATACCCTTAAAATAGCCTTAAAACATCTTTAATATGCTTAAATAACTTATAAAATGGTAAATAATTATAAAAATAAAGACAAATTCGTGGGAATAAGCTAAATAAGAGTTATTATGAAAAGATGTAAGTCAAAAGGCATTATGAAGAGGCATTAAGAGGATACATAAAGTGGTAAAATTAAGAGCTTAGAGAAGTAAAGGAAGGAAGAAGGGGAGAAGAATGAAGAGTGTGTAGAGTGAAGAAAAAGAGAAATCAAAATTCATAAAAAAAAATATTTTTTAATATAATTTTTTAAACATTATATTAAATTTTTCTAGGGGTTTCTATAAAGTATACAAAAATAAATATACTTTTAGGGAATCAAGAAATTCTTCATAATTTTTAATATATACAATGCCTCTTCAATTTTTAACAAGTCAAAATAAAAAGAAATTACTGATTTTAAATGGTTACACATATTTGCTTCATTGAGAAGGTGTCAATAAAATGATTTGGCGTTGTACATAATATTTTACAAATAAATGTTCGTCGGTGCTATACTACCACACAAATAGAATCTGGTGATGTGATTAACAGTACAGGACATAATCATGCTCCAAAAATTGAGATGATCACTGTCAAACATAAGTTGAATGAAATGAAAGACATGGCGTGCTTGACTCAAGACTCTACAAGAAATATCATTTCTACTACATGTTCTAATATTTCATTACTGGTAGCAGGAGCAATACGACCAACCAATGCATTATCCAAAATGATTCGAAGGAAAAGTATAAGATTTGAAGCACCATCACCAAATCCTCAGACATTGAGAGATCTTATCTTACCAATTGAATATACAATTACCAATAGAGGGGAAAAGTTTCTTTATCATGATAGTAATGATAAGAATCAATTTTTAATATTCACCACCACACAAAATTTGCAACTTCTAAAAGAATCTGAAAATTGGTTTAGTGATGGTACATTTAAAAGAGTACCAAGTATTTTTCAGCAGTTGTACACAATTCATGGCCTGAAAAATGATGCAATATTTCCACTTGTCTATATTCTTATGACCAACAAAACAAGATCCACCTATACACAAGTACTTGTAAAATTAAAACAATTGCAACCTGATCTAAACCCAAAAGCTATACTTATTGATTTTGAATTAGGTTTCAAGGGAGCTATTTCTGAAATTTTTCCAAATATCACTATTCGAGGATGTCTTTTCCATATCTCTCAGTGCTTGTGGAGGAAAGTTCAAGAATTAGGTGTACAAACACGTTATAGTGTCGATGAAGTATTTTCATTTGAGATCAAAAAACTGATTGCATTAGCTTTTGTGCCTCAAATATATGTAATCAATGCATTTGAAATACTTCTACAATCTCCTTAGTGAATCGCTTCAATCATCGCATAGCTCAATTTGGAGATTCATCAAAGTAGTGAAAAAAGAACAGGGTCACCAGGAGAATGAAATAGAGAAATATATGGCTGGACACACTACACAACCAAGAAGGAAAAAATACCATGAACTCAAAGAAAGACTAAAAAGACTAGTTGATGGTTATGACAATAATAATATTTTAGATTATATAAGACGCATTGCTCATAATTTGACACTTTAATTGAAAATTCGAATAGATTTTTTTCTTAGAAATATACTTGTAATTTATAAATTTTGTTTTCCTTTCTCAATAATCTTATGGAGTTATTTTGTCCATGGGTTATTTTGACTCCGGGTTATTTTGGATTGGGTTATTATGACCTTGGCTTATTTTGTCGTTGGGTTATTATGGCTGGGTTATTTTGGTCGGGTTATTATGTCCTGTAATCTTTAACATGTCCTATATTTTGTCACCACAAAATGTAGGTAACAGTATGAAACTTTTTCAACTTAGTTTTGTTTTTTTTTGAGTTGATTCATTATTTAATTGGCCGACACTTATCAACCAATTGACCCCAATTGATTTAATGAATCCTTTTACTGAAGGCTTTCGTCAAGTCCTTTTAGTTTTTCTGTTTGTTGAGTCTATGCTTGATTTTTGAAGCCTTCAACGCCCTTTTTTGTGTTTTTGAGTGTGTGTTTGTTTGCTTTTGGTCTTTTGGTTTTGCTCAAATCATTGTTTTCGGTTTTCCTTTCGATTCAATCTATCTTAGAGCTTAATCGGAGTTGACAGTCAAAAGATATGATCAAATAAGTGCCCAAAAAGTGGACTCTTTAGGTGCAACTACATGATTTAAAAAATCATGTTATATTTAAATGTTGACATTCATTTTTTGAAAAATATAACATAAATTCAAGTTTTTTAAGGTACTTTATCACTTAAATTTATCACTTAAGTGACTATAGTGCCCTTTATGTTATATTTTCATCTTGAGTTGCTTTTTAAAATTTTCACTTAATTGACTTTATTAACTATAAGTCTATATAGTTTGATTTATTTTTTGAGTTACTTTATGTTTTAATTCTAAACATCCAAGTTATATTACTTTTTGAATGATATTTGCACATAATATATTAAACTATATCGTGTATATGTTATTTTGTACCCAATTAAGTGACATTTCCTCAAAAATCAATTAGACATGTGCGTAATTGATCATTTAAGTTGTGCATATACATATTTTTCAACGTATTTACATGTTTATGCAAATGCCTCTAGAGACCACGTTTTTTGCACTAAAAAGGTATATTAAAACACTTAAACATGTAAATGCATGTAATTTAAAACATGCAATGCTCTTCCAAGAATGCGATTTGCATCTTAGAGCCTTTTAAAACATGCAGTGACCTTGGAGAGTGTGATTTTGCACTATAGGCTTGTTTGGACAAGTTTTTAAAACATGTAATGCTCTTCCAAGAGTGCGATTTGCCCTTAGAAGCCAAAATACAAGTTTTTAAAACATGCAAATGCACTCCTAGAGTGCGATTTGCATAAGAAGTTAAGTTACATGTAATTTAAAACATGCAAACTACCTCCTAAAGTGTGACTTGCCTTTGAGATACATGCTAATGCATCTTACGAACCTGGTTTTGGTTTCCAATTGCAAAAATTCCATGTTCTTGCCCTCCATGAACATGTTTAGGCAAGAAATCTTCAGATTCACCCAATTTATGGATTGAAATCTATGATACTAGGGTTGTTTTTGCATTTTAGTGCATTCTCATGCATATGACGTCGAAATCCATGCAAGAAATGATATATTTTGTGATGTTTTGAAGCTACGGTTTGATGAAAAACATCATTCTTGAGGCATTTTAATCACGTTTTGACCGTCAGATGAATTTTGAAAAGTGCACATCCCAAGATGTGCCATGAAAAGTGCAATTTTTCTTTAAATAAGACAAGAACTTCCATTTTTGAGTGTTTAGAAATTCCCCCAAGTTCTAGATTGGAATTTGCATAAGGAGAGCAACTTTGTTCTTGTCATGTTTGAGTCAAAGACCAAAGATATGTTTTCGTTTTATGTTTAGTTGTTGGTTGTTTGCTTGCTGATTTGTTCTCGAAGAAGTTGCAAGTTCTTTCCCAATAATGCAAGATCATTTCACTTCATTCCAATTTTCACCTTTTCATGCAAATGCATCATTACATGTCATAGCACATTGCATCTCATTTTGCATATGCGTTTTCATGTAATCTCATCCCTCATCCGCACTTACATGCAATCTCATTCTTCATTCTCGTGCCATTCTATCTTCTAAACCTAATTGCATGTTCGCATAAAAACAACAATTAAATGTAAATCACTTTTCACGTAATTACATCCAGAGAACCTGATTTTGGCTAAAGATCACTCTTTAAAAGACAAAATTGTAATTTGCACACATTTCCATGTGCCTAGTCTTCATTCCTCAAGTTATTTACATAAGGACCCAATCCATCTACATGTATTTCATTTCTCTAAATCTCATTTCAGCCCTTTACATATGCTTACCATTTCCATTCAAAGCCATTGCATACTCCGAACATATTGTCCCTCATAGATCCATTGTTGCCAGTTAAAAATCAACATCTTATGGAATCAATATCTTCTGATGATGTGTTCACATTTTGGGATTTTCATGTTGCAGCACAAGAAATGCCCTCATCCACAAAATCCAAATGAAAGATGAAGTACCAATACGACAAAGAGTTAGCTCATGCTACTGCATCTCAGGTTTCATCACCTCTAGATAATGTTTTTGGCACAGAGATCGGGCATGTTGACATGGGTGATTTCATATAAAGGGTCGAAGCTCCTTCAACTCTTGAAATGAGACGCATCAAGAAGAGTAATATTCATTTGGTGTCTACTTTCCCTATGGCTGCCTTGGAACCAGAATTCATCTTAGGATGTGCACAACATTTTAGTCAAAAGACCAAGATAATCAAAGATGCAGATGAAAAGGTCATCATTAGCCTTGACCCAAAGGTTATTGAACAGATCTTTAAAGTTCCTCAAAATGCAGAATGTGCAAAGATTTGAAGAAGGAGATGTCTTTGGAGTTATGGAACGAGAAGAGGGTGGATTATCAGAAATATATCAATGCATATTGGTTAAAGGTCAGAAGAAACAAATATTCTAGACGACCCAAAACCATTCATAGATCTAACTTCAATCCAGAATGTAAGGACTTGATTACTATCCTTAGTTGGATATGCGGTTGTAAGGATTCTAGTGACTTCGAGCCATGGATGTACAAATTCATTTTCCAGATCTTTGATAATTAAGAACCTATCTTCTGGGGAGAGCTTATCAATACCACACTTTGTGAATAGTTGCTCAATGTGGGAAGCTCAACACCATTTTACATGAACTCCTACTTGGTCTACATTGCTGTATCCATGGGATCTTTCTAAGGGCTTTCAACCAAATGAGATCGGCTTAAGTTCCTATTTGGGAATATAATGATCAAATCACCTTGTTGCATAGCAAATACCACTATAGAAGAGTCCAAGATGCATTTTTTGGATATTTCAGGTGTCAATTTGATAAACAACTAGCAATGAAGAGAGTGTCAGATGAAGCTTGGAATAGGGTGAATCAATTTGGTGCTATCTTTTTGCAATTTCCAATTTTCTCTTATTTGAAAGTTGGCTATTTCAAAAGAGAACCATATACTCTGCCAAGATATGCTACTAATAAAATCATACTAATGGAATTAGCCAGACAACTCATGGAAGTGCAGTCATATCAGAATACTCAACATAGGCCAGGATTTGGTATCACTATAGCCAAGCCCTTGGTAATTGGTCAGTATTGTTGTGGTTTCACAATGCACGCCCCATTTCTAAGCAAAATGGGGACCCCCTACTTTAATTTTTTAGCTTTTTAGATCCCTAGTCCGGGGTTTGAGTCTTTGGTCTCTGTCTGCAAACCCAGTTTCTGGAAACCACGTTTCTGAGGGAGAAAAGAAAATTTGCAAGATGAAGGGGCACACTAGCACACCTCACTAGGTGCACTAGTCATTAAGGAAAAGCGTATTCCTCTTGGAAATGCGTAGTTGCACACCTGCGCAGCTGTGCACCTCCAAGAGGTGCGCTAGATCCTAGGCTTATAGGCCCAGGACCCCGCCCCTCTCCTCACTACTTTCCTCCAACTCCTGGCTACCACACCGTCACACCCACCAAGGTGCATCTCTCCGCTTCATTTCCTACAAACAAAACACAAACATGTTAATGAACACCAAGGAATGTGTGCACCATGCGCACCCTCAAGGTGCATTAGGTGTGCACCTTTTTCTAGCAAAAATTAACTAAAAAAAAAAAAAACCTAAGCTAAAAACCCTCACCTGAGATAAAGGTGTGTAGGTGCACACCTTTACTAGAGCTAAACATCCCCCAAGCAAAGGGTGCGCTAAGTGTGCACCCTTTCTTATTACACTTCTCTTATTGAAGCACCATAAGGGTGCACGCTTAGCGCACCCCTCGAGGTGTGCTGGGTGTGCACCCTTAGTGTTGAAAGTTTTTTTGGGGAAGGTGCGCTAAGTGTGCACCCTTTCTTATTACACTTCTCTTATTGAAGCACCATAAGGGTGCACGCTTAGCGCACCCCTCGAGGTGCGCTGGGTGTGCACCCTTAGTGTTGAAAGTTTTGTTGGGGAAGGTGCACCTTGCGCACCTTGGAGGTGCACAAGGTGCGCCTTTTTTTGTCTTCTAGAGATAGAAAATGGGTTTTTTGGTGTTTTTTTAACAATTTTGGCTTTTAGGGTTTTTGGGTTATATTTTTTAGTAATTAGGGTTTATGTAAGTTGATTTTTCTTTGCCTCCGGACTAATGGATATTGGTTTTGTACAAATTCAATGGCTTCCTCCTCATCCTCCCTCGCTGCAAAAATCGCTCCAAAACCACTGGTCTTCAAATTTCAAGGTGTGCCGGTAAAATCATGCTTCTAGGATGGATATTCAGAGATTCGGGACACTGAGCTTGGCCATATCGATTGGAACATCTTCCTAGTTTTATGCAACAAACCAACCAAGAGATCTCCAATGGTATCTGCACTTATTAGATTAGGGTTAGTCAATGCAACATCACACCCAGTATCAATACAGTCTTCAGAATTGATCATGGAATTAGCAGAGAACTATGTTTTAGAAGAAAGGGTTGTGAAAAGTATAATTAGAGAGATCGTGATAGATTTGAGACCTAAGAAAATAGAGAAGGTATTCCATCTTCCAAGAGCAGATTAGTATATCAGATTGACATATCATTAGGTAGAAAGGTGGTACAGAGAGCATGGAGACAAAGCATCAGAAATCATTCAATTTTTGTATCTCATTGATAAGACTCCTCTTGGACGCAAAGCAGGTAAAGTAGACATGGCAAGGGGCTATATGAAAGATATCAAATATTTTATAGTACTTTTGAATAGAGTCATGGGGTTACCAGCATTAGGACACTTGAATATATGGATGGTACACTTCATTGAGACCATCAAAACAATGAAGATGCCGATTGATTGGGCTTCAATTCTTAGTGAGAATTTGGATGAGCAACTGGTGGCAATCAAGAACAATCAAAAGTTCTATATGACATCCTATTTGGTGTACTTGTTAGCTGCAAGAGCAACGGATTATCCAGGATTGTTCAAAAAGGGCAGCATGCAAGATGCAAACGCATGGCCTTGTGTAGTATACCCCCAGTTGGTAAAGAAAAAGCTTTCAGAGCATAGCAAGGAGTACAAAATAGTGAATGATGCGTTTATTTTCACAATCATTCAATTCATTGAAGGAGTTTATGCGAAAAGGATGTCAGATGAGGCAGCGACAAAGATTACATAAATTGGCGCCTATTACATCCAATTTAAAACATTCACTTATTTGAGGGTAGCAGGAACGATTGTCAATCGAAAGAAGCTCCCTAGGTATCCATGTGACAGACTCATATTGCTGGAGATTGCACAATAACACTTGTCTGCATATGAGAGAGTAAGGAAGCAACACAAGAAACAAGATATTACGACTTTTGAGTTTGAGTGGGATCAATATCGCTTGGAGGAATATAACTCTCCTTGTCCCTATTTTGATAACATCGTCAAAGTTCAATACTTGGCAGGCAAACAATTCCAACATGAAGATGCAATAGAGGACCATTGGATGAACATAGTGGATGACTACGAAATCTGAATAAGAGATTATTATAGGATGACTCTCTATTTGGCAAACAGTGCCTTGAAGATAAAGGTCCCTTTAAAGATAGTACAACAAGTTACTGAAGAGGTCCTAGATCCATTGTACAATAGAGATAAAATATTTGATTGACCTATCATGAATGCGGAGATCGATAAACAGGAAAATTTAGATATTAATCATAGGGCGAGGCATGTCATCCAATTGACCAAGGATTGGATTAATAGACCATTCAAGCTAGATCCAATTCCTCAAACTGTGGTTTTCCAAGCTACAACCCGCCCAGTGAAAGGTAGAGGAGCAAAGGTGATAGTGCCCACATTCACGATTGAATCCCCAGTGAGGCCAGATGCAGTGCATCAGCTTGATAGAGAAGTTGGATACTTCAACGCTCAAAAGGGTAAAGGCAAAAGGAAAAGAACTTCTCCCCAGCAAGTCGAGCCAGAAGAAGGAACAACTCAAGCATGAGAACATCAAGGGGTAGAGAATGTACAAGGGTCGGAAAATGTAGAAGTTATCCAGACTCAGGATAATCCTCAAGTGCCATCGCCAAAACAAAGGCAAGGAGCTGAAGCAAAAACACAAGAAGTTTCTCTGCCTGCGCAAGAGGTAGAAGCATCCCCATTAGTTCCCAAGAGAAGAAAGATGAAAACTCTGGTTAAAAGGAGACAAAAGGTGATAAGAAAGGTTATTTCTTTTTCATCAGTCGCACAAGTTATTCCCAAAGAGAAAAAAGAGAATGATGAAGACGGATAACCTTCCCTTGAGTCAAAGGACTCGTCTGCTAAGGCTACAAACTTAGAACAGAGAAGAAGTTCCACTATTACACCACCATCCATTCCTACACAGCCTATTTAGGCTACAACTTCGGAGGATGAGTTGCAACAATGGATTGATGAGCAAGAAGATGAAGGGGCTGATGTATTTCTAATGTCAGATTTTGAATTCATGCTGATAGGCACTAAGTTGGTAGGCGATAAGATAAGGGATACTCCGACAAATCAACCTCCACAAGTGGATTTGGGTCAATTGCCACCTCAGTCACCAGGACCTTCGAGTGCTCCATCATCATCAACTGAAGATTTATCTTTCTTGGATAAAGGTTTAGCTACTTCTCTCTCTCCGGGTAACGAAGAACAGGTGCAACCTGAACAGGAAGAAGAGCCACAAGAAATATCGGCCGATGAAGTGTCAGAGGAAGGGCAAATATATGAAGAACCTCAACAGACTTCCCAAGACACAGAGGTGAGGATCGTGGACTCGACAAATACAGAGATGCCGAATGTGGATCTCTCACAAAAGGAGAAGACTCCAGAGAGGAGTGATAAGGGAAAAAGTATAGCAGTACAAGCTCCATCTTCATCTAAGGATATATCTCCGATGGAAGATGCTCCAAGGTGGCTGAGGAAAGAAGTAATGGTTAGGCACATAAGGCAGCTGTATTCCACCGATGAAGAAGAGATGGGAGAATTAATCGAAGCTCTCAAGAAGCTTGAGTCACCCGCAGGTGATGCACAAACACTGGCCTTTGTCATGAGTGATCAAAATCAGGACTTGTTTACCCATGTTGCTATCCCTCCTCTGCATGTAGATATTGAGGATTTGACTCCAAAAAATTATCAAATCAGGGAGGTCATGCTTGGTAAACCCACTCTAGATACTACCAAATTAATGGTTACAACGGGAATCAAAGAAGTGTTTAGACACTTAGAATAGGATGAGTCTGAATTGATAACCTGTCGGAAGTAGAATGAGATCCTAAGGGGATATCTAAATGAAGTAGTTGGTCCGTTGGATCCTGAAAATCTCAAAGAGACTCTAAATGTGGCACTTGAGAAGAGGGATAAGGAGAATGTGCAATTAGATCCATTTTTGAAGGCCTGTCAGCAATGGCGGGAAAGTTTTGAAGAGAAAGGTGTGTAGATCATACAAGGAAATCTTAAACTGCTACACCATATGCAAAATAATGCAGATAAGTTGGTTGCTATATTGAACCAGGATTTTGGGTTAATGGACGAAGTACATTCCTGGGTAAAGACCTATCAGCATTATAGTCAATAAAGGGTCAAAGGTATCGGATGTTGATGGATGTATATATAGCGGATGAGTTAAAGATAGATGACTGGATAGAGAAAATTGCCGATGACAATAAAGTAATGGAAACATTACATGCAGATATTCATAAGCTCAAGGATCAAACCCAAGAGCAAAATTTGGAGGTAGAGAGGCATTACAGTGATGCTTGCTTAGACATTTTTGAAGATGATTCAAGGGATAAACTGATGATTGTAGAAGCAGTTGTTGACTAGTTTCAGAAGACTTTTGAAGAAGCTTCCACTAATGATGATATTACACTGTCATTTAAGATCGAAGAGGTATTGCTAGATTTGGATGTGAAATTGGGAGATTTTGTAGAGACTCGAATCGAGGTGGGCAACTATAGGCAAAAAGTAAAGGACAAATATGAAGCTTTAGATTTGCCAGATGCAACCCAAGTCATAGAGATTATAGACAAATTCAAGAACAAATTTACAAACATAGCTTTGGTATGAGGGGGAACAAAACCCAAAAGCTAGAATTTCAGTTTTGACACTTGGTAAAATTTTGCATTTTTTGGACCTAGCTTCCGAGATGCGCTAGCTTCTGAGGTGCACTAGGTGCGTTGCTTCCAAGGTTTGCTTCTTCCAAGGTGTGTCAGAAGTATTTGAAGAATTTAGAGGTGCGCCAACAGTTAACTGCCAGTTTCAAATTTAGAGCTTTCCATGCACTGGAAATGCATTTTGACGACAGTTTAACTCCTACAAACATCTAGTGAAGTTTGAGCTTTAATTTTTGTCACCTCCAAAGACTCCTACATCATCTAATGACTTTTTACTTATTTTCTCATGTTTTCTTTGTTTTAAGACATGTAAAGGCTCATGCATCCATTTAATGATATAAATAAGTATGGAGTCCTACTTAGCACCTGTCAGAGAGTCAGTTTGTACATAAATAGATTTATTTTATTAGTTTAGAAGCATATGTTTGCATAAAGAGATCTCTCACTCTCAACACAAATTGAGGAGATGATTTCTTATAAATTTAGGAATGCAATATGTATTCTAGGTAGTTATTTTGATGCAATAATATATGCTTTTGGTGCTCTCATTCGGAGTGTAGTTATTCTTGCCTGAGTGTGTTATATTTTGTAAATGTATGTTCATGGAATGTAATAGAGCCAATAGTTTTATTGCGTTATTTTGATTGAGCGATCTTTTAATTCTGGTGTTTTCTACGGTTTTACAAATTCCGCTGACATACTTAGTTTGGGAAGAGATCATCCTTTTTTTGTTGCATAGCTTTTTGTCTCGCATGAGCGCACTTTCTGTGGCCTTGTGATCTGATGAAAAGTGAAACATCAATGATTGCATCAATGGAATTAAGGAAGCGATGTTCCTATTTTCATTGGTTATCTACCGATCTTTTCAAAAGCTTAACTCACAGACGTATTGTTTCTATAGCTTATGTCCATTAAGAATTTACTTTTCAAGTTATTTGTTTAAACTTCTTGTTACCCTATCTTCGTTATTTGCTTTTACAAACACTTGTTTAATTTAGGAATTCATATAGTTGTATTGTTAGACTGCATTCATTAAAAAACCAGAAAAATACAAAAATATATTTCATTTTGTGTGGTTTTTCTTTCGAGATAGCAAGCGGATTCAAAATCTTATTCGAAATCGGTCAGAACCAGCAAAGGCCTCCTCGTGAACACTAACATTTATCTTCTACTGAGCGGATTCCAGTAGGTCAAAAGATCGCCTAGAACCTTGGAGTTGATTCCAGAACAATTTTTCAATAGAGGAGTTCGAAAGGATTCCTGCTGTTAAGTATCATGCAAAACAACAGCTCAACAAGTATATGATCAATTTAGTCTACAAAGCGAAAAATATGAAGGCACAACTAAAGTATATAACATTGAAGAAGTTCAAGGCTAGGTATGATTTTGATTATCGAGGAATGCACTCACTGATCAAAAGAGCATTCGCCCATGTTCATCACATGGAGGACATATGGATTAACCTGTGCATGGAGTTGGACATGATGAGGATGGACTATTGTAGGCTCACGTTGCAGAAAATCATTGATCTTTACATGCTCAAGATCCCATCCAATCTCTAGTTTGAAGATGATGGCAATATTATTGATCCAGAATACCATAGTGTTGGTTTTGAGAAGCAGTGCCCTTTTCCTATACATTGGCAGCAGAAAGAAGGCATATCTATCTTTATAGATTGCAGTCTGTTTTGGTGAATAACAACAAATGGTTAAAGATCAAAGGCCTAAAGAGAATGAATCTTAAGCTCAGGGTAGATTGTGGTAGTTTTGGACCACCTGGAAGGAAATCTTAGTTGGAAATTTCTAGCAAAGATGGTGCATCTCCCTCCATTTCAGCTAAATTCCTCGAGTTTAAGATGAAAGTTGGTAGGGGTCTAAATCACCTTCAGAAGCCTCATAAGCGTTTGCACAAGTTCAAGAATCTGATGAGGAGGATGAATAGGAAGGAGAGGTTTTGATCATTTCCCCTCCGCGACCGATAAATCAGCAAGGCCCATCTATTTAGGAAATACCTTTTCTGGGTGTCATAGACGATGATGTGGATTCATTCTCCATTGTTTTCACATCTACCATCCCTGCTTTGGAAGTGAAAACATGGGTGCTTCCTATCTCTTCAGTAGCTACTATTCTCACAGCTGAGCAGTGCGAAAATTTGGGGAATATGTTTGAAGATTTTCCAACACTCACAACAGGTCAAATTTCCCAACTTGATACTTAGATGACTGGTTTTGATCTATTCATGACATAATCTTCTCATCAGGCACCTCTCGGTACAGCTGTGCAAACTGAAGCATGCTCAATTACAACGGAAATACAATTTGGATCAATGTCAATGGTTGTTACGGTACTTGATACAACAGATGAAGGTTTTAGTTTGCCTGTATGGTTGGGCAAGATCACTATGAAGAGAAGGAAGATTGTGCTACCCCCAGATACTCTTCCTATCAAGAAAACTAAGTCTAAGTCTTTGAAAGACAAGATTGTTTCAAGAATAGTAGTAGATTTTGAAAAGACTAAGTTTGTAGAGGTTGGTGAATAATTGGTGGATAAATCGGTTGAAGAACATAATTGTTCAGATTACAAGTTCACCAAAATTGAACTTGATAAGCAATCACGGCTGGGCTATCTACAAGATGCTCATGATGCACTTGCCAATGTAACAAAAAGCAATCATGAGTTATGGGAGACGAAGAATCAGCTCAAGCAGGAGGTTGCTTGCCTAAATGAGTTTATTCAACAATAGTCTTCGCAACATGCAGTCACTATGTCTCAGATGCCTTGAGAGAAATGAATAATGGAAGCGACAAAGACTTGGTTCGAAGAAGTTGTCTTCGATGGAGTTCAGGCCATTACAGATGTGGTCAAAATTCTTGAGCGTATTAGAGGTATTGAAGAGATGTTGCACCACCTGATTGCATCTATGAATCACGAAGCTAACAACTTTGAGGAAATCTTGTGTGATTGGGATGAAATTGCCAATTTTGATTTAGACAACCTGGTCGCATGTGATGTTCCCATCTTGCGAAATGTTCTACAGATGCCACAGACTCATGGGTTACAAGGAAGAGACGTTGAGGAAACTTGTAACAAAGTTGCAGACAACCTTAGAAAACTGTTAGTCAATTGAAACTGAGGTCATGTGCAACTTGGAATAAATGGATGCCAAGTTCTTACTGAGCATGACAACTTGGTCACAATAGAGGAGATGACTTGAGAATATACAATCAGAGATAATGCTGATTTGGATTATGAAGATTTTGGTTATCACATAATGAATAGTTGGAATAATGGGATGCCAAGTTCTTACTAAGCATGACAACTTGGTCAAAATAGAGGAGATGAGTTGAGAATATACAGTCAGAGATAATGCTGATTTGGGTTATGAAGATTTTGGTTCTCACACAATGAATAGGTTTGCTTTGTATAAATCATTAGCAAAGCACCTACAGGATTCTCTCACGGAAAATTGTAAAGTTGTAAAATCAACATATGCTGATGTAGTCAGAATAGAGGCTTTATCAAAGACAATGGAAATCTCAGATCTTCCTTATGAAGATTTTGGTTCTCACATAATGAATAGGTTTTCTTTGTATAAATCATTAGCAAAGCACCTACAGGATTCTCTCGCGGTAAATTGTGAAGTTGTAAAATCAGCATATGTTGATGCAGTTAGAATAGAGGCTATACCAAAGACAATGGAAATCTCAGATCTTCCTAGTGTGATGTCATCATCAAGTTTAAGGAACTTCAGAACAATCCTTAGGATTGTTTCAACTCTCTATTCTGTCTTCTTTCTTCTTTAGTTTTCATGTTGTAGATTGGAGAGGATTTGTTGCATGAAATTGTGTAATTACATGTAATACGATTTACATGTCCTTATGACATGTAATCCAATAATTTCTCTCATTTAGTTTGAAAAGGTCAAAGTTGGTTGAGTTGCTCCCAATTTTTCTTCCTTTTTTAAAACTTCTTTTCCTATATGGAGTGCCCCCTCATTGTAAATATCATCTTTATTGTATGCAATAAAGCTTTGGAGAAATTGTGCAAGCATAACTTTGAATGTGTAGTACTATTTTTAAAGAAAATTGAATACAAAGAGACTATTGGAGCTGAACTTTGATTGAGTGCAATTGTGACTAGTGCAAGTTGGAAGCTTTGACTGTGATTTGCTTTTGTTATCTTCGATTCATGGTTTTTTTTTTGTGTTTTTGATAATTGAAATATAAGGAGTTAAGAAGCAATCGGAGCGGAAGTTTTCACTGGGAGCGGTTGTGGTGATACATAGACTATAGGAGCTTTGACTGTAGCTTGTATCTCCTTAATTCACAAAAATAGTTAGAATTCTTTACTTCTAGAAGTCTTTGTGCCGTAATAATAAAGGTTATTCTTATAGCATAGACTAAGACTGGACTTAGAGCCACATTGGTACACTTTCAGCTAGCCCTTTAGTTAGTGTTGGTTTATGTGTACCACCGTTTACAACTTTAGATAGAAGTGTAGTTAGAGGTTTAATCTTGCCTATTACTTGCTCTGCAAGTAAGTGGATTCTTTTTTGAAAGTGAAGAGGAAAGAATATTCGTAATACCCTTTCAAAATCTCTCAACTTCTTGCTTACCTTGAGCTGATCCAAGTAACGGTGAGGAGGAGCCTTCCCTTTAAGGTACGGGAGACTTTGTCTCACATGCTGTGGTTGGTCTACCTATTTTGTGAGTGAATTTTACCCAAATTGTAAGTTGCAAAATATTCGCCCAACATAACACAGATATAATGAAGGTGTCAATTATATGATTAATGTTGACTTGCTGAAAGATCCCTGATGGATGCCCTTGCTGATCTGCTGTAGTTTTTAAATTAATAAACTATATTTTCCTGTGATTTCTTTGATGGTCTTTGAGAATAGACAGAAGTTGCAGAAGGTTTTGTTTTTGTTTTGTGTTTTTTGATAGTTTTCACAATAGTAATGAATAATGAACAATAAACATGAGAGGAGACTAAAAATAAATAAGAGCATAGAGCCAAATTAGAATTGCTATAAATCGTACCAGACAGATTTCTGATTTATAAAGCCAAATAATAAATTCAATGAGCTTACATCCAACAATAATGCCAAACTGCTGCAAATGGCGGCCCTAAGACTGCAAGGAATCACGTCCCAGCTGAAAGAATCAATCTGCAATGCTGAAACCATAAATCTGCAACCTGAATCCACAATAAAGAATGGTGTACTCTATCCCTGATAGCAACGCACATTTCTGAAGAATCCAATGCCAATAACTACTGAGGGCTACGTCCCAACCAATCCAGAACCTGGGGTTTGCATCCCAGATGAAGAATTGCTCTCTCGGAGCCAATTCACAAAAACAAGTTTTTCAATATGCAAAAGATAATAAGAAATTAGGTCTCCATCTCCTTATATCCCCTTCCAACTATAAATCGAACCCTAAAGGGAAATTACACTTTGCCCTTTAAATAAAATATAATAAAATAACATTTTCCCAATTAAAGTCGTCCATGCTATAGGAAAAACATTACTTTATTAAAATTCCATAGCTGAAAGCATCAAAAAGTCTACAGATAGTAAAAATCATGTATAATAATTCGAGACCTTTCCAACGAGCTATAACACATAGGTGTACCTGATCAACTGAAGCCAAAATCCCCTTATTACTCCAAAATGGTTATATTATTAACCTTATTTTAATTTATTTAATCACCAACTTAGGAAATATTAAAATATATTAAAATATTTCCCAAATGGTCCCAAAAAGCCCAAAATGACCAATCAAACATGAATCTGACCTTGTCACCTGTCTGTGACTGATGCCGGACAAGATGTGTCAACTGGTAGTCCATCCCTAAAATCTAAGGATGCTCCTAAAAAGTAGGAGACAGCCCCAACCAACCAAAATTGAGTCCCAATGACTCCCCTACTGTGTGCACCTCTGAGAGAACTGTCACTGAACTGGGAGTTCCTCCTAAAAAATAGGAGATGCAATCTAAGTCTCCAAAACATTCGCCGAGGTCTCAAAATGCCTCCTAGACCACTCCTAGTCAATCTCTACAAATTAGGAATCCTTCCTAAATTGTAGGAAACTGTTGTCTACTGCTCCAAACTACTTGGGAAGTTCATGCATGACTCTCAAAGTCCCTGGGTTGGTTCCCTCTACGCTCTGCTGGCCTATGGGAACCAGATAATAGACCAACCCTGCTAGAAATGTTGTCACTAAGGAAGGGCAGAAATTGGGGACATGACACTTGCACATTAGTATCATTGTCTCCAAAACTCATGTTGCCGTTTTGCTTATTAGTCGCTGACCCCTTAACATGGCAATTGTATTTTTTGCTTTTACTGAGGTATTTCTACTCATTAAATAATTGATGTTTTTTCAAACATTATTCTAATTGTAGTTAGCAGCATAGATGATGGAAGACATCAATATATGAGAGTAAATATTATATTTTATTTTGATTTTTGTCTTCATATATTAACTATCTTATGAATCTAATATAAATTTCCTTAAAACTAATCCAAGTTACATTATTGTGTCACTCCAATTGCTAAAATGAATCACTCCAATGTGATGATGTGAAATGAAAACTATTAATCTTGCTCATAATCTTGTTCAAAATACTTTTGACTGAATACCATTTGCTCAAGTGCATAGGATTTGTTAGCTTTGCAGGATTGGGGAGGTCAAGTTTGAGGAGCACTTCATCTTTCGCCGTCCTCTTTACTATGAGATTAGAGGAAGGTTCTACTGCCTCTTAGGGAGATGCGGTCGCTCTCGACCTTCTTCAAATATATAGACTAGAGACACCTCTCCCTTTATTTTCAAGAAGCCTTCAGGCTTCGAGACCACACATTCTATAATGTTAACTTTTTTGGGACATTAGAGAATCAATAGGCCAACCCAATAAAATATTAAAATTGACTTATTCGGACTTAATGCAAAATGGTAAAAAGGTTAATTTAATATTATAAAGAGGTTAATAAGAGACAAATGGCAAGAAGACAAGAATGGGAAGCTAAAGGGTCAGAACGTTGCTCCTTAAAAGAACAAAGAAGAGCTCATTTTTGACTCTTGGGATTGAGTTTGATATTCAAATTTCTCTTGGAGAAACTTGGAAGCTAGCAACTTTCATTTTCAGATTTTGAGGACGGAAACCTTCAAGATCTTCTTGGGGGAATCAGATGCAAACCTGGTCCAATCTTTGTGGTGGATTTGAGATGGAGGTTAAATATCCTGGGTGGGTTATTACGCCCTTTAGCACCAGCATACTCATGATGCCTCCACCTTGTCGACTTATTACTTCCTTCTTCACAATGCTTCATTTAGTGCATGGCACCAAAGAACCACTTGGCATCGCCCCTTTTTCTAGATTTGTGAGGTCTAGGACAGGCTCCTCCATGTAGAAGCTTCCTCTCCCAGGATCACTTCAAGGAGGGACAGGGTTTTGATTGATTCTATTGATTACCCTTTAGTTCAGAAGTTCACCACGATTGTTTAGAACCCTTAAGTAGGTTTGGGACGGTTCTCTTTCTTTGCTTTTTTTTTTTTGTTGCTCTCTTCTTTGGACATTGTTTGGTGTCCCTACTGCAGATTGATCCTTTTTTTGTTGTACTCGACAACCCCTTTTCACCACGATTGTTTAGAACCCTTAAGTAGGTTTGGGAGGGTTCTCTTTCTTTGCTTATGTTTTTTTGTTGCTCTCTTCTTTGGACATTGTTTGGTGTCCCTACTGCAGATTGATCCTTTTTTTGTTGTACTCGACAACCCCTTTGACCCTTTGTGGTCTTTTGTTGGACATTAATAAATTTATCTTATTTCATGACATTGATGCTGACTTTAACATTACCTCTTATATGAGCAATATCATCTATTGAGTTAACGACAATATGTTATTTTTGACATCACTGGTGAAATCTAACAATTGCAACTTAGTGCACTTGACATCAATGACAATATTTCCAACATGACAAGGTGAGAAATGCATCTTTGTAGGCTACAATGAAGAGTCCAAAGTAAACAAATCGTAGAACCCCATCACGAAGCAAATTGTAATTAACAAGAATGTAGAGTATATTGAAAAGAACCATGAGATGACATGATGTACATCTCTCTAGGTATTTCAGTTAGGGTGTTTGTTGATTATGAAGAAGAAGGACATGAAGAGTAGCAAGGTGATGGTACAACAAGTTTGGAGCTTATTATTCAACCCAGGAGATCATTTACGATAGACTAGGAACAAACAAACAATCCAAAGCTCAAGCAGTTACACATTCTTTTGAAGAGCTCAGGATCTTGCATCCTCTAAAGCTTTGGACACTTTCTACACAATCTAGTAGCAGTAGTAACAAGAGTTCAAAACTTCAAATCCCTCTTGCTTTCCTATTGCTAGGAAAGAGAAAAATCCACAGGAGATTTATAAAAATCAAAGATATGAAGATGAATTGGTAAATGGAATAGAGAGGAATAGAATATGGGAGTTAATTGATTTGCCTCTTGGTAAAGAAGGGATTGGTGTGAAGTGGGTCTATAAGACCAAAAGTAATGTTGAAGGAAGGATAGGAAGGCATAAAGAAAGGATGGTTAAGGGATACATACAGCAGCCTAGAAGAAATTATGATGAGATGTATGTTCTACTTGCAAGGAGGGAAATTATGCAAGCAATCTTAGCAATAGCAGCCCAACACAAGTGTAAGGTGTTTCCAATGGATGTGAAGTTACCCTTATTGAATGAAATGTTGAAAGAAGTGTGTGTTGAACAACCACTTGGTTACGAAGTTCTAAGGCAAGAAATCAAAGTGGATAGGCTAAAGAAAGATTCCTGATCAGTTGAAACAAGCAACATGGACATGGTACAACAGGACATACTCATATTTGTTGAGAAATGATTTTAGCAAAAGCAATGGTGAGTCCACTCTTTAACAAGTGATGGTAAGATTTTAATGGTTGTCTTGTATGTAAAGATTTAGTTTTCAAGGGGAATGACCATTTTCTCAATGTTGTTTTCTAAGAAGCCATGAAAAAAAGCATTTAAGATGATAGGTTTAAGCATGTTAAAGTTGTCGGTAAATTCTATATTGTAGCCGATGGGTAGAATTGTATTCGAAAGGGCGCTTGATGATTGAGTCACCCCTTCAGGAAAGTATATGTACACCGTCCGGAAGGGACTATTGACAGATCATCATAATCATATTGTAAGCATTGGAGTGCATATTGCGCATATGAATAAAGTATCTGTTCCATGTGATATCTTACTGTACTACATGCGATAAGTATCCTTTTACCGTGCACGGTAAACATTTGGTGCCGTTGCTAGTCGAACTCGGAACAAAGGAAGTGTTATGAAGATTGATGCCGAATTTTCTTAATAAAGATAGGAATAAGATAAAAGATAAGGATGAGATACGCACATCACAGGAAGTATTAATTTTAATACAATAGGCAGAGCGCAAATAGAAGTCTCAACAGCTTACTGATGGACATCGAGGGAGTGAAGGAGCACAGACAGAGGGAGTGCATTCACCTAGCAGACCGAGGAGTGCCGAGGAATTGCTAGAAGGAACTCGACAACGATTGAATTTGGTGGAAGAGACAGGGGAGTTCCTTAACTTGTATACGCCGAGGGTAGAGAATCCGAACGGAGGGGAAGTAACTTCCATGGCTCAAAGTGCCAAAGGAGCACGAGTGTGGAGTGAACTCTTCGTTCCCGATACACCCGACGAACGGATACAGGCAGAAAATCAAACAACTTCGCTTGAGGAAGATCTTTTCTCACTAGGTAACGTGGTTGTCCAAAGTAGGGCGGTTGTCCGAAGCAGCGCGGTTGTGCAGAACGTGGGTGCTTAGAACAACGCGGGTACACAACAATTACCACAGAATCAAAAGAAAGTAGCAATGGAAGGATCGAAGGAAAAATTGTCGAAGTTCAACGGTGATTGGACGACAGATCCAATCAGATATTGCAAAACATGTGAAACAATATGGATGGTGAATGGTGTAACGGATCAGGATGATTGGGTTCGACAGTTCCTGACGACCTAATAGGGTGTAGCGATTGATTGATTTTCGGATGTTGATCCGCATAAATTAACTACATGGACAGAAGTCAGGAAGGAATTCATAGCAGAGTTTCGACTACTAAGGGACAATAATGAAATTGTGGCAGAAATATATAGTACGAAGCAGGGAAAGAATGAAACGATCCGTGTATATGCAAGAAGGTTGAAAGAGTTGCTGGGAAAGATGGAGAGCCAACCAACGAATGGATTAATGAAAAGATGGTTTGTTGAAGGGCTGCGACGGGCACTAAAGAAAAAGATGATAATTGTACCTCCAATGTCGTCATATATGCGTATAATTGGGCAATGGATCTAGAGAGAGAGTGGAAAACGAGCAAAAAGAAGAAACACAAATTGTCGAACACAGATGATTCATCTTCCGAAAGTAGCAACAACGGCGAAGAATCAAGTAAGAAAGTTAGAGCATTGCAGAAGGATATGTTACAGATGATGAAGGAATTTAAAACTCTGAAAAAGAATCTTGACTCGGTGAAAGGGGAATTGTGGTGTACGGATTGTAAAGAGGGCCACACAAAGGGCTTCTGCCCGAAAAAACAATTTTGTGATATTTGCCAGATTGCGAGACATTCCACCAAGGAATGCCTATTCAATATGAAGTCAAAGGGACACTAGCAAGTGTTACTGATATAGGAATTGTCCATTGGAACGAACACGAACAATAATGCAATCTCAGCAGGATATTGTAATAATAACCAATGTCGACGAGGTGGTAACAATAATAATAATAACAATAATGGAGGCCAAAGTTGCATATAGTATGACTCGAGTAGACGGCCAATGATATAATGCTATGTATGCAACCTTTGGGGGCACTTTGCCAGAGACTATGCCACGAAGGAAATGCCACAATTGTTGTGCAGATGGTGTGGTCTGGGAGACCACCAGGATTCAAAATGCCCTAAGCAAGGGGTGAACTTGTTAAGCATTGAAGCATGTGATGAGAAGATACTAGCCATTACTTGCAAACAAGCAAAGAAGACAATGTACCCAGATGCTGAAGAAGAAAAGAAGAGGTTGCAGCAAGCATGAACGGAATTCGAAAAACAAATGGAAACGAAAAAATTACAAACAAAAGACACTGCCAGCACCTCGAAGAGGAACTTGGCAGAACAAAATATAATAAGGCAGGTAATGCAAATGGAAGTTCCTATGAAATTAAATGACCTTACAATGCCTCAGTTGCGGACGACGATACTAAACATGACACCACTCTTGAAAGGAACAGAAGAGATAGGAAAGGATGGTAGCGGAGCGGCTGCAACAGACCCAATGCTATTGACACTCACTACGGGAAGACATCCTGCAGTAGTACAGATGAGTATCCTGGGAATTGTAATGACGGACACAATCGTAGACGGAGGATCAAGAGTAAATGTACTACCGGAGGATGTATGGAAAAAGTTGGGACAACCTATGTTGTGGCCACCTACATTTCAACTACTCACTGTCGATCAACACGGAATCAAGCCCTTAGGGACCTTGATGGTGCAGCCTGTAACCATCGGGACGCAACCATTCTTATTGGATTTCGTGGTCATACCGTTAAAAAGAAAAGGGTACAACACCATCCTAGGACAAGGCTGGTTGGTACAGGAGAAGGTGAAACATGATTGGAAACGAAATACCTTGTCCATGGAATGCAAAGGCCGAAGATTTGTAATCGACTTACACATACAGATGATAGGTGAGGAGGCAGTGTCGTTGGATTCCGAAGGCGAAGGTGGAGGGGAAGAAGAGAATGGAACCTGATGAAGAGGGAGTATTGAGACTGGAAGGAGGGTCTAATGATGATGACTTGGACTTGGTGAATGGCCTACTTCATTGACAGATGGAGGACTACGAGCTCTTTCCGAGCTATAATATGTTAAGGGTTGACGAAGGTAATAAAGGAGAGGAAAATGAATGTTCGAACGAATACAGAGAAGCGAAAGAAGGAAAGGTGATTACGACTCAAGCTGAAGGAAAGAACATATCGTATGGCCAGTACAAGAGGAAGAACATACCATATGAACCCAACAAAAGGAAAGATTCCACCGTACAGTACATGGTGAATGGACCGCGTGGAAACAAAAGGTTACACCGCACCATGGATTTAGTATAAAGGTGCCGACAGCAAGGAAAACACATTGTAACAAAGAGGAAGGGCTTGATAAAAACTTCAGCAGTACGGAGTGAAGGTTCTAGAATCAAGAATACAGTTATTGATGGCAAGGAGTGGTAGCTGACGAAATTCATGGTATCGAGTTTAAGAATCATGATAAAAAACAAGCTAGGAGAAATGGAAAGCCTGAGGGAAAGATAGTATAATTTAAATAAACTAGATGAGCAATGATTTTAGGCACAATGGGCCACAAAAGTTACACAGAACAGGCATAAGGCATGGCATGACAAGCACTTGAACATATTTCAACCAGGCTAATTAGTTTTGAAGTACAATGGGCACAATGAGATCAGACTAGGAAATTCAAGGTAAAATGGGTAGGATTGTATAAGATCTACGAAGTTGGCGATAATGGAGTAATCAAATTATGGACGCTCGATGGGAAGTAAGTGCCTGATGCAGTGAATGGGTTAAAACTAAAAATCCACCATGAAAGAAATAATGAGCCTCTGTAGACAAACAACTTAGAGAGAATATAAAGAATTAGAATGTGTAAATAAGAAATCAAAGATAAAAGTATAATAGAAGAATAGTGCAACAACAAGATACTAAATAATAGTAAACTAAAGGCTAAAAAAACTTTGTACGACTACTAATTGGGAACAAGATGACATCGTACTGTCTTGATTAATGAGAAGGGCATTGAATAGGTATAAGGAATACACTGTACGATACAAAGGAGCAAGGCAAAGCACTGTACAGTAGTGGAAAGGTAGCCAAATATAAGACACCATGCAGTCTGGAGAATAGCGTGCATAGATACCAACATCATATGGCCTAGAAGACAGAAGCATAGAACTTTAATGTGTCGTACGGTTTGAAGAATTGTAAGGATACTGTTATCATACGGCCAACAGTCGAGGGAAAAAGGTAATGTATGGACAGCAAGAAAAGTCACTGTACGACCATTGTACGGTATAAGAGAAACATTGGAGGAGTACCGTACGACCTTCATATAAGAGCACCGTATGACCTCCATATAAGAACACCGTACGAAAAGCTTAGGGAGGGCAAACTGCATAGTAAAAGTAATAGAGGTGAGCCGTACGGTCAGAGAGAAGCAGCCTTTACGGCCAAAATAGAACCTAACACAAGGTCTGTAGGAGCAGTTTAAAGATACCATACGACCACCATTCAAAGATGGCACTGTACGACTGAAGGAGAGAATACTATACGATTTTTTTGGGATAGAAAACACGGCCATATGGCCAAGCAGTTCAAAGGAATCAGGCCATATGATCATTGGTCTCAAGGAAACAGGGCTATAATTACAGCATACTAGAGTACGACAGGAAGGTTCTTAAAAAAAAACGACGACAAATCAGTTCAGCTGCCCCTTGACCCCGCTGGGGGCATTGCCCTCTAGACCCCTGGTCAGTTCAATTATCAGTCGTGGGAAGTGTGACCAGTTGATGAGACTGGGAGTTGCTACAGGCATAGTGTTTGAATGTCAGAGGTGAAGAGAGCACTGGAGCAAGCCTTTCAAGAGGGGTGCTACGCTTTGAGGCACTCGGAGTAGGTGTTGGTTGGACATGAGGTTGTCTTGGTGGATGCATAGCTCGGGACGAGCTGACCACCTAGTTGGAGGCAGTAGAGCGACACTTGGCTCAGCTTACCCTGGAGTTGGAAGTAGAGAAGGCGGCACAGGTGGCTATCAAGGTTAGATTGGCTAGGGAGATAGTATTGTGTTAGCAGAGGCTATAGATGCAACATGTTTTTGGAGACCAGTTTGGTGCAGGCACGAGAGGAATGTGAATGCGATGTGTCAGGAAAAGATCTACCCTGTTATAGTTAGTCACAATTAATGTATTCTATTTTGTTAATCTGTCTCAGACATTTTATTGTCGTCCATAGACGAATTTACTTTTTTTTGGGGGGGGGGGATGATGTTGTCGGTGAATTATATATTGTAGCCGATGAGTAGAATTGTATTCGAAAGGGCACTTGACAGTTGAGTCACCCCTTTGGGAAAGTATATGTACATCGTCCAGAAGGAACTATTGAGACATCATCTTAATCATATTGTAAGCATTGGAGTGCATATTGCGCATATGAATAAAGTATTTGTTCCGTGTGATATCTTACTGTACTACATGCGATAAGTATTCTTTTACCCTGCATGTTAAACAAAAGTATCTTCTAAGCATTTAAGTAAAGCAAACGAAGCATGGTATTTTTATCCTTCAAGAAAGGTTTGCAGCAGAGAATTTGAGGTTTGAAATGCAAAACAAGAAGCCTGCACTAAGACCAGCAACTGCAAGTTTAAATTAAGCAAGGAAGAGTGTAGCAGCAATGTGAACCCAACCTTGTCCAAGAGTACAGTTGGAGGTTTGATGCATTTGACTACAATTAAGCCTGATATAGTGCACATAGTAAGCTTGAAAGGATCCTAACGTATGTAAATGTCACCAAAGAGTATGGTATTTTGTGTAGTATAGGAAATGAGTTTAGGCTAGTTGGATACACCAACAGTCACTGGCAGGACGTGTATTTATTGAAAGAGCACATCAGCTAATGTGGTTTAAGAGCCATTTAATGGGTTTTCAAGAAACAACATTTTGTTTATTCTCTTACCATAGATAAAGCTGACTGTAAAACAGCAAATGTAGCTGTATGTCAAGCTATTCGGCTATGTAAAAGCCTAGCAGATGTGTAAGAACGAGAATGTACAACTGTATTTTGTGGCAATGTATCTTCAATAGCATTGACAAAGAGTCCAATCTTATTATGGACAAAGAAAACACAAAATCAGGGATCATTTCATAACGGAGCTAGTTGAACATGGAGATATAGAAGTTTTGTATTGTACATTTGAGCAGCAGACATTTTTACTAAGCTACATACAAGAGAGTGCTTGAGAATCTTTTTGGGCATCATGGACATGGTGGTGGCAGCCTCGTTGCAATCCTTAGAATTAGCTTCAGATGTATTGTACAGTGAGCTCAAGTGAGCTCTGGATTTGATAGTTGTAGCTCCAGAATTGTGGATTGAGCATGAAAGAGGCTCAAGATTAAGGGGGAGTGTTGGAATTTATTGTATTCCTGAGCCTTTCAAAAATATTTCTGGGATCTTTATCCGTTCTGTCCTTCCATTTGACACCAGCTTTGCTAGTTTGAATTTGGATTGAGCAGGAGCTTTTGTTGTGGCAGAGACAACAAAAGTGAAAAGGGAACAATGTTTTGCAACAGTTATCATTTGCAGTGAAGTTGCAGTGAACAGCATATCGGTGTGCAGAATAGAGGAATGTAATTTGCAGAAGCACTGTCTGTGAAGAGAACAAAGAATAGAGGAGCAGTGAGTGTTCTGCAGCAGCCGGCAGCTCATTGGAAGAAAAGAATAGGTTACAGCTTCAAAACATAGCAGTCATGGTATCTGTAGATAGTTGCAGATAACAGTCATGGACAGCAGCTCCAAATAGTTGCAGAAGAAATGTTTGTAATAATACTGTAAGTGATTATGAAAGTTTTATAAATGATACTCTTGGGATTAATAGAGTTTATTTTCTCTGTTTTCATGGTGGTTGTCTCTTCCAGTGACTTCACAATGTGTGTCTTCTGTGTTTTATTTGAGTTTTATTCCATTGATTTGGTATCCGAGCTGCAATCTCTGTGGGTAGTTTGGATTTCATCCCAATGCTATGCTTGTATCAATCTAACTCTGTCCATAATAATTGAACAATACATGAAGAACTGATAAAAGAAATCAATTACTTAAATCGAAGAGTGAGCTGGAAAACTTATTTCATTACGTCTAAATTTCTTTCTATGACATGATATGTACAAAGCATGAATTTACCACTTCATCACATTACTAATTTATGATCATAGCCAACATTATGCAGTATATATTTCAATTTATTTAATAAAATATACAATATTACACTTTAATAGTTGTGGTGGCACTTTACACAGAAACATCTGATACATGTAATTTTTAGACAATGGAGTTTGGATTTTTGTTGGGCCTCACCACTTGAAAAGAAAACAACAGTACATATTGATATAATCCTAAGTTGCTGAGTCGGGAATGGGAACAGGTACAGGTACGTGGGTACGAAATGCTGGTATGGCATAAACTTTTGTCAAGGGATGGGTAAATTTCATACAAATATACATATGTATGTATGTATATGTGTATGTGTGAGTATAAGTATGCATGTATCTATATATGCAGCTTAAAAATATAATTAAGTTCAGAATGTCATATACCTATACATATGCTAAACAAAACCATTACAAATTTCAAATTTTGAAACATATCATTCTAATTTCAATTCAGGTTTCTGTATCAAGAAGATCAAGCCAGAATCTCATGGTAGATAAGTTCAGGGTTGGCTAATCGGCAGTCTAGGTCTTAAAAATATCTAAAAGATCAAACTAGAACACTAAACATTTCAGCTTTTAGAAACACAAATCCCAGACATGTACCCAGTAGATTCGTTTCAGAATCAGATTCCACTACTGGCACTCCCACCGCAGCTGCTTGGTGCTTGAGGATGAAACCCTTTAGGTGTGAACTTGGTCCTGTTGGGTGCAAAAGTCCTTGGGATAGTGGATAGTGCATGGTGCAGAATATTTCAGATTTTTATTGAGATTCAAGAATCAGCAGGATGAATAGTTACATTATTGCACGTGTTAAGGATGCTCCAGAGTTTAGAACTGTTTGCTTGGTGCTTTCCTAGTGAGTTGTGTTGGCACTTGCCTTTTATTTGAATGTACGTGTTTCATGAAAATAATATTAAAAAATTTCTGTAGTTAAAGGCTTTCTGGATGTACTAAATTCATATGCATTTAGCATAGGACATAATGTCTTCCAAACCCAATAATGAATCCTGTTTAGTCTCATGCAAGCTAAATGGAAGAGTGATGGTGTCCTGGTTATGGTAAGTAGCTGAAGCAGGCTTCATTCAGATGCAGAATTAAAAAAGAAAAAGAAAAATTTCATAAATACATGTTTCTATTCTCTTTTCAAATTATTTTTTTCTCTAACCTGGCCAAACACGAACAAACTTAGCTTTGCAATGGTATAGGGAGAATGCAAATTTTTTTGCATTTTTAATTTGCAATCCCCATTGATGAATTTAGGTGCTCAGAGCTTTTGACCCTTACCATGCTTCAGTCATGCATTTTGGTGATTCTTAGCTGACATGGCTGTCTGATACTTGCATTACCAATGTCCAATGAGGATTGGGTTTTTGTGTTAAACCACCCAGCTATTGTCTTCCTTATACAAGTGTAATGATGTTATACTTTCACAAGCAGATTAATGGCAATAATGCTTTATCATTGAAAAATAGGATATACAGAATCCATTGCATGGTCTCCTGGATTGCCCTCCTTTACCACTTCATGCTTCCTTTGGTTGATTTATCTTTTAAAGAGAATCAAGACACAAGATGGAGCATTCTTGGTTTTCCAACTGATCAACCTAAAGGCATCGACTAAGGTGTGCAAATGATAAAATTTACTCTAAAAATTGCAGAGGAAACATCAAATGACAATAGTCATAGCAAAATGTTGCGTCGTAGCCATGCTCATAGGAAGGTGAAATATGGGAGTTTCATAAATCTGCAATAGCTCTAGTGAAAAAAATAAAGGAAAGAAGAGAAGATTGACACAACTCATTCCAGAATCCAAACAAAATATCCCTATTCATTTGGAAACTTTTCTTTATATTGAATTTTTTATAAACGAAAGAGAATGTGTGTTTTTGGTTGTGGAGCATTTTGGCTGTTGTGGACTAAAGAATGAAAGTAATCACTTTATCCTCATACTGCAAGAATACCGAGAGTTGACATTAGAATAATAAGATACAAAAGTAAGTGCTAGCTAAAGGGAGTCCTGATAAATATTGTATAAATGCACTCATTTTCCTCAAGTGGTACACTTTTTTTTGGAGAAAAGATGGCTTGAATGAGTGAGAAACCCAAGTGGTGTACCATATGTTTTTAAACCTCATGCTCAGTTACCTTCATCCTCAAATCTGCTGTTTTCACTTTGAATACACTTCAGGAGGTGGGTTCTTTCTGTCCAAATGATGTGTATCCTGCTCAAGTGGAAGATTCTGGAATCCAGAAGTATCCTCCAGGGCTGATACTTCATGTTATAGGATGTTCAAGTCTATGATTATGGTAGTTTTTCTCGCGCTTCTGCCTTACCTCACAGTGATATACTTCAATTTTTTTTTCTTTTTTTCTGTAAGCTAGCCCTAACTAATGTTCATGCTACATTTTTGCAGTATGAATTTGGAAGAGGATGTCTCTGTAAGATATGATTTAAAGGCATTCGAAGATGTTAAGCTGGTAGTAGTCAAATTTCACATACTGTCAGATTGGTGTACTCTGTTCGGATTTGATCGAATTGCTTGATTTGATGATTGCTTAGCATCCCTAATTTTGAAACTCCATTTCTATTTTCTTTTTCAAGAAACAGGTTTGAAAAGAACAAAATCTTCAGAGATTATTTCAAGATGTATGTAATGTTCTCTAGAACATAGCATTATTATTTTTCTCATATATTTTTCCCACTTCGGACCTGTTTTTTTTTCGAAACTTCTATATTTAAAGCCAAGTGTTCGTTTCTATATTTTAATAAATCTGATTTTGGACTTTTTGCTCACTGGTGTGCAATGTCAAAATCAACTGGCTTCCATTAATGCAAAAAATCTCTTTCTTTTAAAAGATAATTTGAATCTTTTATGTTTCAGGTGCCAACAGAATACCGCTGAATGACACATTCGAGTCAAAGACGTGCGTATGCTATACTGCACTCGTCTCTTCCTAGCATGAGATGACATTTCTATTCTTTGTATTTGCTTCTTTGAAGGTTTTGCTAATGAATTGGTGGGCTTGGTCAGGATGAAGTTTTGAGTTAGCCCGTGAGACTATAGCTTAAGTTTCCAAAAAATATCTTAGAACTTTGATTGGCGATTTTTTAAAGAAGAATTCAAGATTGTATTACAGCCGAGAGTTTCAATCTGAGGGGATGTATTTTGCAGTATTAATCTTGATTGGTGCTTGCAGCAAGGGCCTATCGATGCCTTTGATTTGGTAGTGGTAGCAGCCTGAATCAAAGCGTTGAAATTCAAACAATATTTAGTCTCTTTCCTAGTTTGATATTCATAAAAACAAATGGGATGTAGAGGTTGATCATTGCACCGTAGTAGATCATTAAATTTCAAATTTTAGATTGGATGTACTTTTCTATCACTTTTGGTATATATCTCATATTTTTTCTACTTCGGTTTGATTTCAGTCCGTTGTGAGAGTATTTTGAGGTACCATCCATTTAGCCGGGTGCGAAAGAACATCTGGTTACTAACTTGCAATATATGAAGGAAAGAACGATCCATAAATAACGATCCATCCCTCCTAGAAAGCATGTTGATCTCTTTAACTAAAAGAGCTAGAAGATACCTACTTAGGAAAAATAAAATACAATGTGTCAAAGTTCCCGTCAATAGATAGAGAAGAAGAAAAATGTAGATTATAAATGAGAGTGGAAATGGATATATGTATTAAATCATATCGAGCTATCTAGAGATATATAGATATATAAATGAAAAATAGAAATATTTATGTCATTTTAACAAATATTTAAATAATAATTACGATTTTTGATTTAAATAATTTTGTATTATTCATTTTTATCATAAACAAGGATGCAAAGTGTCTAGTTCTTGTCTATAGAAGAAAATAATATGAATGTTATGCAATAATAAAATGTACAAAGTCTCGAAAATAATATGTTGCATTTTGTGTATAAATAATTAAAAACTCTATAAAACAAGTCAATTTGTCATTTACTATATTTTTATGAATTATTTCAAATATAATATAGATGAAAGTTTTATAGTTGCAAAAAAAATTGAATAATAAATTGTTTTGACTGGACAAACAAATAAAGACAAATATATTTTTATGAATTATTAGTTCTTTCAACTATAATATAGATGAAAGCTTTATAGTTGCAAAAGGTAATTGAATAATAAATTGTTTTGATTGGGCAAACAAACCAAAGAAAAAATTGCACTCTTTATTGTAGCACAAAACAACCACTCAAATTGTCAGTAAATATAGTGTTGAATTATTTTAAATACAATAAATATGAAAATTTTATAGCTCAAAAAGTAATTTAATAATAAAGTGTTCTAATTGGACAAACAAATTAAAAAGTAAAAGTGTATTGAATGCTATAGTTTCTTGCCTATGACAATATGACAAGAACTAATAATATAAATTTAAGATCAATAAACATATTGAAATAAATCATTATCACAATATTACAATAGAGTGGGCTTTTAAAGTTTTCATAATGGTGGTCAAATTGTAGAACATTATCTAAATAGATAATTTTTTTAGATTTTAAAATAATTAATTTGAATTAATTTTTTTTATATTTCTAATAAAATAACAAATATTTATGAGTAGTATTATAATATTATTTAATAATATTTGTATGTTTCAATTTTTTATATGTGTACTTATTTTAATAAATTTTTATTATGACTTATAATACAGTTTTTCTTGTAAGGCAAAAGTTGGGGCCACTATACAGAGAAAAATTTATTAGAAGAGAAAGAAAGGTAGGTCAAGGACACAACTGGGAGGTCAACCAAGACCTCAAATCGGCCTGAAAAGAACAACACTGGGAAGAGGGCAATCCCACCAAACCAAATGACGCAAAGAAATTATAAACCCAACTCCTTAGCTAGATTGCTTGAGGCAGTCATTTGCTTACCAATTTTTGAAAGGCTACTAGAAACCACTGTGCGATCGCCCAAATTTGAATTAGCTCCCAAATTGGAAAGCTAGTCTGCCAGAATGTTTGCTTCCCTATAACATTGAGCAATTATATATTCCTCAAACCTTGGTAAAAGTATCTAAACTTCCCCCCAACACATATTGTAGTTCCCAGTTTACTAATTTTTTAGTCACTATAGTAGAAATTATAATATGAGAGTCGCCTTCTATGGATATTTTGTTAATGCCCATTGATAATGCCAGCTTGAGACCTTGAAGAACTCTAGCTTCTGCCATATTGTTTGTGCCATCACGAATTCTAGCATACACTTGATAAAATTGACCCCTTGTGATCTCGAAGCATAACACCAATCCTTGATCTGCTTGGGTTTTCCTTGAAAGCCCCATCAAAATTCATCTTGGTGAAAGGAGGAACTAGCTTGGTCCGTTTGATGTTTCTTCTATTTTCTTGCTTGGGGAGCCTCCCAACCAAAACACTTTAAGGGGAATCTTGACCCCCTTCCACTTATTTACAATGCTGTTGTCAACTGAAGAATAACTTTAGGAAAGTGTTTTTGACCTCATACAAAAAGTGTTGATGGACTCTATAATAGAGCCTTCCATCTGTTCACACACCATGGGCGTCATTGAGCTCTCTTTCTTGAAGATTCTTTTGTTCCTCTCCCACCATATATCCCAAATAATTACAAAAGGGACAGTTCTCCAAATTTTAGCAAAAAAAGATTCTTTGTTAAGAATGGGTCAGCCTGTGAGAAGATGTCTCAATGTGGCCGGAAATGGATCTTCCCAACCAAGCTTGTCAAACACCCATTTCCAACACACTTGAGAGAAATCACAATTCAATAAAAGATGGTTTTTGTCCTCTTCCATTATACCACACAACACACATACCAAGGGATTTGCTATACCAAGCTTATAGAGTCTATCACTAGTCAAGATTCTATTTTGGAGGGCTAACCAAAGGAAAGAGCCCGCCTTTGGTTACACTGCATTGTGCTAGCAAAAGGAAAATTTTGGATTCTCTCTCAGTGCTCTACCTGGTAACAAAGATTTGTAACTAGCCTTTATGAAGTATTTTTTGTTTGGGCTCTTTGCCCAAATAAGGCTGTCCTCCTCATTGTTAATGCACAAAATTCATTTTTGCAACTCATCCTCTAAAATCCTTTTTTTCGAAGCTGAGATAGAGGTTAGTGAAAGATCCTTCCAGACTGCTCTAGACAACCCATCATAGTGACATAGAGAAGTAGTCTTTGACCCTTGAACCCCACACCTCTTCCAAAATAGCTTTGGCATGTGGGATGTTACAAATTGAGATAATTGAGGGAAGACCATTCCATGAGTCCAACCAAAAGAGTGCCTTATCTCCAGAGTTTATCAGCCAGGTTAAGTGTGGGATGATTACCTCATGACTCCTAACCATGAAATTCCACATTGAAGAACCAGTTGGGGGATTACTCATTGTGAAAATCTGCTTAGGTTCGGTCATGTCTAAGTACTTAGCCTTGATCAACGTAGTCCACAAAACGTTGGGTTTTTTGTAGAATTTCCAAGCTAATTTTGCCCCTAGGGCTGATATTCCTTTCCTATATCTTGTGGATCCCCACTCCTCCCCCATCCTTTGGCATACTTGTATTATCCCATGACACTAATGTTATCCTCTTTCTATCATCCAAGTTTCTATGCCAAATGAAGTCCCTCATAAGCTTTTTTAGGGAGCTCATGACCCCTTTAGGTGCCATCAGCACTGACATAACATAATTTGGGATGGTGCTTAAAACAGACTTGACTAACAAGAGCCTTCTTGCCAAATACAACCATCTTGTCTTCTAGGTTGAAATCCTATCCGAGTATGCTGCTATGTTATTTCCTTGAAAAAACAGAATGCCTAAATACTTACAAGGAGTATCAACCAAAACGAAATGGAAAACTTTTTGGATTGCCCCTCTTGCATCCCTTCTTAAATTAAAGAGGAAAATCTTAGACATCATAATTTAGTATTTTTAATTTCTCTTCTAACTAAACGTTTGGGACCACATCAATATAAATTTTATCAACATGCATTAATTAAATCTTTTATTAGTTTAATACTTGTCGAAAATATTAAATATTCAATTAACAAGTGGGATTTCAATCATTATACTTACAAAAAAGTTTGTTATATATTAGTTAAATAATAGTATTATTCAAATTTCATATAACATATGTTTTAAAATGATTAAATAATAAATTATATAATATAATGATTGAAATAGATAAAAATAGAAAAATTAAAATATATAAATATAAATTAAAAAAAATCTTATTTTTCATTTATATATATATATATATATATATATATATATATATATATATATATATATATATATATATATATATATATATATATATATATATATATATATATATATATATATATATATATATATATATATTACTAAATAATAAACTTTTATTATAGTATAATGATTCCATCTTTAGTCGTGTGAACTCTTGCGGAGTGATCTTGTATCTCCAACCCTTTTTTTGTGAATTGTAACTAGTATATTATTTATTAATAGAAAAAAACTATTCATAAAAAAAAAGTGAATAAGAATTTAATTATATGAATATTAGTTAAAAAAGTAAATATATAATTAACTACTACTATATTTATTATAATAATAAATGAATCACTTTGGAAACGAGAAACTTTTTTTTCACATAATATTTCTCATGCCTTATTGTCTAACAAATTTTAGTTGAATAGGCAGTTTTCAATGGCATGTGATTTATTTTTAATTGTTGCTATGGTCTTCACAATTTAAATAGTCGGCACAAAAAAATTTCTTGCCAAAAAATCAACAGCTTTGGAAGGCATTAAGAAAATGGTGAATTTCTTGTTTCCAAAATTAAATAGATAAAAATATGGATAACAACTTGTATTAAGTTAGAAGATAATGGAGAGGTAGCCAAATGTCATCTTACTGAGTCATTAGTAAATTATGGTGGATGACAGTGGCAGTTTTAATGATAGCTTTTCATTGTGCATAAAAAATCAATATTTTTGATTAAATTTTTTTTTTATGACTACTAAAATTATAAATTAATCAAATAAAAAAAATTAGATTTATATAATCACAAAAAAAAGAAAATAGATATAAACATTAGAAGTTGTATTTAATATTTTTAATTCTATGTTATGATTGGTTGATCCAATTGACAAATTGAATTGAATGAATGCAATAGTATCTTGCCTCTTACAGAGTTTGTGCTACAAACAAGACACAAGGTTTGTCTAGAAGAAATATTACCAACAAGAAGCTTCTTGCTTATAAAAAATCATCCAAAGAAAGGTTTTTTGAAGAAATGTTTGAACAATTATCAGATTTAAGAGAGCATGATCTAAATATCTTATTGTCATATCAAACAATTAATCCTCCACAAGTTATGTATGTGGGGAGAGCACTCTCTCTCAATTAAGTCTTAGTATGTCTCCTTCAACACCCTTTTTAAACCTCTCAATCTTACTTATGTGAGTTTGACTTTTGAGTCACCCCCTCCAATTTTGGTTAGATTATTATTATTATCAGGCCATTGGCAATGCAATTGGTTAGGCCAACTCCACTACTTGCAACATGGGTCTCTCTACTTTATCTCATATTTTGGTGGACATTGATAACCCCAAGCCTTTCATGGGGATAAGGTTTTGATGTTGGGAGAAGGGTCTTGGTCTCAACCATTAGACTACTAGCAATCACACCTTATTGTGCAACGGGTATGGTGCAAAGTTATGGACGGTCAACTAAGTATGCATTCCTTTGTCTATCCCACTCGTCCTTTATATGTACTTATCTCTCCACTACTATCTCACCATCTATAAGTCTTTCTATCTTTCCCTCTCTAGTTCTCCCTCTATATTCTTCTCCATCTCTATCTTCCTCTTACTACTCCATCTATAAACACAACTCCCACTCTCTTATCTCTATATTCCTCTCATTACTCTATCTCTAGACAAATCTCCACTCTCTATTCATCCATCTCTCCCATCCTATTATTTTAAATTCTTAAGTCTCCATATTTCTTTTCCCATCTCCCCCTCACCCTCACCCTCTATCTCTATCTTGTTATCTTTTCATCTCTCTCTCTCTCTCTCTCTCTCTCTCTCTCTCTCTCTCTCTCTCTCTCACACACACACACACACACACACACACACACACATTCATTGTTGATATTAGAGTCATCCCTCTTTTTATTTATTGATTCCTATCTCTATCTTCATCTTTCCATCATCTCCATGTAGATCTTTCTATTAATCCATATCATAATCTGTATATCTTTATTTGTCTCTCTTCGTTCTTATCTTTTGATATTTTCTTCTCTTTCCCTCAGTATCTATGTATCTCTCATTATCTTTATCTCTCCCTATACCAATCTCTATCTCTTAATGCACATGCAAACACACGCACAAGCACACACACAAGATGCTTTAAACTTTTTCTCTATGTGAACATGCATAAAAATGAGCAAGCAAGTTGGGTTCAATCATATTACACCCTTATGATGAAGTTCTAAGTGTTAATTTCTCTAGAAGTAACACACTTTAACCTCTAAAACTTTTAATCTAATATCAATCACATGCATCTAACATATCTAATTAACATGAAAGTAAAGACATGCACGGAAATAGATAACACAAGATTTGGTCACCCAAAAATCCTCCAAAATGAGAAGGTAAAACTAGGGTGGGGATAACATCCACAACTTATCACTGCAGCAATATGCAAGTGGTTAAGGTTACAAAGTTTGACCACGATCAATGGTCTACCCTATGAAAGGCCTGCCCTGTGAAAGGTTTTACACCCTGTTAAAAGTGACCTGGTTAGAGGATTTACAAACATTCACTTGGAATGTTACCCTATTAAAGGATTTACAACCATGTTAAGGATCTACAATATAGCTGTTAAGCCAACCTATCATCATAGGATTTTCATTCTCCTAATACAATGGTTAGAAAGTATAGTAGAATGTCTTGACCTGATGACTTACAATCTTCAATTGCTGATTCCAGATCCTTGTTCTGCTCAATCTAATATGATCCTTCTTGATATGATATAACTCTGTTCGTAGTACTGATACTCTGTTATGATCAACTTGATTTTGCAGTGCTGCTTTTCCTCTAAGTCCTTACACCCCTTTTGCTTCCTTCAAAACTTCGCTAGCATTCTTTCATGCATTCCCACATGACCTCTTACTCACTTCCACTTCAACACTAAATTATGGGGTTTCAACCTCCTTATAAAGGCTTTGAGACTTAGGGTTAGGTATGAATCTACAATCGAGATTCATCCATCTTTTCCCTCAATTCTTTCCATATTTCTTGATTGATTGCATGCTTTCTCCATTTTTCTGATTGGTTGCATGCTGATTACATAGGAAATGTAATAGATTCGATCTTATCTTTTAGATCCTTCGAGATTCATCTTGAGTTGGCTCAAAAACGGTTTACATCTGAGTTTGTGAAGGCACAAACTCATATGTTGATTCTGTGTTACTCAACACTTACTGATTACTGATGCTCGACACATATAGGATTTATGTCTTGCTTAGCTCCTATAGTGACTCTATCTCACTTGACATCTATAGTTTGCTCAGCACGTATAGTGACTCGGCATCACTTTTCACTCGACACTTGAAACTTTCTCGGCACCTGAATGAATCGACACCTATTGAACTTTTGGCTCGACACATACTATAGCTCGACATCTATATTATACTTGGCATAAACCTTAGAATTTTCTTAAGTGTGTTGACACTCAATTGTCAAAACCAATCTGAGACCAAAAATCTCCCCCTTTGACATGAGTGTCAAAAACACTTAACTAAACATTATGAATCTAATCTTTATGAGTATAATACACATTTTTTTCAACATATACAAAACTTCAAAAACCTGTTCAAAATTTTGTAGAAGGCTATATACCTCAAAAACTTGTAACTCCCCCTGAGCTAATGTGCCATTTCTGTATCCAAAACTCCTTATGCTGGATTTGTCTTGTGCTGATTATTCTGATACTCTTTCTCTTTGCCTTGTCATTCCTTCCCTTATTTGCTCGGTTTCTATTTGCTCTATTTTTGCTCCCCCTTTCACACATTTTCCCTTGCAGTTTTTGTATCCTTTTGGCTTTATCTCCTCAAAACTTCAAAATTTTAATATCTCCACCTTTGGGTTATTATCTCCCCCAATTGATTAAATCTCCCCCTTTTTGACACTTATGTCAAAGGGTTCTATGAATGAACTGAATATTTAGCCAAAAAAGATTTATTTACTTCCATAATGATCTTCAGAGTAGCATCCGAATTGTTTAATGCAATTTCCAGTGCTTTAAGTTGGATGGTTGTCTCTGCTGCAAGGTGTACTAGGCCTTCCAATGTAGAAAGATTGGGATCTTTCTTTAAGATATTCTTTGCATAGGCCATCTCTTTATGCAAAACTTCCATGTGAGGGGTTATGGCAGATTGTATTTGTATCAACTTGGCCTTGGTGTTAGCCTCATTTGCTATGAGTATAGCTAATTCGTTTTGCATGTGAAGCGTTGTAGCAAAATGCTTCTCACTTTGAGCTAAATCCTTTGGTAGCTGCGTGCTAGATACTTTGAGGTTCCTTTCTAAGCTCAATATCCTCTGGCTATTTTCTTGTGTGAAGTATGAGGAATCACACATTTTAGAGTACAATGAGAATATGTTCTCAAGTACTGCTTTCACCTTTTTAACCTTTTTAGCTAGTTCTACTTGAGAAAGTGCTATTTCACCAGATACTTTCTCATTGACCTTCATCTAGAATTTCTTCTCAGACCATTCAAGCAATTTAGCATTGTTATCTAGGTCTTCATTCTGTACTTGGTCCACTATGTTGGATAATTGCTCCATGATGGGCTTTGTCTCATTAGGTACTTGCAAACTGAATGTATCAAGAAAGATGTCTTTGATTTCAATCAATGCTTTCCTTTGCCTATACTCATTCCTGAGTATCTCTTGCTTTTTCTTCTTCTCCAGTGCCTCTTGCACTTCATTGATTTGTTCTATGTTCATTGTTTTATAGTCATAGCTTGGTATGACTATCTCCTCATCAAGTGCAGGGTCTCCATAGTGAAGTACCCTTGCTACCTTGGTAGAGCTCAAGCCTAGTGTTGATATTTGCAATGGTACTGCATCAGTGCTTGACTACCACGTTGTTCCAGTGGGAGTCCCTGTAGTAGGAAAATTAACCAATGTTTGTATTGCCTCTTGTTCTTTCTCCCTAGGGGTCTTCTCCTCTTTCTTGTCTTCTTCAGTTCTGCCTTGATCAACTATAGTGATTAGAGGAGGTGCACCTTGACTTTGTGTTGTAGGAGCAAAGGTATCCTTCTATCCTGTTTGCTCCTTTGCTTGCTCCTCAGCAGTTGAAGTTACTGTGACTATGGAATCAACCTTAGCAAATGCATCTTGTGCTGATTTCTCTTGTGGTTGTCCACTTGTAGTTGTTGGAGTTTGTGAAGGTATTTCTTGTGGATTCACCTTCTCTTTGGTTATCTCAGCTACTACCTTCTATAGTTCCTCTACACTCACCAAGACTGGATTGGTACACAATTGTGCTTGCAAAGTAGTCTAGTGAAGGATCTTATAAAGATCCTCTACAGTTAATGGGTTGATGTTCTAACCAGAGGTGTTAGGATCATCCTTCACAATTATTGTCTTTGCAGGTGTAGGTGTTGTATGTGGAGGACTAGGTGGTGGCAGTTGTGTGTCTTGCACACTATGTTCCTATTGCTGCTCTTCAACTGTTGCCATATCACCTTTTTGTGTTTCCTTCTCCACTGTAAATTATTCCTTTTCTTTCTCTTATTCTTCTTCCTTTTCATTTTCCTCTTCTTCCTCATCATTGTTCCTTCCCTCAAAGGGATCTTCTTGTCCTTCTTTTACTATAGTCAGCCCATAAATCAATTTCCACATTTGTGTGGACTTTTTCACAACATCCTCTATTTTATTTTGCAATATGCTGAAGGCTCTGTATTTGGGTGTGAATTTGCTCCCATGTTTCTCACTTGCCTTGCTTATTTGACCTTTTGTGAGGTCAGGCATTACACGAGCCAATGCTGACTCTCTTATTTCCTTCTCCATATTTAGGCAATAATGCCATTTATTCTCTACAATTGAATATAGCTCCTTAGGCATAGTATTATCTAGTTCAAGTGGAGTATTCTTGAACTTGGCCATCATAGTTTAAATTGACTCTTCCACTATGTTTTTCTATTCTCTTGTCAGCTTATTAAAATCAATGCCTTTTAGCCCTGACAAGTCCGCATTGTCTCTAATATTGTCACAAATATTTTCTAAATCTGATTTAGTAGTGTGACTTACCACTATGAATTGTTCATTATCATTAGACTCTGTCCTCTCTTCATCTAATTCTGGAGGTGCCACATATTTTCTCCTCTTTTTCTCTACGGGCCCTCCTTGTTCTATAGCTTTCTTCTTTTCCTGTTTCTTCGCTACCTTTGTTGTAGCCCTTGTATCTACCCTTGTGGTGGGTTTTGCTGGGCTTGGCTTGGCTATTTTCTTCTTGCCTTTAGGCTATGTAGCAGGTTGCTTTTGTGCTTTTCTCTTTTTTGGGCTCTACCTTAGGTGCGTCTTCTTCTTGCTTGACACCTTCTTCTTCTTCAACATCTTCACCCATGCCTTGGGTTAGTGGTAGTGGCCCTTGCCCCTGTTCCCCTTCATCTTCTTCCTCTAACTCTGTTGTGCCTTCTCCAAATTTTTCTTTGAGCTTCTTCACTAGTTTATCCTTTTTCTTTAGAGTAGAAGCAGTCTTTAACTCCATATCTACTTTGGATATCACCACATCATATGTGCCAAAATGTGGGGCACTCTTATCTACTTCCTCTGCTAACAATGCTATTATTGTTGTAGATGCTTCATCAATATTTATCTCATACCCAAGTGGTCTAAACCATCTTACCCATGGTATGGCTACTTGAATGTAGGTGTAATCAATGTCAACAAGAAAACAAATATCATTTGTGTGCTTCTCAACAAGTGAGACTGGAATCCTAAGTCTTTGCTTCATTGAATTCTTGAAATCTTTAAAATAACTAGTCATTAATGTCTCAAAATTTGCCCCCATTTGTTCAATGTATTCATTCACCTGGGCTACTATGGACTTGTTTGTTTTCCAGTTAACCTTTCCAAAAGATGGGAATTCATTTTGTACACAAAAGAATATACATATCAAAATTGCATCAAATTTACATTGGGCTCCCTTTTTTCTTCTTATAGCTCCCAAATTTTCATTGATCTGTTGTAGCTGTAGTTCTGCTAGATCATGATCCTTTTTAACAAGTTTGTAGCCAAAATCTACTGCAATGCATGGAACACCTTTGAGTTTTCTAGATTTTTAAAACTTGTGGGAAATGACTCTAACAACAAAATCAACAAGGGATCCTTAATGGTATCTATGGTCATGCCTCTCTTGTTCCACTTGGCTCCAGTATTCTTCTCAATAGCTTCCTTGGAGTCACTCCTTAGGGTCTTAGGCCAATCTAGGGTTGGATACCTTGTTATCCTGTGAAAAATACTTTTTGATATCTTAATTGGCCCATCTTCTAACCACAAACTGCCATCATGAATCCTACTGAGTACAATTCTAATCCATTTGGTCTTAAAAATAGTAGGGAATTCTAGGGCATAGGTTAAGCCCTTCCTCTCAATGATTTGGAACTCTTCTTTCAAGAATCCATTTTCACACAATCTATCATATGCTTCCCTAATTTCCATGTCTCCAATGGAACCTATTTTGTAGTTATAGCATCTCCTAACATCTTTTACCATTACTACCTTAGGAGGAATTACGGACAAGGCTCTGGCTGGGTCGTTCTTATATGTAACTTCAGGGATAGGTCAAAAATCAGGTTGCTTAACTTCATTTGACACTAACTGAACTTCAAACGATTCTTTCTCCTAAGGTTTTCTAGAACTAGAGGCCATTTCTTCAAACTAGGGTTTAAACACAAAGAAATTTTGAAACTGCGTAGCTCGGCACAATTATAAATACCTTGAAATCGATGAAAATTGTGTTGAATCTATGTAGAAATATGCTCAAATTCTTGGAACACTGCTTGGGAATCATTTAGTTCTCTTCTTGTCTTTTGCTCTTTTGTCACAATGGGGAAAACTGATTCAAAATGCAAACATATACCCTTGTTTCAAAGCATTTAATGCTTAGTGGATTTACAACTGTCACTTAGGCTCTTTAAGAAATTTTTCTTTACTCGGCTTCCATTGATTTTTATACACTCGACATATACTGGAGTTTCCTTTACTCGACTTCAACTAGGGTTTCCCCTCGCTCGACATCCACTACCAACTCAGCTACAACTAACCACTCAAATTTTACTAACTTTGGCAGATAACTCAACATGTATTATGATTTTTACTTGGCATCTAAAGGCAACTCAACAACACTTGAAATTTTAACTTTGCATCTCTATTCTTGTTGATCTCTCCTTTTCAGTACATACTTGTCTAGGAACTGATGTATGATAAAAATTTGTATATCAGTTCCACATACCTTCTTTTTCTTAGTTGGATGCAGTGTGACCACTTGACCTTTTAGGTGAAATGGTCCCTCCATTGGATGTGCTACTTCCATCTTCCTTCTTCCATGTTTTATTCATCTCTCCTCTGATGTGGTCAAAATCTACCTTCTCTTTTCCTTTGTTGAACTCTGAGATGGGTGCCTTTGACCTTGTTGGGTAGTTCTTGTTGATATGACTAGTCTTCAAACAGTTGAAGCATGTAGTTTAACTCAACCATCTACTGTAGTTTCCACTAAAATGTGTTCTTATGCAATTTTCAGGGATGTGTCCATATTCTTGACAGTAGTGACAACTATGCCTAGTGTTGTAGTCCCAATTGTAGTGATATCCATGATTTTTGGTCTTTGCTAATTGGTTTGGTGTCCATATAGGCTTTGATCTACATTCAAAAGCTCCATGTCCATACTTCTTGCAATTGTAGTAGTGACCTTCAAATCTTGGTGTTTTGATGGTTCTAGTCCTACAATCTTGTGCTTGATGTCCTTTCTTGTTGCACTTGTGATAATGACCCATGTTCTTAGTCTTTTCATGCTAATGGGCATTCTTGCTCCTACACACATTAGACGTATGACCTTTTTTACCACAAAAATGACAAGTAGGTTTAGTGTTCTTACCTTTGTCACTTCTTTCTTCTGCAGTCTTGGATGACTCCTTTTTCAGTGCTGGTGTATCCTAGTCTCAAAGTATCACTACTAGCTCTTGGTGATTTTAGTAGCTGTTCAAATTACTTGATGGCTTCATTGGGTTTGGTGAAGCTCTCTGCAATCTCCTTCTCTCTTTTCAGGTCATTTTGCAGTTGTTCATTTTGCATCTTCAATGTCGAGATCTCAATGTCCTTGACATTCAGTACATGATGTGCATTCATCATCTGGCTTAGGGTGTCTAGCTATATGTTGAAAATTCTTGCAAGCTCAATTGAATTTTCCTCCAATCTATTGGCAAGATTTCTTTTGTCATCTTCTATCATAGCCTTATCTTCAATGACTCTTTTCTTCTATTTAGTCACTTCACAAAGCATCATGGCTTGAGATTCTTGTTCAATCTTGAGAGTTCTGATCCCTTCTGCTTGAGCTTTATTCTTCTCCATTAGGTCTACTATTGCTGCATCAAACTCTTTGGAATCTCCATTTGAAAATATTTTTGAGGTGACATTCTCCTTGTACTGTGTATCATTCTCAACTATGGCAATCTCTCTTCTTCTCTTTAAAGATTTTCTCAATTCTTCCCTGGCTTCTTCCAAAGAATGTAGAATGAGATGTATCTCAATTTCCTGGTTCTCTATGATCTTCCCAAGTTTGTAGACTTCCATTTCCAAATCTTTTTCTCCAAGCTGTAAGGATTCTCCTTGTGATATCAATCACATGCATCTAACATATCTAATTAACATGAAAGTAAAGACATGCATGAAAATAGATAACACAAGGTTTGGTCACCCAGAAACCCTCCAAAATGAGAAGGTAAAACTAGGGTGGGGACGATACCCATAACTTATCATTGCAACAATATGTAACTAGTTAAGGTTACAAAGTTTGACCACCATCAATGGTTTGCCCTGTGAAAGGCTTTACACCCTGTTAAAAGTGACTTGGTTAGAGGATTTACAAACATTCACTTGGAATGTTACCCTGTTAAAGGATTTACAACCTTGTTAAGGATCTACAATATAGCTGTTAAGCCAACCTATCATCATAGGATTTTCATTCTCCTAATACAATGGTTAGAAAGTATAGTAGAATGTCTTGACTTGATGACTTACAATCTTCAATTGTTGATTCCAGATCCTTGTTCTGCTCAATTTGATTTGATATAACTCTATTTGTAGTACTGATACTCTATTTTGATCAACTTGATTCTGCAGTGCTTCTCTTCCTCTAAGTCCTTACACCCCTTTTGCTTCCTTCAAAAATTTGCTAGCATTCTTTCATGCATTCCCACATGACCTCTTACTCACTTCCACTTTAACACTAAATTATGAATTTTTAACTTCCTTATAAATGCTTTGAGACTTAGGGTTAGGTATGAATCTATGATCGAGATTCATTCATCTTTCCTGCTTAATTCTTTCCATATTTCTTGATTGGTTGCATGATTTCTCCACTTTTTTGATTGGTTGCATGCTGATTACATAGGAAATGTAATGGAATCGATCTTATCGTTTAGATCCTTTGAGATTCATCTTGAGTCGACTCAAAAATGGTTTACATCTGAGTTTTTGAAGGCACAAACTCATATGTTGTTTCTGTGTTACTTGACACTTACTGATTACTGATGCTTGACACATATAGGATTTCTGTCTTGCTTGGATCCTATACTAACTCTATCTTTCTGGGCATCTACACTTTTCTCAGCACCTATAGTGACTCGACATCACTTGTCACTCGACACTTGAAACTTGCTCGACACCTGAATGACTCGGCACCTGTTGAACTTCTGGCTCGCACATACTGTAGCTCAACATTTATATTATACTTGGCATGAACCTTAGAATTTTCTTAAGTGCGTTGACACTTAATTGTCAAAACCAATCTAAGACCAACAAAGGTTAAGGTTAAAGTTAATATTAAGGTTAAGTAAATAGTTTCTAGATTTGACTATGTTTATTTTTTACCATCAAATCCATAAACTATTTACTTTACTAATGGATTGTGGAAATCTAATATTGTTTATCAGGGTTAAAGTTAGAGTTGGAGTTTGAGTAGGATATATTCAAACATACAATTATAAAATTAATTTTATCATTAGTTTTAGAATGTGAATCAACCATAGCTTTAGGTTTAGGGTTATAATTAGGTTATAGGGTTGGAGATATGGTTAAGGTTTGAGGTATGATTGTGATCATAGTTAGAATTATAGATAGAACCATAAGTTTAAGTACATCCTTTAAAAATATCAATTATAACCTTAGTATCAACCCTTACCATAATAATAATTGAATCACATGTTTAATGTTCTGGTGATGCGTAGGTAAGGACATGCTCCACACTGTGTCTTGATGATGAAGTTAAATGTGCATAACATGATTCGAAGTCATGTGGAAGTTATAAGTGATTCATAAAGAACAATATAGAGAAAAAGTAACTGTAAAGTAGTTTATGATGATTGCATTATATCTTCTAACAAAGATATAATCTAGAGATGCACAGTTAGATAGTGATAGAAGATAGTTTGATGGTGACGTTAGTGAGTGCACAAGCCCTAGTGTCACACATGTGAGAAGTTGCATAGATTGTGAGTTGAAAATGCTATTGTAATTACAAAATAATTAATTATCTTATTATAATTAATTAGAAAATTCTCAAGGCCGACTCAAGGAATTATTTTGAAGATAGGGTATAAAGGAAAGATGTTTTCCTTATTTCTTAGTGCGTGATGAGTGTATTGAATGCGAAATAATCAAGAGAGTGTGAATAAGGAGAAAAGTGTTTGGTGAATGTGAGTAAGAAATCCAAGGGATTATTAGATGTGAGGTTTGTGATCTAGTGACGAGATAATAAGGAGCAGAAGTCTAGTTGACATGACCAAGAAAGAGGAAGGAGTAGTACAATTCATTTCTATTATTTTGAAAGGAATAATACAAAGATCATTTGGATAGTGGGTTCATTGGTCTTTCCCTTGAAGCTATTTGGATAGTGGTTCCATCTACTTTCTACATCTCCTAATAGGGTTCAAATCTCCTTACAGGGATTCAAAGTCTCCTAACAGGGACTAATGTGTACTAAATGTTGTTATAAAATCCTAACATGGCCCATCCTCTAACAAGGAATATTTATATTAGTACATCATCTTATGGGTACCATCCCCACTAGGGTTTTCCCTTTGATCAAGTGTTTCCCTAGTTAACATATCTAGTGTTATTGTGTATGAGTATGTTGTTGTGGTTTGTGATTTTATTACTCATATGGTTAAGTTTTATTAAGGTTGATAATTGTGATAATAGTTGGATAACTAATTCACCCCCCTTCTTAGTTATATTGGTGGACTATATATTCTAACAATTGGTATCAAAGCATCATGTCCTTGAAGAAAAAGCTTAACAAGTTTGGGAGATCTATGATGAATCAATTTAGAAATGGTAGTCCTAAGTTAGATAGAGGAATTTTTGATGCCCAAAAGATGGAGATACTTGGTGAGTTATCAGATTTGTGTAAAGGATAGTGCATGAGTTTCTCGATCTAGAATCCTTTTGTTGCATACAAAATAATAGAAGCACAAGTAGAGAAAGATCCAAATATGAAGAAGATAAGAAGATCAAAGAAGGTATTGAACTACTCATGAAAAGAGAGCCAAAAGATATGGAAATTTTTGTTTGTTGGACATGTAAAGAGTTTGGTCATTTTTTCATCTAGATGTCCTAAGAGAGTAAGAAAAACTGGAAAGGGTTCACTTTTTGATGAAGATGAAGAATTTAAATAAAGTATGGAAAGATTCTTGAATGACTATGATGATAAAGATAATGAGTCTAAATTGGTTAAGGAAGAGGACATAGTAGAAGATATAGCTTTGGTAACTATTTTTGATCTAAAGGCTAACCATGAAAATGTGGAAGTTATCATTGAGACTAACAATGATTTGTAGAATGAGAATCAGATTGAAGAACAAAGATCTGAGCCTAGAGCAGAAGAAAGAGTTGAGTTGAAAACTCCTAGTAGAAGTATATTAAAGAATCACCCTCTAGAGCAGATAATTGAAAGCAAAGACAAAGGAGTGATGAAAAGGAACATAGTTAATGAAGAGATATGCTTGATTTCTCAAGTTGAACCTAAGAGTACAGATGAAGCATGTAAAGATGATTATTGGATTCAAGCAATAGATGAAGAATTAGATCAGATTGTGAAGAATGAAACATGGGAATTAGTTCCAAGATCTAAAGGCAAGAATGCTATTGGAACCAAATGGGTATTTAGAAACAAGATGAATGAACAAGGCGAAGTCATAAGAAACAAAGATAAACTTGTGTGCAAAGGATATTTGTAGCAAAAAGGAATAAGTTATGAGGAGACATATGCCCTTGTAGCCAGAATGGAAGTAGTGAGAATGTTCTTGGCTTATGTAGAAAATAAGAAATTCAAAGTGTATCATATGAATGTCAAATTAGTCTCCCTGAATGGAGAACTTGAAGAAGAGGTATACATTGAGCAACCTAAAGGTTTCCCTTTGATACAACAAAAAGATATGGTCTAAAGCAAGCACCTAGAACATGGTACGCAAGGTTGGACAAGTATTTGGCAAAGCTTGGATTTGCTAAAGGTATGATAGATAGTAACTTTTATTTGAAAGAAATTGAGAATGGTTTGTTGATAATAGTAATATTTTTTGATGACAAAATATTTGGAGGCAATGATGAAGCAAGTGATAAGTTTGCTGAGAAAATGAAGAATGAATTTGAAATGAGTATGATAGGAGAAATGAAGTTTTTACTAGGTTTGTAGATTGTAGAGAGCAATGATGGCATTTTTATTTCACAAGCGAAGTATTTGAAGGACTTGTTGAAAAGATTTGGCTTGAAAATTTGTAAGACTATTGGTACACCAATGATAACTGCTTAGAAGTTATCTAGAAAAGATGAGACACCTACAATTGAGCAGAAGTACAGATCCATGATTGGAGGTTTGCTATATTCGACTCACACCAAACCAGATATAGAAAATGTAGTTGGGATTGTAGCTAGATTTCATGTTGGTCCTAAGGAGTATCATTATGAAATGTTAAAAATATTCAAACATTTAAAGGGAGCATCTAATTATGAAATATGGTATGATATATCAAGTGATTTCACTCTATGTGCTTATATTGATATAGATTGGGTAGGCATTATGGATGACAGAAAGAGCACTGGTGGTGGAGTATTATTTCTTGGAGTAAGATTGTTTCTTGGTTGAGCAAGAAAAAATAATTTATTTCATATAGTACAACTAAGGCTGAGTATGTAGCAACAACAAATAACTATATTCAAGTTATGTGGATGAAGCAGATGCAAAAGAATATTGGGATAGAATTCTCAAAACTAGTTATCATATATTGTGATAACACAAGTACATTAAGTATGTCTAACAATCCTATACTACATTCTAAGACTAAGCATATTTCTATCAAGTATCATGTCTTGAGAGAGAAGGAAACAAAAAAGGAGATCAGATTGGAGTATGTGAGTAATGAAGATTAGATTGCAGATATCTTTACGAAGCCCTTACCTAAAGATACATTTGAGTACCTGAGAGGTATGCTTGGGGTTACACCCTTTCTTATTTCTAAGTAGATGATGTAGAGATTGCATCAGTCTAGTGGTACATAACACTATTGTTTGACTAGATTGAATGACGATGCTTCCTGTATGGGGGAGTATTTGTGATGAGAAGAGTCATTAAGGACTCTTGGTATTTGGTATTGAATAGTGTCTTTGGACACTTGAGATGGTTGAAGACTTGAAGCAGTGAATTGACATAATGAATCCTTTATCATTGATTTCAATGGGGAAAAAGAGTCCATGAAAACCATTTCCTAAGTATGTACGGGGAGAGATGAGTGTGAGAAACATCCTCTAGATGAATGGGGGAGAGAAAGTTATTAGGGATATTTAGAAAGATTCATGTAAAAGAGAAGAAAAATCTCTATGGGGGAGATATGTAGCATGAAGAGTTATTAATGCCAAAGGGGAAGATAAGAGTACCATTGGATGGGGGAGAAGCTAAGAAGTTGTTTAGTGAACAACTCATGATGCTGATCTAGAAGATGCCAAATAGAGTAGTGTTCCTAAGGCTTTCAGATTTGATTGAAGAAGAAGATTTGAAAAGATGAGAACAACAACAACGACATAGTAATGTTTGGTATTCTTGGAACTTATATGTTTTTCATCTATTTTTCCATAAATGCCAAAGAGGGAGATTTTTAGCATGAATTTTGATGGTATTCCTTTGGAGGAGTATCCTAAGCATTGGTGACCATGTGGTTGTTAGAGTAAATGGTTCTTTTCCATTTAACTCTTATATTAAGTTTTCTTAGGTGAGCTGATAAATCAGGAGGAATTATATATTCTTGGGTATTATTATTAGGATGATATTGTTAGTCATCCTTTTGACTCCAACTACTCCTAAGATATCACATTTGGTTAATTCCAATTTGGACACCACCCTTGTAGATTGTAGGTGGTTGATTTCATTAGGATTCTACTTGCTCCAAGTTGAGACACTTGTCTGACTCTTGTCCAAGTATCCTCCCAACTCTTGCCTATATAAATAGGCTAGCTCAAAAGTAATAGAATGACTTGAGTCTCTCATTGTAACATTATCATGTAGGTTTTTCTCATGATGAATAAATTACACATTTGAGAGCATATTTGTGTCCTTGCTTCAATTCTTCCTTGTAGCTAGTATCTTAGAGTTGTTATACAAATTCTAAATGGTATAAGAGCCTCGTATTTGAAAGCTAATCACTTGCATTTGAAGAAATTTGGAGTGTTTGATAGATTTGAAGGATTCAAAGGTTTTCCAGTTGGATATGCAAAAGAGATTTTGTTTGGAGCACCTTGGGCCCAAAAGGACCTCATATTTGGATTCTTGGAACGTCGAAACCCTTGGTATGCAATTCAAGGTGATTTTTTTTTAAAAATGTATTTCACCACATTGTTTTGTCCAATTTTTTTATTGCACCATATGCATGTGCAAGTTATTTATTTATATATATATTTATATTTTTAAAATAATTTTAAAAAAAAGCATTTTGTTTACACCTTTTTTGTGCAAATTTTGTAAAAATGTATATATATGTTTTCAAAAAAAATAAAAAAATAGTAAAATTACCTGCCAATTTATGGATTTTGCCCTAGACAAATTTTCAAATTTTTCATAGGTGCCACCTACTTGCTACTCGTGGCCACAACAACCACTGTGGCTATCTCTAGCATGACCTTACAACCACTGTAGCCACTGCTTTAGCTACCCACATGGCTCTCTATAGCTTCCTCTAGCGGCCACCAAATCCTCTGCTCGAACTTGCAAATTCCATCTACCTACGACCCTCAACTCTTCTAGTCCCCACAACCAGTGCCACTTGCGGACCTACCTCAACTCAAGCTGGCCCGTGGTTCTCCTCTTCCACTGGCCAATGATCACTAGCCCACCTCCAAAATAAACATCAACAAATTTTCTCAGACGCTATATTGTTTTCCGACAGGGGGTGATTTTTTCTTGTGAAGACCATATGGCTATCAAATATTTTTCCATGAAATGCTAATGTTAGCATGATATTAGCATTGTATAGGCCTTCTACATGCCTTTCTAAGACATAAGGAGCAACGTTCAATTTTTTTCTCATATCTTGAGCATCTGAATTCCTTTTTCAAAAAATGAGATATCATCAGAAAGCTGGTTTTGAGCCTATCATGATGGTGTTTGTTTCATTATATTTTGCTACTATTTAGATACATGTTTTCATTTTCAAAGACCAAACTTTTTTTTCTATACTCTGGATATCGTATCTTATTCATCTAAGCTTCATTTTTGGCCAACGAAAAGGTGTTGGAAAGATATTGTAGTGCTCTATTCCTCTTGCCTTCTTTCCATTAGATTTCTTCATAGGTCCTTTTTTTCCATGATGGCCATATGACCGTCAAAATTAACAAAGTGGAAATTGTATAAGCATTGAATTATAAAGTGCTAAAATCATTGTGGGTTGGGGGGATAATATTTTGATATAGTAAAATGGGGGTAGTCTCATGTGTGCTCTCTTGTGTTGACCTTTCTTCTCTTTATCTGCAAAACAGTCTTTAATTCTACACTAAAATGGATCAATCAACAATACTATTACTCACACCCTATAACTACTATGAGTGGAAGTCTAAAATGATAACCTATCTTAAGAAGTTAGGGTTGTATAGAGTAACAATGGGTTTTGAAATTGAACTGACATTACTTGTTGAAAAGCCTAAATGGCACAACACATGTGATGAAGCATATGGTACCTTGTGCATGGCTATATCTCCAAAGCTTCTCTTTCATGTGGAATCATCTACAACTCCTAATAATGTATGGAAAACATTAGAAGGATTATTTGGAAAGCAAGATGAATTCAGAGGGCATTAATTAGAGAATGAATTGATAGGATTAAATCCATGCAATTTTGATACTATTCAATACTTCTTCCCTAATTTGAAAAATTTAAGATTGCAATTAAAAGAATGTAAAATTGAGATGAAAGATTCACAATTGATCCTAAGTATTCTTTCCAAGCTTGGTCATACATATTCTGTATTTGTTTCTATCTTCCATGTTACTTAAAGTGCCTTAGGAAACAACTACAGAATGCCTTTTCTTGATGAGTTTGTGAATGAACTCATAAAGGAGTAGGATAATTTGATCCATATGGCATGATCAAGCCATATAAGTCTCATTACTTGACTACAAATCAGGGCACAAGAGAACATAGAGGGCCTCCTAAGAAAGAAAAGAAGCAAAAGTGCCAAGTAGAAAAGAAGTTTTCTACTCCCAGAGCAGTAAATGATGCATCTTCTTCAAAAATAAATAAGCCCAAGAAGGAGAGAACAACATATTCGTAATGTAAGAAACTTGGTCATGGTGAACATAAATGTCTGAAGAAGAAAATTGATCACTTGTTCCATCTTCTTGAAAGGAACAATATCAAAGTACTTGATTCACTTAAGACAAATTCATCCCAAGAATCTTCCAAGGAATCAAGTAAAGGAAAAGGAAAAGGTAAGGCTCTAATAGTTTTTTCATCACAACCAAATTCATGGATTATTGATTCAGGTGCATCACACCACATGGCTTCATCAAAAGTGTATTTTTTTTATTAGAGTCATGTTCAATGCCATTCATTCTTTTGGGTGATGAAACTCCTGTTGAAGTGCATGGAGAGGATCTATTGACATGAGCAAAGGGACATTTCATGATGTTCTTTGTGTTCCATATTTGTCAACTAATATCCTATTTTTTTATCATATCACTCACACAGGATCTAGCAAGTGAGTTGAGTTTACTCTAGATACAGTGGTTATTAGTGAGATGAGAAATGGGTCTACAATTGTAGTGGGAAAGGAAAAACATCAATCAAGATTTTATCACTTCTCTCAATTTGTTCTTGATTCACCTTCACTTACATTATTCACTCACTTTGATGAAGTGAGTCATGTGTGGCATCAACAGTTTGGCCACTTGAACTACCACTACTTACAACAACTTAGTTAACATGATATGGTTATTGAGTTTCCTTCAATTTTATTTTCTAGTGGAGTTTGTCAAGGATGCATTCTTTGAAAGAATCTTCAAGAAAAATTTGATAAAGGCAAAGCATGGAGAGCCACTCAACTTTTGGAGCTAGTATATAGTGATTTTGCAATACCATTTCCACATCCTTCTTTCAACAAAGCCAAATATGTTTTAGCATTCATTCATGATCTTTCCTGATACACATTTGTATATTTTATCAAATAGAAGTCTAAAGTCTTTGAGTATCTCCAAGAGTTCAAAGATTTTGCAGAGAAACAAACTAGGAAGTTCATCAAGGTCTTGCACACAGATAATGGGGTGGAATATGTCAACTAGATGTTTGAACAATTTTGTATCTCAGAATGAATTGATCTTCAAGAAACAGTTCCTTACAATCCACAAAAAAATGGAGTTACAAAAAGGAAGAATAGGTCCTTAAAGGAAATGGCTAATAGTATGATCCATTCTGGACAGAGGCCATCAACTACACATGTTACATTCAAAATCAGGTTCCTCATCAAGCTGTAAAAAGGGTAACTTCTTTCAAAGCATGGATTGGTAGAAAATCTATAGACAAACACTTTCGAGTGTTTGGGTCTCCAACATGGGCCCATATTTCATCTAAGAAACACAAGGCAATAGATCCACAAAGCAAGCCTTTCATATTTGTTGGGTATCTAGATGGTGTCAAAGGATATAGACTTCTCCATCCCACCACACATGAGTTTTTCATTGAGAGGAGTGTTTGCTTTGAAAAAGATATCTCCAATTCTTCTTCTATCACTTCTCCATCATTCATTCCTATGGATACATTGCGACTACATGATGATAGTTCTTCTAAAGTTCTTGATCCTCTTGATCCAAATGAGGAATCTTCTACTTCTAATGATGTTGATGAGGATCCATCTTCCTCCAATCATTATTTAGAGAATTATTCTCCTCTAGATCCTCCACATGATCTAGATATTGGGCCTCATTGGGCTTGAAAAACATTAGAATCAGTAGGTTATTGGGTTGGTGATCCTTCAGGTGAGAGAAGAACGAGGTCTCAGTTTGAGCATGCTCTACATCTCTTTATTGCTACAGTTTTTGATCAAAAAACATTTTGAGAACCTTTTGGTGTTCCTAAGTGGGATACTACTATGAAAGAAGACTTTAGTTCCTTAGAAAGTGATGCAGGAGCATCCAGAGGTATAAGGGCAATCCTGTGTCACCCAAAAAAAATTGTACTTAGACTTAGTTTCTGTTTCATGTCTTTCCATTTTTGGATACCCATTTGGGTCAAATAAAGGTTCCAACTCTCATAGTTCCACTATCAGTGTGTTTGAAAATTTCAAAAAAATAGGAGCATGCAATTTGGCCATCATTTTGGTGACCTAGAAGGTCTGAATTGGCCAGATGAATATAATTGTGATTTAGAGCATTCCAAAAAAAGAATTCAGTTTTTTGAGTTTTGGAGACCCCCTAAGAATGCTTTGAAGTCAGGTTAGGGGCATTAAATGACCTCGAAAAGGGTCAAAAAATGGGGGACGAGTGAAGCTGGTCCATATGGCTATAGAGCGCTTTGAGAGCTTTTTGAAAATGTAAACGGTTCATCAATCAGAGCTACAGTTCAAAAGTTATGCCTCCCGAAAGTTTGATTACCGTTTCTAGATTCTTCTAGATTTGCACCGACTTCTAATGCAGCTTTCAGAACCTTCTATTTGGTTGGTGGATGCCTACTAGCACTTTCTAGAATGTACTCCTAGTCCTTAACCCTCTGGGGTCTATTTAAGGAGATTTCTAGCATTGTAAAAGGCAGTTCGAAGTGGAGTTTGAGAGGAGGTACTAAAAGGAGAAATTATCTCCAGATTTATGCTATTGTAAGCCCTTAGGGCATGTTTTGAAGTTTATTTTCTCTGCACTATTTGTACTAGCTTATTTTCTCAGTTAATACAATTTTCCCTTTCTATTGGTTCCATTCTGTTCTTGGGTCGTGTCCCCATCAAGTGGTATCAGAGTAGGTTTTCCTGAGTGTGTAGATAGAACGCCGAATGTGAGGCAGTTTGCACCAGGACTGTGTGGTTGTGGGTTCAAGTTAGAAGATGCCTCCATGAAGAGAGCATGGTGGAAGGGCCAGAGCTATTAATCCTGAAGAGGTTAGAGCCCTCCAAAGGCAGGTGCAGGCATTGCAAGAGGAGCTTTGTAGAGGAGCAAATGTTGCTGCAGGTGACAACAGTGAGGATGACAATGAAGAAGAAGCAATGGGACCAGAAGAGGAATTTGATGGGGAAGTTCTAAATCCTGTAGAGGAAAGGCTTTTTAGGGCCATTACTAAGTTTGGGAAAAGACCTACAATTGAAGTGGGTGTATTTTCAGGAAATCTGAAACCAGATGAGTTGATCGATTGGATCAATGAACTGGAAGAATACTTTGAGTATGAGGATATCAGGGACCCAGATAGGGTTAAGTTTGCAAAGGCCAAACTAAAAGGCCATGCCAAAATCTAGTGGCAAGAGGTTTAATTGGAAAGAAATAGACGAGGAAAGGAGAAGATCACAAGATGGGATCGCATGGTGCACAAATTGAAGAAGTAGTTCATTCTTGTGGACTACGAGCTTGATCTATTTAAGAAGATGCATGGGTTAAAGCAAGCAGGAAGATCAGTCCAAGAATATACAGAGGAGTTTTATCGACTCTTGATTAGAGCCGGGCATGCAAAAGCAAATAAGGAGAAGGTTGCTCATTATATCAGTGGGTTGTGACCTAGCATCCAGGAGGAATTAAGTCTGGTAAGAATGACCAATGTTGAAGAGGCATACCAGTTTGCCCTACGAGTTGAAGAGAAGCTGAATAAAAGGTTTGAAGGAAGACAAAGAGGGCACGGTTAAGGAGGAAGGGGAAGCGGTAGATCATTTGGAGGCTGCAATGAAACCCAAAAGAAAAATGAAGATGTGGGTATTAGCAAAAACCAGAGGAATGAGGGTTTCAACCGCTCCCATGATCAAGACTTTGGAAATCAAAGAGGAAGAGGTAGAGGACGTGGACAAGGAAGAGGAGGCTTCTGTGGAACCTGTTTCCATTGCAATGAAGAAGGTCATCGTGCCTTTGAATGCCCTCAACAACAAGGAAGGACAGATAGGAGAGTTGAGGGGCAAGCTAGGGTTGCTCATGTGGATGAGGATGCACAATGATCACATTCAGAGGATGCAAAAAGAGGAGAGACCTTGGTAAATGAAAGAGTCCTACTAAGTGGTGAGAATGAACCAGGACAACGAAGGAGTTTGTTTTGTACCAGATGCAAGTGTGAGGATAAATGTTGTGACGTGATCATTAATGGTGGTAGCACTGATAACTTGGTATCAGAAGAGATGGTCTCTAAGCTAAAGCTCAAGAGGGAGAAACATCCCTAGCCCTATCAGATTTCTTGGGTAAAAGATGATCATAAGATCTTGGTAAGTGAACAATGTTTAGTAAAATTCAAAATTGGGAGTTACCATGATGAAGTTCTCTGTGCTGTTATTTCGATGGATGTTTTTCATCTATTGTTGGGTAGAACATGGCAGTTTGATAGACATGCAATACATGATGGACATGCAAACACATACTCTCTGACAAAGGATGGAGTTTGCCACAAATTGAAGCCCATGAAAAAGGAAGGTGAAAAGGTATGTAGCAGTGCTAGGATTTGTCTTGTTGATGGAAGGAAGTTTTTAGATGGCATGAAACATCAACATATGTGCTATGCTTTGATTCCTAGGAAAGATAAAGAAGGTAGTAGTGAAATACCATTTGAAGTTTCAGATTTACTAGAGGAATTTGGAGATATTATCTCTGCTAATGTTCCAGATGGACTGCTACCAGTAAGGCAAATCAGTCATCAGATAGATCTGATTCCAGGAGCTAGTTTGCCTAACAAGGCTGCTCACAGGATGACTCCTACTGAAACATAGGAGCTAAATAGACAGGTTCAAGAGCTGTTGAGGAAGGGCTTGATTCGAGAGAGCCTGAGTCCATGTGTAGTACCTACAGTACTTGCACCAAAGAAGGATGGAGAGTGGAGGATGTGTATAGATTCTCGAGCTATAAATAGGATAACCATCAAGTACCAGTTTCCTTTACCAAGGATGGATGATCTTATGGACTGCTTGAGTGGAGCTCAGTACTTCACAAAGATAGATTTGAAGAGTGGCTATCATCAGATATGGATTTGAGAAGGAGATGAGTGGAAAATAGCCTTCAAGACCAAGGAGGGTCTTTATGAGTGGTTAGTCACACCCTTTGGATTGACGAACGCCCCAAGCACCTTCATGCGGCTCATGAATGAGGTACTTAAGAAGTTCTTGGGAAAATTTGTTATTGTCTATTTGGATGATATTTTAATTTTCAGCAAGACTTTGGAAGAACATTTACTGCATATTCGTAGTGTCCTTGAAAGGCTAAGGGAAGAGAAACTGTTAATTAATCTAAAGAAGTGTGTCTTTGCAAAAAGGGAGTTAGTCTATTTGGGATTTGTTATATCACCTGAAGGTCTCAAAATGGATCCAGAGAAGGTAAAAGCCATCTTGGAATGGGCTACTCCAAGGACTGCTACTGAGGTAAGATCATTTCATGGTCTGGTTAGTTTTTACAAGAAGTTTATTAGGAATTTCAATGGCATATGTGCACCCCTAACTGATACAATAAGAGGGGATAGAAAAGAGTTCAAATGGACTGCAACAACTGCGAGAAGTTTTGAATTGCTGAAGAAGAAGGTGATGAACAACCTGTGTTGGCACTTCCAGATTTTAGAAAAGTGTTCCCGGTGGATTGTGATGCTAGTGGTAGCGCGATTGGGGCTGTATTAAGCCAAGAAGGTAAGCCTATTGCATATTTTAGTGAAAAATTGAATGATGCAACGAAGAAGTATTCTGTTTATGATCAAGAATTCTATGCAATAGTTCAGGCCTTAAAGAAATGGAGACATTATTTATTGCCAAAGGAATTTGTTTTGTATACTAATCATCAGGCATTACAGTACCTAAATAGCCAAGGTAAATTGAATCAGAGGCATATGAAGTGGGTAGAATTCTTGCAGAGTTATACATTTGTGTTGAAGCATAGAAGTGGAAAATCTAACAGGGTTGTAGATGCACTAAGTAGGAGACAGTCACTACTTACAGTAATGCAAGTTGAAGTAGTTGGGTTTGATGAACTCAAGAATTTGTACCCCAAGGATCTTGATTTTGCTGAATCATGGAAAGCTTGTAAAGAACCTATTGCTGTAGATAGAACCAAGTGGTTAGACTATTTGATTCAGGATGGCATGTTGTTCAAAGGTAGTCAATTGTGCATTCCAAGGAGTTCCATTAGGGAAAATCTGATTAAGGAGAAACACAGTGGAGTAATGGCAGGACATTTTGGTCGAGATAAGACCATTTCCATTCTTAGAGAACATTATTTTTGGCCTCAAATTTCACAGGATGTGAAGAAGTTCGTACAAAGTTGCCAGGTTTGTGAAGTTGCCAAGGGGTTTAGTCACAATACTGGTCTATATCAGCCGTTGCCTATTCCATCAAGGCCATGGGAGGACATAAGTATGGATTTTGTTCTTGGATTGCCAAGGACACAAAGGGGTAATGACTCAGTATTCATGGTGGTTGATAGGATCTCCAAAATGGCACATTTCATTCCATGCCACAAAACTCATGATGCTATCCATATTGCAGACTTGTTTTTCAAAGAGGTGGTAAGACTACATGGTCTTCCAAGGAGTATAGTTTCTGACAGAGATACTAAATTTGTGGGGTATTTCTAGAGGACATTGTAGAAGAAGTTGAGAACAAACCTAAAATTCAGTTCCACGCATCACCCACAGACTGATGGTCAAACAGAAGTGGTAAATAGAAGTTTGGGCAATTTGCTGAGATGTTTAGTTGGGGATAAGCCCAAGGGATGGGATTTGATTCTACCACAGGCAGAGTTTGCTTATAATAACTCCATAAATAGGAGTACTGGAAAATCACCATTCCAAATTGTATATGGGAGTAGCCCAAGGACTGCACCAGAGCTGAGGAAGATAGAACAAGGGGAGAGGACAAGTGCTGAAGCAGAAGAATTTGCTGAACATATCAAGCATCTACATGAGGAGGTTCAAGCACACATTACTAAGACGAATCAAGAATATAAAACTAGGGCTGATCAAAGGAGAAGACATAAGGAATTCCAAGTAGGGGATCTAGTCATGGTGCACTTACGAAAAGAAAGATTTCCAGCCGGTACTTACAATAAACTAAAAATGAAGAAATTTGGCCCTTGCAAAATTTTGAAGAAACATGACTCAGGAAATGCATATGAAGTGGAGCTGCCAAATGGTATTCACATTTCTCCCATTTTCAACATTGCAGATTTAACAAAGTATCATGATGATGGTGCAGATGATGAGCTGGTGTTAGAGCCATGTCCAATTCCTGCTTCTAAGAAGGAGGAGATAGAAGAAATTCTAGATCATCGTGTGGGTAGGAGTACCAGAAACAGGTAGTATGAAGAGTATTTGGTAAAATAGAAAGGACGACCGATCGAGGACTCAACTTGGATTTTAGCAGCTGAGGTTTCCCATTTGGGATTTCCTCTACCATCCATAAAGTTACAGGGTCACTTTTCAATCTACCCTAGGTGTCTAATGCAGGAGCATCCAGAGGTATAAGGGCAATCCTGTGTCACCCAAAAAAAAATTATACTTAGACTTAGTTTCTATTTCATGTCTTTTCATTTTTGGATACCCATTTGGGTTAAATAAAGGTTCCAACTCTCACAGTTCCACTATTAGTGTGTTTGAAAATCTTGAAAAAATAGGAGCATGCAATTTGGCCATCATTTTGGTGACCTAGAAGGTGTGAATTGGCCAGATGAATATAATTGTGATTTAGAGCATTCCAGAAAAAGAATCAGGTCAAAAGGCCCCACGATTTGAAAGTTATTGCAAATTTTTAGGTTTTGGAGACCCCCTAAGAATGCTTCAAAGTCAGGTTAGGGGCATTAAATGACCTCTAAAAGGGTTGAAAAATGGGGGACGAGCAAAGCTGGTCCATAGGGCTATAGAGTGCTTCGAGAGCTTTTCAAAAATGTAAACGGTTCATCAATCAGAGCTACGGTTCAAAAGTTATGGCTCCTGAAAGTTCGGTTACCATTTCTGGATTCTTCTAGATTTGCACCGACTTCTAACGCAACTTTTGGAACCTTCTATTTGGTCGGTGGATGCCTACTAGCACTTGCTAGAATGTACTCCTAGTCCTTAACCCTCTGGGGTCTATTTAAGGAGATTTCTGGCATTGTAAAAGGCAGTTTGGAGTGGAGTTTGAGAGGAGGTACTAAAAGGAGAAATTATCTCCAGATTTATGCTATTGTAAGCCCTTAGGGCATGTTTTGAAGTTTATTTTCTCTGCACTTTTTGTACTAGCTTATTTTCTCAGTTAATATTATTTTCCCTTTCTGTTGGTTCCATTCTGTTCTTGGGTCGTGTCCCCATCAGAAAGGAATCATACTTGGGATTTAGTCCCTCTTCCTAAGGGAGTAAAACTTGTTCAGTGCAAGTGGATCTATCAAATAAAATTTATAGCAAATGGGTTAGTTGATAAGTATAAGGCTTGCCTAGTCGCTAAAGGAGTCTCCCAAGTTCCTAGAATTGACTTCTTTGAAACCTAAGATGAATTATATATGACTTGTCCTTTCCATTTTTGCATCCCATTATTGGGAAGTAAATCAAATGGATGTGAAGAGTGCATTTCTTCATGGTGACCTTCAGGAAGAGATCTATATGGAGCAACCACAAGGGTTCATTGAGGATCCTACACTTATATGTCGCCTTCAAAAATCCCTCTACAACCTTAAACAAGCTCCATGAGCTTGGTATGCCAAGATGGACTCCTTCCTTCTATCAGTTAGGTTCACTGAGTACCATTTTAATCTGAATGTCTACAACTTGCAGTAGGATGATACTTTCACCTTCCTTGTCCTCTATGTTGATGATTTGTTGATTACAGGGAGTCACACATCTCACATCACGGTAGTCAAAACTACCCTTCATGATTGGTTCTTAATGTATGACATAGACCTTCTTCATTACTTTTTAGGGATTAAGATCTCTCAGTCACCTTCTAGTATATTTATTAGCCAACCTAATTATGCTCTTGATATGCTCTTTAGATTTCACATTGTTGACTATAAGCTTACATTGACTCCATTTCTATTAGGGGTCAAACTTGAGGCTTCTTGTTCTTCACCCTTGGTTGAGGCTACCTTGTATCATAATTTAGTTAGTAGCCTCATATACTTGACTCACATAAGGCCTGATATTTCATATGCTATGGGCATGGTCTCTTAGTTTATGCAAAAAGCACATGAGCTGCATTGGAAAGAAAATAAGAGGATTCTTTGCTACATCCAAGGTACTCACAATTATGGGATTCATTATGTAGCGAGTGTGAATATTGACTTGGTGGGCTATATAGATTTAGATTGGGCAGTCAATTCTTAAGATCGTAAGTCTACTTCTAGGCATTTCTTCTCTCTCGAGTCTAATCTAGTTTCTGGGTCAAGCAAGAAGCAATCTTCTATTGTTCTTTCATCCACTAAAGTTGAGTATTGAGGAGAAATTAATGTAGCTACTAAGGCTATTTGGCTTCAACACATCCTATCAAGTTTGGTATTTCTTTCCAAAAGCCAACAATCATCTTCTTTGACAATCAAAGTGCTATTTAGATTTCTTGCAATCCAATCTATCATCAAACGACCAAGCACATTGAGATTCACATGCACTATATCCAAGAGCTAATTCATGAGAAGGTCCTTGATCTTCATTATTGCGAGACATCCAATCAGATTGTAGACATCTTCACCAAACCCTTCATTGAGAGAAAGTTCATCCACTTACGTGCCTTGCTCGGTGTGCAACATGTTTCTTCTTCTATAGCTTTTTAGCTTCATTTCTACTCTCTTTTGGAGAGGAGTTTTGTCCCACTGGTTTTTCTCCTTTTTCTCTAGTTATGAGAGGATGCTTTATAGTTGTACATGAGTACCTAACATGGCTTTGATGCCAGGACCCATTAGATAATATTGCATTATAGTACTCCCTAAGTTACACTTAAGGGAGGGTGTTAGAGTAAATGGTTCTTTTCCATTTAACTCTTATATTAAGTTTACTTAAGTGAACTCATAAATTAAGAGGAATTATATATTCTTGGTATTATTATTAGGAGGATATTGTTAGTCATCCTTTTGACTCCAATTAATCCTAAGATATCACATGTGGTTAATTCTAATTTGGACATCACCCTTCTAGATTGTAGGTGGCTGGTAGATGGTTGATTCCATCAGGACTCTACTTCCTCCAAGTTGAGACACTTGTCTCACTCTTGTCCAAGTATCCTCCCAAATTTTGTCTATATAAATAGGTTAGCTCATATATAATAGAATGACTTGAATCTCTCATTGCAACATTATCATGTAGCTTTTTCTCTTGATGAATATATTTCATATTTTAGAGCATATTTGTGTCCTTGCTTCAATTCTTCCTTGTAGCTAGTATCTTGCTGTCAGATTATAATCCTAACTCCTTTAGAGTTGTTATAAAAATTCTAATAGTGGTAGTATTGACATGTTGCATTCATGACTAGGTTTGTCAATGATGTCAACATAGTAGTAAGTTTGTGAAGATTAGAATAATAGCAAACATAGATCAAGGTTGTATGGAAAGAGGTTTAATGTTCCAATGATGTGTCAGTAAGGACATGTTCTACACTGTGTCCTGATGATGAGGTTAAATGTGCATAACATGATTCAAAGTCACGTGGAAATAACTACACCATTAAAAAAGCTACAATAACGATAACCAAACCCTCTCAACAATAATTAAAGACTTGTTAAAAGAGAAAGGAGGTGTCCAAATCAACATGAAAATCAGTCAAGAAGCTTATGCAAAGAACAATACACTTAATTTTGAAAGGTGAATGAATAAGGTGAGGACAATAGTAAAATAGAGTCAGATGAAGGAAGTCCCTTTAGAGTTTCAATACAAAGAATACCCTAGATGAGGAAATAACTTAGAATATCAAACATATTACAAGATTTTCTACATTTAAATACTATAAATGTGATTCAATGAGTGAAGTGGATAGAAAAAAGTTGAAGATGTTGTGATATTCATGTTGACTAGAATCAAGTGTACACCAATAGAAATTGGAAATCTAATTCCTAATGATCTATATCAAATAATTGATAGTCGATGTAAATATAATCTTAGGAACAAGAAGGAAATGAGAGGAAAATCACCAGTACTCTTATGCATGATTTTGGTCTTGAAGACATAAGTCAAGCATTGGAGAAGTATAAAGATAGATTTCTTCAAAAATAAAGAGCAATTCATGTTTTGAAAGGAAATTTACAACTAGATGATGAGGACACATAAATGATTTGGAAGAAAGTGTAAAACATCAAGGATCCACAAGAAGTAATTCAAGTGGACAACACTAAGCTTAAACAAGACATGGATCTTAATAACATAGAAGAACAATTTTCTAGTAATCACCATAAGAATTGGCAGATTCTATAACATGGTAGAAGACATAATTGGAAGAGTTATAACCATTGAAGATGTCCCAGATGAAGACCCTATTGAAAACATGAAGAAAGATGAAGATGTAATGACTAGCGCAGAGTAGAAAGATTAAGGTCATGTACCTACTGATCCAAAATTCACATGTATACCAAGATATGCACACGTTATTAAGAAAATCAAACCATACCCAATATCTGTGACACAAGAGAAACCTTATGATAAGAATGATACATCTATTGGGTCATTGCATACACTTGCTAATACTATTCCTATGATTACCAGTAAGAAAGAAAGATGTAGATACTGAGAAATAGGCTCACACTACACAAGGGGAAGAAGGGGGAGAAACAACTTAAACTACATATTTTGAATAAGGGAACACAAATGTTGATGTTAGACATGCTCAAATTGGAGGAGACTCTATGGAGAAAAAAGTAGATAATTCTACTATAGGTGAAGAAGCACCAACCCATGAATATTAAATTTAGAAAACTAATGGAAAAGGCCAATTAGTTTTTGCAAATATCAATAAGACAAAAGATTTATTATTATCCCAAGTTAAATGAAAAACTGTTTATAAAATCTTAACTTATACACCACCTGATAATGAGCATCAGGGTGATATTTTATAAGGGACAAAAAAGAGGGAACATGAGAAATAAAGTATTGCACAAGGTGAACAACAAGAGTAGAAAAATGACGAGGAAACAAAAAAATTGAGGAACCAAAATAGACACATTAGGAGTCCATGGCTCTAGTGCTATTATGAGTTTCACCAAGCACAAGTCACATTGACTCAAAAGGAAAGAAGATGAAGAAAAAGAAGGAAGCTCTAGCAATCAAATCTAATCTTGTTACATTAGATAAAGTGTTTTTCACCAAACTTGGATAAAAATATTTTGAATGAAGAAATAATGGAAATATATACCAAGATCTATGAAAGGAAAAATGAGCAAGCTAGATTGAGGAAGGAACACAAGAAAAAACAAATGCTACATGATGTTAAGGATATATTGTTGGATGATGTTCTAGATATTTTATTGAATGAAAAGAAACCAAATTTGGATCCACATATGTTATCGAACTAGAAAATATTGTGAAGAATTTTTTATTATTGTTTAAAAAACTATGTAATATCCTTCAGTTAAGAAAAAAACTACAAAAGGTCAATGGTGATATGAAGGCAAGTGTAGATAAATTAAAAACCAATCCAAGTACATCATGCCTACACTACAATCAAGTGATATTTCTCACAGGACTTCAACATGATTTGTTAAAAGAAGAAAGTAATTTGAGAATAGATCAATGAAATACAAACATTTTTGCTACCTCATCTTGAGGTTATGGAATATTACATCAAAGATGCAATGGATCTCATAGCTACCCCGAGCTTATAAATTTCTGTTCACATGATGGATCTTGTGACAAAGCCAAGGATAAAGAAGTAGATCATTGAGCTAATCAAGTCTAATTGGGATGGTAAACTAGAAATTATACTAAAAAATAACAAGGATTTTCTTGATCACTTTGAATTTCATCCAACATAAGTATTTCTTATGTTTAAAAGCTATTTTGACATCAACGTCAAAAAAGGGGGGAACACATATATTTTGTCTACATGTTTTTTTGTATTATGTTTATACAAAAATTTATAAGGAGATGATATAATACAACAATCAAAATAATTTTGACAACAAAATATTTCTTCTTAGGAAACATATGCATAGGGGGAGTTGTATTCATTTATGTACATAACATTTTTACCACTAATGTCAAAGGGGGAGAATGCTACTCCCATATATAATCATATTTCCAATTAGTGTCAAAAAGACAAGTGAAGGTGAGTATGGTGATTGAGTCTATATTATGCCTGAGCAATGAAGGAGGAGATGAACAATTTTTACAGTTATATCTAAGCTTAGTACTTACTGAGTGTTTCTATATAAACCTAGGAAAAGACATCACCAAGCCACACATAGTATACCAAGCTACATAGTTCTAATGGACTAGAGTTTAGACCAAATGACAAAAAAAGAATATTCACTGAGTGAAAAAAAAGATACATACAAGTTTGAATTGACACATAATATAATGAGACACGAGCATACCAAGTGGAAAAATGGTTTACATAGATTGAGGTAAAGATTTGCAAAGATTTCTTGAAGAATGTGAATTGATTACAAGGTAGGATTGACCAATGAAATAAGGAAAGGGAATGAATGAAATGATGGATTATTTTGGAGCATTGATTTTGATCAATGAAGGAATCTGGAATGTTCCTAAACCCTAATTAGGTCATAGATCAAAAATGAAAAAAAGAAACTATAAAAGGATCTATATGGAATATTATCAAAGGTTCTTGTTGTTTTTTTAGTGAGAGAAGTATAGATGAAAGAAAGGAGATTAGAGGATAGCGTAGAATGCAAATTAAATCAAAGGTCAAAGATCAGATATTTGAGCAGAATTGAGAAGGAGTTGCAGACCAATAAAAAAAGATGATATATCAGTGAGAAAAAGAGGGAAATAGTCAAGAAAATTAAAGTTTCTATTACAAAGATCATTTTCTACTACTTTCTAATCATTGTAGTAATTCTAAATCCTTGACAAAGTTGGAAATAATAATATTTTATGTAAATATCTTAATTGAATACACACTTAGAAGGGTTTTTTAAAATCCTTGAGAAAGGTAGATCCTAGTAGATCTAATTGTATAGTCCTAACATACTAAGTCACCAAAAGTGATAAAAAATTGTAGCCTTGAATAGGTTCCCTCTTACTACAGTAGTGATGGATTTGTGGGTACCATCCCCACTATAGTTTTCCCTTTGACAAAGGGTTTCTATGTGACCAAATGAACATGTTATGTTTTATGGTTTTATTTTTATGAGTTTATGGTTGATTAATGCTAAATTAGTTATATTGATTTCATTTACAAGTAATGAGATGCTTTCATTTACATGTAATGAGGTAAATATTAAGTAATTATCAAGAGATAGAGGAATCAAGGTGAATACTAATTTTGTTTCAATAGTAAAAGTTTTTTAGGACAATGATTCACCCTCCCCCCCCAACCCTCCTCAACATACTATCTTTCCTAATATTCCAATAGTTATGATAGAGGTGATTTGTCTTAACCTGGCCCTTGTTCATGGATCTCAATTGGTCTACTCTTTTGAGGATATTTTATCTATTTCAAGATTTAAGCACATACTTCTAAAATAGGAAGACTATAGGACCTCCTTTCTCCTTATTTTCCATTACATGATCCATTTCTGCATTGATCACTTTCTTGTGCTTAATCAATTTGGATCATTCTTATTGGAAATTAGGGTTGAAGATAGGTCTTATTTTCACCATATTCAATATCAAAGGTAATTTTCCCTTACCTCTTGGTAATCTTCTTACAAGAAATACTTCAAAATCATTTATATCATCCTCTTAATCTGGATCACTTTCATCCTTATTTCTCTTTTCCTTTTTTACACTTACAATACACTACAACAGTTGGGGTCTTGTATTTTGCAGTGATTTTCATGTTTTTTTTTGCAATTGTCACCAACATTGTAGGAATACCAACATTGGTGTCATAATTGTGATGACCTCATGAGGATTAAAAAAAAAGCAAACACGACAATCATTTTCCATTTGATTTTGATTGTGGAGAGTTGCACTTGAAAGAGGTGGAGTGAGTTGCACATGAAAGAGGTGGAGTGAGTTGCGCGTGAAAGAGGTGGAGCATTGTGAATGTTGTGGTGGCCTCTATGATTAGTCCTCAAAGCATTTGGTTGCTAAGACCTCATGATCTCTGCATTGTTTTGTCGTGCCCTTGCTTTGTGATTTCATTGTCATGTTGTGCCCTTGATCTATGATTCACTGTTGTACCCTTGCTTTGTGATTCATTTTCATGTCGTGCCCTTGCTCTATGATTTCATTGCCATGTCATGCCCTTGTGGTCTATGTGCCCTTACTTTGCAATTTTCTTCTAGGGTGAGAAGAGGTATGTATGTGTTTATATTTTCTTTCTTTCTAAACATGTATGTGTTTATATTTCTTTCTAAACTTGTATCTCTTTATATATTTAGAGAGATATTTTTTAATGTGCTTATTACATATTATCTACACAATAGAAAAAATGAAGAAAAAATGATTTAGCTGCATACATATTCCAAAATCTAAATAATAATAAAATAAAACTCATTCAACCCATCCTAACTGACTTACTTGAAGATCCTGCACAAATATAATGTAGACCACAAAAAATGGGCAGAGTTTGCAAGAAATTTTACAAAAACATATCATAGAAGATATTACAAAATACACAAAATACACAGAATACACAAAATGATTTTTTTACTATACAAACTCTTCCTATTTTGTTGAATAGAAAAAGAAATAGAGTTGAAAGAATGAGCTATGCAATATTAGCTCAATTTTACCAACCCTAGAATCTTTTCTTAGCTCCATCAAACACTAAGTGATCTTCTACTTCTAAGATATACTCCATTTTTTTCTTAAGCCTTTGATTTCCTTGGTAATTTTGGGGTATGGATGAGTTTTTACTCTCTAGCCTATTGATGCTGATCAAGAAACACATTCACTCCAATAGTTTCCTTTGTAATCATAAAAACTAAATCCCACCATTAATAAAAAGAATTTCAATGATCTCAATGCCAAATGTAATTGATTCTTGAAAGGCATGTGTAGATTAAGTATTTTTGTTGATTTAACCAAAGGAGAAATAGAATGTACCTGGCTGACATCGGAGATAAGATAAGGCTTAGAGTGATCATGGCTTGAGCACCATAACCCAAATTATTATATTATTATCTAAAAAATAGAGATCTAATGGTAATGACTTTCTAATTGGATGTGCATGAATATCCATTGGGTCTATGAACAACAATTCTAGGAGTTGTTTGTGCTTTTCCTTATAGTACTTGGATAGAAAACATGGTATGTCCAATTCTAGGGAATTACTTTCCAAATTGAAAAAAGAAAAAAGAAAAAGGTTACTGACTAACAAAAAGTTTGTATAGTAAAAACAAGGTTATTGATTTTGATGTGGACTAACAAAATACACAGAATGATATTACATTGTAAATAGGGTTGTATTTGATATTATGTTTAATTCATAATTATAGTTAGATACTATATGACTCCCTATTTGAAATTTGTTCCATCTATTTTTTGCTGAAATTTCATGTACCAAGATCTTACTTTGTGCATACTTTGATCATTATAAGTATATGATGATTAGTTGTTAGTATTTCATTAAATAGCATTGGACACAAATTATTTATTTAATTGAACTCCTTTTTGAGTTCTTTAATCATATATTTGCAACCATTTTCCTTAGTGTTATCCTAAGATGATATGGGATTTTCTATGCACCATAAAAACATGGAGAAAGAAATATAAAATCTATTATAGAATATATGACAATAGAGAAACAATACAGCTAGGAGAAGCAAGGGATTAGATTAATTGAAGATGGAGAAATAATTTTGCAATTGAAAATAATTTAAAAAATTAGTTGTTCCCAGCTAGCAGGATCAAATACAATTTTGAAGGTGATAAAATTGCATATGCAAATACATCACTTGCATGCCAAGAATGAAGTGCATTCCCCAACTTATAATGAATGGTTGGATATAAAGGCTCCATACGTTGGCCCAACAATGGAAGCCAAGGATGTAACCATGCATGTATTGGCACAATCTCCCTATCAAAATCCCAAGTACCTATTGCTGCTATTAATTTGGGCATCACTACATGATCCAAAATGTTATGCAGTACTAAATCCGATAGTAACTTCTCTCATGTCTCTAAAAAATGTAGCATAGGTTCAGGGTCCCTTGGCTTTCAGGAATTTCCAGCAGCTATTCTCACTGTTGGAAGAATAACTTCAATGAAGAGTTGAGTGAAAGGAGTTCAAAAGGAAAATTCTACTTCTATGTAAATGCCATAATTATGAGGCTCATTCCCTTGTAGAAGCCTCTGCCATAATGACATACCTCTAAACCATGCAAAGGATGTTGAAGTGTTTTCCAACCTTGAAATACTCTTATAAGTAATGGGAAAGAAAATGTAGATGCAATGCATGAAAAATTCCAAGGTGACCATGACAAATCCTTGAAAGAATTCCTAATTGTAGGCACACTATCATGAAAATTACTTAACTTAAATAAAGCCAAATGACCAACTAAATCATCAAGTGTAAAATCACTACCAGGCACAACTCTAAATTTTTGAATTACAAATATTATTATGGTATAAATAGGTAGTAGTGTTATGAGAACTTTAATTACAACTTCTTCATCATTGATGACTCCTCCTATAGCTTTGATAACACTCACCACTTCTTTGATTTGGGTAACATACTAGACTATTTTTCCTCCTTCTTTCATCCTCATGCCATCATACTTTCCTCTCATACTTGGTGATTTATCTCTAATACACTTTGATCTCCACCATGCACAAGTATCAGCTTGTCCTACATTTCTTTAGCAATAGCACAGGTTTTGACATCATTTAGTGCAGATGCAATCTCAATCATCAGATTATTTTTTTCTTTCTTTTGGTTCATCACATTAAATGTCATAGGACCATTGGGAGGGGTGTACTAGTTCTCCAAATAGAATAGTGCATTGTCACCAATCCCAGATAGATATAGCCCCATCTTTCTTTTCCATAAAGAGAAATTATCCTTGTTTATCTTTGGTACTTCTCTCTTGTACATTTTCAAATCTTTAGCTCAAGTCTCTTCAAACTTATTCCTTGAAGACCTTAGTTCTGATAACAATTGTTAGATAACTGAGAGGGGGCAGGGGTGAATCGGTTATAACCAGTTATCCTACTATCCTTAAAAGCACTTTTGTATCAACTTCAACTTCATAAACTTTCAAATCAATAACTTGACAACTATATTAAACATCATAATATAATTTGAATTTTAACATTGCATCAAACTAGCGACTTAATATACCTTACTATTCCTTAATATATTGAGTATCAGAGTAATTATCTAGCTTATATTGAGTTACAACAATAAACAACTAATAAGAAATAAACTTGCAACACAATAAGTAATCACACATTTGACAGAAGTATTTAATGTGGAAGCACTATAAAGGGAAAAAATGCCTGGAAACCAAAAACCAAAATATTTTTACTCTTCTAAAGTGATCTCTTTTAGGATCCAACCTTGTTAAAGGTAACACACACATTTTAGTGTGACCTTGTTAGAGGGTTTTCATCAAAGATCATCTAGACCTTATCACTCGACATTTATAAAGAGTGGCTTATTCTTAAGGAATTACAAAACATTCAAAAGAATGCTATCATATAAGATTTTAAAGACTTGTTAAGTCCACTTGGTTAAGATATTTTTCTTCTACAATAGTAAGAAAGTAATAGTGAAATGATCAATTAGGTTTCAACACTACACCTTGTTTGTTTAGATCTTTGCTTCGCTTAATTTTTTTGTTCTTCTCTCTTTCTTGTTGATTCACATACCTTGCACTTTCACTTAGCAATTCCTCTACTTGATCTTCACAATTTTGTTCTACTTAGTTCAGCTATTGTCTTCCTTATTAAATTTCAACAATATAAGCACTAGTATCTACATTATATACAAGAAACATCTTGTTCATTCTTTTAAACACATAATTTTTCTCATTCACTAATCTTCCAAATCTTTGTCATTTAATCACAATCATAGATCTTCATCAACTTTAGATTCATTGAATCTAGACACTCTATAAATATATTTACTTCTTGAACTTCATGCTCCATTTTGAATTGATAAATATTGTCTATTAGATCTACTTTGAGTTTCTCTAGTCATTGATTGCATAACTAACTTTTTCCTTATCCTTGAAACTTCTCATGCATTCTTAATTTCCAACAAATGTCAACCTTAGATTAATCTTTTCTAAAATTGCTCTTTGTTTTCATGCTTGGTGAACATTATAACTTTCTCTGTTATTACTTGACTCGGTTAATACTAAATTTACTCAGTTAATAATAAAATTATTCACTTCTTTATTAGGTGTTCATGGAAAACTATAGTATCTTAGTTATTAGTTTCTTTTTTCATTTTTCAATCAAACTATCTTATATATAAATCTTTCTTAAGATCATGTAAAGAAATCAAACCAACACTATACTATCAGAGTCTAACTAATTCAAGTTCCCATTGAATATCATACACTTATTAACACTTGCATCATCATACTTTCTTCAAATCCTCTTCATCAATCAAATGATATGTCACTCTAGTGAATTAGCATAATGGCTAACCAATTAAGGCTTGACATCAATGACAACATAATAACTAATATGACTCTTAAAAATAAGTTATCAACATTATCAGTTGGGGCTAAAAATATCCCCCTTCAGAATTGATGGAAACACATGGCATAAGACATTAAATTAAATCATAAGATAATCAAATGTATTTATTGACAACAACACAAATCTTCAACTCTCTAACATCATTCAAGTTCTCTACAACAAGTTCAACATTTCTAGCTCAGTGTCCACTTTGATAATTTCTTCCACTTTGTGTTTACTTAAATTTTTAGTAGCTTCTCTCCATATCAACTTGTAGAACTATCATCTTCATATTCTCTTATTTATTAGTTCATGTTCACCTTTGACTTACTAATTCTTTCCTTTAGCATATCACTCCCTTGTTACTCCTGCTCCCCCTTTGACAACAATGCCAAAGTTAACTATAAGTTCCAATTTAAAACTTATAAAACCTTGTTTTAATACCTTGTACCTTCCATGTACTTATTACATTAATTTCATCACTTTTACAACTTCAGGAAATAGTCCTAAAGAGTGAACTTCGACATAAAATCCAACAAGATATACTTGTCATCCATGAATTGATGCAACAAGCATTCTTTCTTAGTGAATCTTGGATAGGGTAATAACCCCTAAGTTACCTCTTAGATACTTAAAAGAATCCTTAGGTAATGGTTTTGTGAATATTTTGCAATTTTCTCCTTGGATTTCACATAATGTAGCCTCACTTGCTTCTCTTGTACTTTCTCCCTCAAGTAGTGGTACTTGATAGATATACACTTGGTTTTTTCTTGCATCACATGATTCTTGGATATGTTTATTTCACTTTTATTATGACAATAGATAGTGATTGGATCAGAAACTTCTTGTTACATTCATTCCAATAGTTGCTTGATCCAAACTATGTTTAAATAGTTACCAACAACAATGACATACTCATGTTCAGTTGTAGATTGTGATACACATTTTTGTTTCTTGCTCAACCATGTAATTAGTATTTCTCCTAAAAATAAAGCTCCACCACTTGTAATTTTTCTATCATCAACCTTTCAAGCCCGATCAATATCAATATAGACTCTAAGTTTAAAATTTCCTTCTTATTTGTACCATAATCCATAGTCTTATATCCCTTTTAGGTATTTTAATATCCTTTTAACAAAAATCATGTGTTTTTCCTTAGGATTAGAGGAAAACCATGCAAAAATATAACTGCATGTGCAATATGAAGTCTACTATTCACAATGTATTGTAGCTTTATAATGATTGATCTATATTGTGTCTTGTTCACTTCATTGGTAGTGTTCTCCTTAGATAATTTGCATCCAATCACCAAAGGTGTACCAACTAGCCTTGACTCATCCATGCCAAATGTTTTCAAGATCTCTTTAATGCATTTATATTGAGTTACATATATACGATTTTTTTTTATTAACTTGTAACCTAGTGAAATATTTAATCTCACCAAACATAGACATCTCAAACCTCATGCTCATTTGATCAACAAATTATTTTCACAACAAATAATTACAACAAAAAATTGTATCATTAAAAAAATATCTCATCAATAATTACCTTGTTTTCATCTTCACTCTTTAAATACAAATTATTGTTTTCACTTGTCTCAAAAATCTAATCTTGGGCAAATATGAATGTAGTCTTTCATACCATTCTCTTTGTGCTTGCTTAAGTCCATACAATTCTTTGTTCAATTTGCAAACCAGGCTCTTTTGACCTAGCTCAACAAATCCTTCTGGTTTCTCTATATGTACCTATTCTTCAAGTATTCCATTCATAATTTTATAATTAACATCCATTTGATATACCTTAAATTCTTGTAAGTTGCATATGCCAATAGAATTCTAACTCCTTCTAAGCTTTATATAGGTGTTGTTGGCTTGGTTTTTCACATGACAAAATTGTTGCAAATATTTTTTTGAAAATCTAGGTTTACCCTTGTTGTGTTAAGGTTTGAGTTTCCATTAGTTTGTTTTATCTTGGAAAGGGGCAATTTTTATTTGTTTCCCTAGTTCTTTTGTGCCCTAGGTCCAACATATGGTTTAGTTGCCTTAAGATTTTCAAATCATATGAAAAAAAACCTTGCAAATTCCTAGATACTTTGAAATATGCCTTTTATTATAAGGTTTTCACGTGCCTTTTATCTTATCTTTTCTTAAAAAAAGTATTTTTGTAAGTGCATGAGTCATAATTTTTGGATTCCCAGAAGATCGATGATCCTTGATTTTTCACAAAGAAAAGATGTTTGTTGTTTAGTCAAAGTGAGAAAGTGAGGGAGTGACACCTATCCCATTGGGTCCCTCTTTGCTTTCTATGAAATAAAGGCATTATTACTCTCTTTGAGCTATCAATTAGATTGAGATCAAAGGGTTGTCACATTCTCATTATATATAATTGCATATTGTTTAAGCAAAGTGAGAACACGAGCTTTTGGCATGTGTCTGATGGTGGGTCATTGTGTTGAATGCAGATTGCTAATGGGGTGTTGTTAGAATATTTTCTAGGTGGCAGGTTTTGATTTGTTTTGAACAAGGGGAGCAAAAAAGAAAGGTTTTCTCTCTCTAACATTGATCAAGTATTAGATCAAAAATTCTTGATTTGTTAGAGATTAAAGTTGTGAAGTTTTTAACTAGAGTGAAAAAGTAAGAAAGTGACACGTGGAAAGTGGTGGGTCATATCCATTCGATGAAATGCTTGCAAAACACTATCTGATAAAATGTCCACCTACCACATTGTAATTTTCCATGAATACAAAAAGTAATGAAGAATTTTAATTTCATCTGAGCCATTAGATCATTTTGAATTGAAAGACATCATTTTTTGCATGATAGAGGTGCATACTTTTTACCTAAAGCAAGAAAGTGATAACTTGACATGATACTTAGTAGGACCTGATGCTGACAAAGGGACCTATAATTGGCATGTTTTATCACCAATATCAATCAAAAGGGAAATCTAGGGCTATTACTTTTTCACAAATTTGAGTTGCACAATGAATAGCCAAAGCAAGAAAGCAATATGTTGCCACGTGTCCATGGGGGCCACTCTTTACTTGTAATTACAGAAGGATCTATGAATCGTTGATCTTGGAAGATCAATGGTCTTCACTTTCTTACATAACAAAGTTGCACAATATTTAAGAAAAGTGAGAATGAGACTGAACGATGCATGGCACATTTTCTAAATAATGGTAAGGGCTTTCAAATTTAAAATAGAGTTGTCTGATCATGATGAATCTACGGCTAGTTTTCAAAGTTGCAACATGCTTTAGAAAATGACTATTGCATGATTTAATTTTGATTAATGTCTATTCATGTGGAGGAAATGCTGCATAAAAAATGAGTCTCAACCCATTATCAAATACCTAACAATAAAATTTCAAGAGAAAATCATAGAATCCCAGTGAGTTACTTCTTACTCAAGCAGTGAAGTGTTGAGTTTCATAATTGTAGGCATTTTGTGGGTAAGAAGAAACATTTTGTGATTGCTTGAGCCTTTGTTTTCTACACTTGTTTTTGCATAAATTCTAGAAGGATGCCTCCATGGAAAAAATTTTCTAGGAAGGAAAATTATGAGAAAAGAAATGTTCATGATGATTTCTTGGAACAATTACCCCAATCCACAAATGAGACAATGAAAGGGAGGGAATTGTTTTCAAAAAAACCCTAGGTTATGGATTAGTGAGGGTTGTTAGGATTAAACTCAAATAGAAATAACAATTACATGCAAATATAAATAATAATAGAAAATAATAGATCACACAAACTAGAACACAAGACACCAAGATTTAACATAGTTCACCCAAACCCTGGGCTACATCCACCAAACAAATCCAATATTATTACATTCTAGTGATTACAACCTAATTACAATCTGTAATCCCTTACAACTCAATAGTACCACAAGAAGTAATATTTGCATCACACCTTATGAATAATCCCTAACCCTAAGCCCCTTTATAGAAGTATTTTTCTACTTTAGGGTTATAGTTAGTTACAATATGCGGCCCAAAATTACTGATAAAATATTTGCAATAATTTTTTTTTTGCTAATGCCTTGAACCCCAAAGAATTATGAAGTATGTACAGTACTTCCCTGTTTAGTCACCACAAACTAACAATCTCCCATTTGGGGACTGATTAGGTCCACACTAGACAACAATCTCCCACTTGGAGACTAATCCTATAGCAATGTCACTTCCACATGGGGCTCCCACTAGATCAAACTACCTTGGACTTTGTTGTTAATTTATTTTGTTCAGTCTAGAAGACCAACCGAAGCTAAAGAGGAATCCAAATTCTGCCTTATCACTACCTTTGCAAACATATCTACTAGATTATCATCTATATGTATCTTATCCAGCTTTAATTATCCATCATCCAAAATTGACTAAATGAAATGGCACCGTAACTGTATGTGTTTTGTCTTTGAATGCAAAGTCAAATTCTTTGCAAAATGAATGACACTCTGACTATCTATAAACAAATAATTATCCTTTTGAGGGTGCCCCAATTCTTCTAGGAAGAATTGAAGCCATATCACCCCCTTGGCTACCTTAATAGCAGTAACATACTTTGCCTCTTTAATGGATAAAGTGTTCACCTTCTATAACCTAGGAACCCAACTCACTACAGCCCCACAAATAGTAAATACATAACCTATAGTACTTAGCTTAGTATCAATATCCCCTGCCAAATTTGAGTCAACATATCCCTATAAATTAGTAGTAGAGCCCTCAAAATGTAGACATGTACTGGATGTTCCTCTCAAAAATTTGAGAATCCATTTAACAACATTCCAATACTCAAGCCTTGGATGACTCATATACTTGCTAACGACTCCTATTGCATTGTAATATCTAGCCTTGTACATACCATAGCATACGTCAAGCTTCCTATAGAAAAAGCATAAGGTACCTTGGACATCTTATCCTCCTCTTCTTGTGTCTTTGGACACATCTCTTTAGTCAACTTCAAATGACCAAGTAAAGGTATGTTGACAACTTTAGCATTCTCTATAGAGAAACATTGCAACACTTTCACAATATAATCAACTTGAGATAAATTCAATTTTTTTTTTCTTCATACCAAGGATTTGTTTTGCTACCCCAAAATCCTTCATAGCAAATGCATGTGCTAACTTTCATTTTAGCCCCTTAATCTGATAAATTTTAGACCCAACTACAAGCATATCATCAACATATAAACATAAAATAATGTAGCCATCATCAGCAAACCTCTTAAAATAAACACAATGATCTAAATGACACCTATTATATCCATGCTCATGCATAAAACTATCAAATTTCATATACCATTGCCGAGGTGCTTGCTTCAAGCCATATAAACTTTTCTTCAACCAACACACTTAGCTCTCCCTATCCTTGACCTCAAATCCCTTTGGCTGTGCCATATACATCTCTTCATCCAAATCACCATGAAGGAAGGTTGTTTTAACATCAAGCTACTCTAAATGCAAATCTACAGGAGCCGCAATACTTAAAACAATACAGATAGATGTCATGTTTACAACAAGAGAAAATATCTCATCAAAGTTAATGCTTTTTTTCTCTGTAAATCCTTTTACAACTAACCTAGCTTTAAATATTTTCTCACCTCCATTCTCTTCATTCGACCTATATAATCATTTATTTTGTAAAGCCCATTTACCTACAGACAAGTTTCAAAAATTCCAAGTCTTATTTTTTAGCAAAGAGTCCATTTTGTCTGCCATTGTAGACTCCCACTGAATCTTAGTATCCACCTACACAACTTCATCATAACATTCCAGTTCACTAGAATTAGTAAGTAAAATTGAATACAAAGAGGGAGAAAATCTTTCTGGAGGTCTACTTAACCTTGTTGACTATTGAACATTCACTAGTGTGTGTGGTATTTGTTGTTGTAGTTGTTGCACATCATGAGAAATTGTTGGACCATCATCTTTTGGAGTATCATCCAACACTACATAATCATCTTATTTCTTCTCATGTTGCTGCAACAAATCTTTGTACAACACTTTCTCATTGAATATGACATCCTTGCTTCTTACAATTTTATGATTCTCAAAATCTAAAAGTATATAACCAAATTCATCAATGCCATATCCAAGAAATACACATTTCTTTGACTTGCTTCCAGCTTGGTTCTATTTTTAGAATCTATATGAGAAAATGCTTCACAACTGAAGGTCTTGAGAAAAGAATAACTCACCTTCTTCCTAGTCCATGCTTCCTCTAGAATACCATAGCCTAAAGGAGTAGAGGGACATTTATTAATCAAATATACAACAAAATTGATAGCCTCTACCCACATGTTTAAGGGAAACCCAACATGTAACCTCATGCTCCTTGCACACTCCATTATTGTCCTATTGATGTATTCAGCCACTCCATTTTGCTGTGGAGTCCTTGGAATAGTTTTCTATCTACAAAAATCATTATTTGAGCAATAATCATCAAATTCATGACTGTAATACCAAGCACCATTATCAGATTTGAGACATTTTAATTCTTACCAGTCTCATTTTCAACTAAGCTTTTTCATTTCTTAAAAGTTTGAAATACACCAGATTTTTGTCTAAGGAAATAAATCCATACTTTCTAGTTGCATCATCAATAAATGTAACATAATAATGAGAGCCACCAAGGGAAGATACCTAATCTGGTCCCCATACATCTGTATGCACAAGCTCTAATTTCTCACCAGTCTTCACAAAATTCACTTTCTTTTGTTTTTCAGACACACAACTTTCATAGAAATCCATATTAACACATTTCAGACCTAGTAAAATTTTCTTTGACTAAAGTACTTTCATAATTTTCTCACAGAATCTACAGAAAATTTGTTCTCCTTGCTCAATTGTAGCAACTATTCTTGAACATTCATTTTTCTCTAAAACAATCAAAATAGAGGGAACAATATGACCTGTACAAAGATATAAGGTGTCTACTTTCACACTTTTTTCTACTACAAGGGAACCTTTTGAAACCTTCAATTTTTTATCATTAAAAGTAACTAAACAACTCTCATCATAGAGTTTCTTTACTGAAATTAAATTCCTACTTAGCCTTGGAACATATCTTACCTCATGTAGTAGCTAATGATTTCCATTCTACAACTTAATCTTAACTTTTCCCTTTCTAAAAATCTGACAGTGTTCATTATCTCCCAAATAAACAAGCCCAAAAGCCCCTTGGACATAATCAATGAAATAACCTCTATGAGGTGTAGCATGAAATAAAGCATAATCTAAACCCCATGAATCATCAACACTTTCTAAAGACAGAAGAAAAGCATCCTCTTCAAATTTGTTACTTACCACATTTGCCTCCTTGTTCACTTCTGGTTTATCTCCTTCATTGTTCTTTCAAGTCCAACAATCTTTTTTCTTATGCCCTTGTTTCCCATAGTACTAGCAATCACTCAGTCCTCTAGATTGAGACCTCTTCCTCTTTGACTTTCCTCTTGATTTTCCACAATTTTTGGAATTATTTCCTCTCCCAGTCATTCTGCCTCTGCTTTGTGCATTCAAAGCACTTCTTGATATATATCCACTTGAGATTTTTCTATGAGTTTCTTCACTCAAAATAACACTAATCACATCATCATATTGTAGGGTATTAGATCTAGAGATAGAATTACTCACATCCATTACCAAGCTATTCCATCTTTCAAGTAAAGAACACAAAATCAAGAGAGCCCTAATTTCTTCATCAAAATTAATACCCACAAAAGATAACTAACTAGTAATAGTATTAAACTCATTTAATAAGGTATTTCTTTGATGATGATCTCTTGACTTTTATTGCAAAAAGATATGACCCCATATCTAGGTTAGTCAAGAATCATAATGGTGATAATTTATTTAAGGTTACATAGGAATTGATTAGAGAATCTTTTCATCTAAACCCTAATCATTCACTACACAAACTAGTTGATTTTGAAGATATGTAGACTAGATATGAGGCTTAAAGAGTGTATTTAAGAAATGGGCCACTACAAGAATATTTTGTCAAGATAGGAAAATTATCTTTGGTTTCACCAAATACTCCAGAACCATTATTGAGAAAATACTTTAACCCCAAAGCACAAGTATTATATTTATCCCTCTGCAAGATATTTGGAATGGATCAACAAGATCACATCTAGGGCTCGATTATTTTCATCATGACACAAACATTGTAGTATGGTATGAGTTAAATCTTTGATTTTGCTACCTACTTAGTAGAGGAAATTCATAATGGATTGATAGGTATAAGCAAGGCCAAAGTAGAGAAGCCTTTCTACTAGTATTCAATGCTTATGTATTAATGTTTGTATAAAGGCCATTTTGCATTTTCTAAGGAAATGAAATTGGAGATTGAAAGGGATGGAGAGAAGCTCCCTATACAACTATGGAGTGAAAACATGACTTGGGAAGTCACTGATGCTAGTTTTGTCAGGTTTGATAGGTATTTTTCTGCCAAATTAAGGGTTATACTAGCTAGAACTATTCCTAGACTACCCCATCCCTTACTAGAATTACTAAGGCCAAATGATTATGCAAAAGAGTTGAAGGTAAGTCATAATTTTGGAGACATCATTATGTATGTAGTTTCTACTATGTCCAAAGTATATGGTTTCTTAGGAAAACCACATGTACTACCATATCAAGTGCCTTTGAAGGTGGGGATTGCAAAAAATCTATGGTAGATCGGGGGACTTGAGGAGGCAGAACTCACCCATTGATCAGTAGGTATAATTTTCCTAGGTTTCATTGTTATTGATAATTTTGTAATCACTAAGAGTGGATGGAAGCATTTGGAAAAAAATTTAGATAGATATAAACTTTGAGGGTTTTTATGATATGTTTAAAGAAAGGACCAAAGCTAGATCTTATCAACATTTTGTATACTTTCCAGAAGATATAATTAGGAATGAATTTTTTTTGCAAGAACAAGAGGTTAAAAAGGAAAAATGGAAAGTATATAGTAGGGTTCTTGAATTTATCAATGCTTTTGAACCTAAATATAACTCCCTTGCTAATAAGAAATACTAGGGAGCTATGCTTAACATGTTGATGATAAATTTTGCTGGATTCATGCAAACATTGAATGAAAGAAAAACACTTCTCACCCAAATTCATCCTAACAAGGCCATTGAGGTGGAGAAAAGATTGACAAGCAAGACAATCTTAAACTTGGGGTAATATGCATTACAAAAGAGGCCTGGTTATGTGGTGGCAAGAAGTGTACAACTAGTACCTTCATACAAGAGACAACTTTCTAAGAGCCCCCTTGCCACACCTACTACCAAAAGAAAAAAGTTAGAACAAGGTTCTTCTTCTAGGACTGAGGAATACTCCCCTACACAAACTCCTCTTCACATTGAAGATGAAGTGTCCTTAAGGGAACAGATAAAACAAATGGAAGGGTAAATTGATATTGTAATTATCACAACTGATATAGAGGAAGGAGCCCTGGAAGCACCCTCTATGCCTACACTAGCCTTATTGTGGGAGATTTTCAAGGAAACAAAATTGACCCGATAGTGGAGGAGGCATCTCAAATTTCATAGATGATGAAATCTTTGTGAAGTCAAGAATCTTCACACGATTTTTATGGAGAAGTAACATTAACATTTTTTAGGCAAGATGCAAAGCTATTAAAACAGAAGAACCTGGCATGTAGGATTTTGAAGTTGAGCAGGAGGTTAAGGCTAGTCTCATGGAGGAATTTTCACCAATAACCCTTGAGAGGGGTAGGCATCTATTGAAGGATCTTGGAGTTTTATTGTTACTAGAGTGGGATATTTCTAATGCCATGTTTTTTGACATAGTAAGGAAATCAAAGGAAACCTAGTTCAGAACTGAGGAGGAAGTCCTACAAGCCCATAAGGGGTTAAAATATAGTGATGATAATCAAGATTTAGTAATGTGGTCCATCCAAAGAAGATACAAAATTATAATGCAAGAGATTTAAGATTCCAAACACCAAGGCAACCTTATTGTCTACAGAGCTAAGGAAGTGGATAGTGAAAAGGTCTCCCCGGTGACCAAAGAAATGATAGATTTTGGGTTTGTGGTTACTGGAAAGGATAAGAATAAATTATTAGAACTTAATCCTATATTTGAAAAGGTACTAGAGGATTATGAGGAAAGAGGAAATAGAATACATCAATTGAAGGCTCAAATTACTCAAATGTACAAGCAATTGAGAAAAAGAAAAGTAGGAGAATCTAGCCAGCCTAGGATCACCTATCCTCCTCATCCTCCGATTGAACCTTTCAAGTCAACTCCCCTTGTAGAAATACTAGCTACTCCATAGGGACCTCAATCATATACAATTGAGGAGTTTGAGGAAAAAAAGAATAAATTGTGAGCAATGCATGTTGAATTGGATGTCCAATATGAAAATAAATTAAGAGATTTCATCATGTATCTGGTAGATAGGATAGAATGGTCTATATTCTATGAACAATTGTCAAGATTAATGAGTATATGGAATGAGATGAATAATAATGAAGCCATCTTGAAACCACTTGTCAAAAAATGGAATAGTAGGGACATTGATGTTACAATTCTATGTTGTTCAGTCGTTGGCCTTTCTTGTGAGAAAATAGAGAAAACTTTTGACTTGACTAACGACCTTTTTGATTTTGATAATAAGAGAGTTGCATTACAGAGGAGAATCATTAATTATTTCTCAAAGTATCTTAATAAATTTTTTGAACTTCTCCCTCATGCACTCAAGGCAATGGATAAATTGAAAGATAAAGAGGAGTGGGCTAAAGAGCTAGATGAATTAATGTGTTTCAGATTGAATAAAGTCATCAATGAAAAGGGTCACATTTGGTTTGATAAATCAACTCAAGAAGTTGTCTAGGTTCAAATATTTTTTAATTCTTTCAAAAGGCATTTTATTGAAATTGAGAAGATGGGAGAAGAAATCTTGAGGAAGCAACAAGAAATTTTGATTTTTAACTCGCTAGATGATATAATTTTTAACAAATGGATGGTAGATCTTGTCCAATCAAATCAGTTGATAGCTAAGGAAATTGATGAAAGTATTATAGATCCATATGAGTTATAAAAAGTAAATACACCAAAAGAGACAAAATAAGGTCAACTTGTTGTAATGATAGAGGCAGTTAGCCAAACTAATGATTTGGTAGCAAAAGAATCAAGTGTAAGTGTTGGCTTGATAGTGCATGATGACTTGGAGGGAGAACCACAAGTTAGAATCAATTTTCAAATATCAAAACATGGTCCACCATAGGAAAATCAAATGTTCACATAGTCCAAGGAACAAGATTTACATCTAGGCCAATTATCAAGTGAAACTCCTCAACAACAAGAAGATACAACAAAATTGGCCCCACAAAAAGAAGATACATGATGTAAACAATCTATTGCACAAATTTGTGTCTTATTATGACAATGACTTTTGTATATAGTATTTTTCTATCTTAAGGACATCTATCATTCTTCTCTTTTCTTGAAGCTTGTTGCATCTCATGCTATATAAATGAGATCCCAAGGCTAGAGAAAGGGGTCTGAACTCTTATGTAATTTTTAGTATTTTGCTAGTCTTGCATTTCGGTCCACTTTTCTTAATGTTAATTTTGTAATGTATATTTCTCTGCAAATATGAGAATACATTAACATTGAAGGATCATGTTTTCTTGTCTTGAATTGTTCTAAATTTTACATCAGCGTTGTGTGATTTTCAAAGAAAATTAATACAAAGGAGAGTTATCACCATATATGTTTTCTCTGAATCTTGTATCCATTGTTATTAGCTAGTTTTCTTGAGGTTGTATAAGAAAATCTTATTCAATTTAATAAAACTATGATAGGTTGTATATCAGTTTTCTATGGCTTTTAATTCAATGAATTAAGTAAATGCTTTAGTGAGGTGATAGGATTTCTAGTCAGTAAGGAGGATATGCATAAGAATGAGGTTTAGGGTAAATTGTTGATAATATTAATTGTAATGCAATTGATCAGATCAAAATTGATGGGTAGACTGTAACTGCCAATCGATGAGGCACTGATCATTTATTTAGTTTGCATGAGGAGAGATCATAGAATTGCATGAAGCAGAAATCCAAAATTTAAATTAAATTTACTTTCATGTATGAAGAATATAATAGTTGGTCAGCACTTTTTTGCATTTAATCTCTATGTTGTGGTTAGCTACTATAACCCAAACTTACGTATAAATCTAAGAAGAATTATGACCAAATATCTGCTATAAAGGGGTAAGTATTGTGAAAGAATATCATTAAGTGAGTGAAGTGTGAAGATAATATCAAGTATTCAACCCTTTTATCTCTCAGATGCACCTGCCTTGGTTTTGCAGAACCTAAAGAGTAGAAAATCCTTGTGATTTTGTTGAGGTTGGGTCCGGATTTGAGGGCTTCTTAGTTGAACATAGGAAATAGCTAACCCTTAGGTTAAGTTGTTCTTCACTATCTTGATATCAAGTATTTTTTTTCTTGGTAGTTTTGAAACACCAATAGGTGCAAAGGTCTTACATAATCAATTCTTTTAATCTAACCTTGTTCCTTACTATACCACCATCCTCATTTAGTTTTTTTTTGAAAACCCACTTTGTTCCAATTACATTATTATATATGAGACTCAACACTAGTGTCCATGTATTATTTTTCTCAATTTGATACATTTTTTCACTCATAGAATTTATCCAATCTTCATTATCAAGTGCATATTATATAGTCCTTGGCTCAAATTCAACAATCAAACATCTACAATCCTTCAACTTAATTCTTTTCATGAGTCTATAAGTTTTTTCTCCAATGATTTGTTCAAGCAAATGGTTCCTTCTCACATATTTTTATAGGACAACTTCAAGTCTTTGATCTCCAACATAATCTTTACTCAGTTGAGGCTCAATATCTTGCTTAAGTTTTTCTATTTGTGCCTTGGGTAATGCATGCTAATGCTTAGTACCTCTTTATCATCACTTGAGTGTTTTACCAGGCTCATTTTCATACACATACAAACCTTTCATAATCCTCAAGTTCCTTTCTTCTCCCCTTTTTTTTCTTATTTACAAACTCATCAATTCTAACATTTATAAGCTTTTCTCTTAGTGAAATAGTTAAGGAATATACCTTCATCACCTTTAGAATCAAATTTTCCATTACTTTCTTATATGGTGTCTTGTGTGTTCCTTTCTTTAACTAAACTTGATTGAGAGTATATAGTGCAGTGCTTATATGTTCTCTTTGGAATATTTGTGCATCTTCCTTATCAATTAGCAATGTTCTAGCATAATAAACAATTAATTTGTTCCTTCTCTTAGAGATATCATTCTTTTGTAGTGTCCTTAGTGTAGATAGATATCTCTTAATTTAATGCTCAATACAAAAGTTAGTGAATTCAATAGACTTAAATGCACCACTTCTATTAGATCTCAATTTTTTTAAACTATTAACTATTTTTTTCTCAACTCTAGCTTTATACCACTTGAACATATTAAAAACATGTGACTTTAACTTCATAAACACGAAATTCACCATCCTAGAATAATCATCAATAAACAGTATGACATATTTGTCTCCATAATAGCTCTCAACTCTCATTGGACAACGCAAATCAATATGAAATCATTCCTAGATATTATTATAAGTATGTGTCTTGCTTGAAAAAATAGACTTAGTCATCTTTCTAAGTTGACATTATTTATACATATAATTCTCAAGCTTATGCATATTTGATAAGGTTCTTAATCTTTTCTTTCTACTAACTTTGACCATATTCTCAAATTTAACATGACACAGCCTCTTATGCCACAACCACACATCTTCAACTTATACAAATAGACATGTATCAATTGTAGGATCTAGGTTAAATAGATTACCTCTTGTTTTCTCTCCAATACCAATCAGATTTCTATCATCATCATAGATATTTACTTTCTTGTTATGAAACTCTAGTTTGTGACCTATATTATTCAACTAAGAAATACTTAATAGACTATACTTTATTCCTTGAACCTAATTAGCATCATCACATCTAATTTTATTATTTAGCATCAACAAACCTCTACCTTTTATAGGACATAAAATTTCATTTCCAAGTTCAATAGTTCCACCATCATACTCTTCAAGATTATCAAACTTACTTATATCATGAGACATTTGATGTGAACATCCATTATTAATAATCCATGTTTACTTTTACTAACATGAGAAATAAAGTCTTTTTGTCCCTCATATGTTTCCTCATTAGGAAATTCTTTGATAGTAACATATATCACTTCTACTCCTTCTTTGATCTTCTATGTATGACTTGGTATGATTTTCCTCATCAATATAGGAAGACTTCTTTCGTTTGTTCTTGTAGTCCTTGTTTCTATATTTTTGTTCCTTATCATTTTTATCACTTGTATTCTTGTTAGGACACCTAACAACAATATGATCTACCTCATTGCATTAAAAATATACCAAAGGTAATTTACCTTTGAATTTACCTTTACCTCTCAATAACTTGCAAGAAATGATTCAATTGCATCCATATCATCGTCTAAATTTAAACACTAGTCTTTTCTTTCTTTGAACATCTAATGTTTAGTGAAGTCTTGACAGTATTCCAAATTTTAGGCATACTATTATCAAAATTAATTAATTCAAATCTATTCAAATGACCAACTAAATGATCAAGAGTAAGATTACTACCGGGCATAGCTTTGAATTCCTAAATTGTTGATACTCTTATGGCATAAATAGGAAATACTATTATGAGAACTTTACTTACAACTTCTACAATATTGATAACTCTTCTTGCATCTTTGATCGAACTCACCACTTCTTTGATTCAGTTTACATACTAGACTATGTTTTAATCTTCTTTCATCCTCATGACATCATACTTGACTCTCATACTTTATTCTTTAGCTCTTAATACATTCTAATCTCTAGTATGCACAAGTTTTAGCTTGTCTCACATTTCTTTAGTAGTAAGACAATTTTTGACATTACCAAACTTACAATAATTCAATGTAGATATAATCTCAATCATAAGATTATTGTGTTATTTCTTATGGTTCATCACATCCATTTTCATAGGACCCTTGGGAGTGGTGTACTAGTTGTCCAAATAGAATAGTGCATTATCTACAATCCCAGATAGATGTAGATTCATCATGTTTTTTCATGAAGAAAAATTCTCTTTGTTTAGTTTGGTAACTCTCTCTTGTACACTTTTGGATCTTTGAATCAAGTCCCTTAAAAATTATTCCTTTAAGAACTTATTTTTGATACCAATTATTATATAAATGAGAGGGGGTGGGAGGTGAATCAATTATAACTAGTTATCTTACAGGCCTTAAAAATACTTTAGTATCAACTCAAACTTGATAAAATTTCAGATGACTAATTCGATAACCAAATCAAACATCATAATATAAATTGATTTCATCTTTGCATAAAATTTGCCGCTTAATATACCTTATTGTTTCTAAATATATTGAGTATTAGAGTAATCATCTAGCTTATACTGAATAGCAGTAGAAAATAGTTAACATGAAATAAACTTGTAACACAATAAAAATTCACACATTTGACACAAGTATTTAACATGAAAATCTTGTAAAGGGAAAACCCACCTAGGAACTAACATCCCAAATATTTTTACTTTTCTAAAATGAGATTTTTTAGGAGCTAACCTTGTTCAAGGTTACATACACATGTTTACTATGGCCTTGTTAGAGGGTTTTCACCAAAGATTGTCTAGACCTTATCACTCCTTGACATTTCTAAAGTGTGGCCTACTCTAAGAGGATTTGAAAGACTTGTTAGGTCCAACTAGTTAAGATATTTTTCTCCTAAAATGTTAGGAAAGTAAAAATAAAATGATCTACTAAGTTCCAGCACTACAACTTGCTTGTTCAGATCTCTACTTTACTCAATCATTTTCTTCTTCTTTCTTTTTGGCTGATTCACACACTTCACACTTAAACTTAACACTTCCCTTTCCTGATCTTCACAATTTTTTTATGCTTGGTTCACCATTTGTGTTCCTTATTCAATTTCAATAAAATAAGAACCAACATCTACATCAACAACAAGAAATAGCTTGTTTATCCCTTTAAATAGATAACTTTTGTCACTCTAGAATCTTCCATATTTTTATTACTTAATCACAATTGTAAATATTAATCAACTTCAAATTCATTAAATAGAACATGCTCAATAAATAGGCTTCCTCCTTGAAATTTGTGCTCCTATAAATCTTTTCCATTAGATTTTGAAATTTCTCTAGTCGCTGATCTCATGAATAACTTTTTCCTTATCCTTCAAACTTCTCAAACATTATTAATTTCCACCAAATGTTGACCTTGATTAATTTTTTCTAAACTTTTTCTTCATTTTTATGCTCAATGAAAATTACAACTTGTTCGATCAATACTTGACTTTCTTAACACTTAAATTACTTGGTTAGCACTAAACTTTTTCACTTCCTTATCAGGTGCTCGGTCACAATGATGAAGGTACTGCTCTGATACCACTGACAAAGTACGGCTCTGATACCACTTGATGAAGGTCCACACCACCCTTACCCACTCATAACCAAGAAAGAAACAATATGGAGACCAAGAGAAATAAAAAAAATGCTCCACAAGTAATTTTATTATACTTGAAAATCCTTACAACACCCACAAGATGATATGATAGATATGACTTCTTCAAAAAGAAGTTTACAAATTCTTCAACATAAGAGAAATCCCAAATAAGAGTCTTCACACCAAGAGCTTCACCAAGAATTTCTACTTTAAGAGCTACACCTTTAGAGCTTTCACACCTTGAAGTCTTCACGCCTTCTAGCTTCTACTTCTCAAGCTTCCACTTCTCAAGCTTCTCCTTGAGCTTGATTACAAATGATAATAAGCCTTGCTTAAATAGGCACTTCTAACCCAAGACATTACAAACACAACCAATGTGGGATAAAAGGTAAATACAACTACCTTTGAATAAATATTAAATTACCACCCAAATACAACTAAGCACCCAACAAATATTAAATTCATGATTCAAGGAACTTTCCACAAACTTCTAAATTCCCACCTACACACCTCGATTAATGGAATGACAACTAATTTTCTTATTTTTCTATTTATGCCACCTATGCACCTCGAAAATAGAAATTCCTCCTTTTTTTTTCTTCTCCTTTTTCCCTTTTTATTTATTTATTTATTTCCTCTAATTTTCGTCACTTTCTCTCTCCTCTAGATTTTTTTTTTTTTTTTTCAATAATTTTCCCATGAAAGATGCTCCTGCATCACACAACCATAGTAGCTTAGTTATTACTCTATTTTTTTATTCACCAACCAAATTTTCATATAAATACATCTTTCTTAAGATCATGTGAAGAAATCAAACCAACATTAAAATTTTAGATTCTAATTCATTCAAGTGCCCATTGAATACCATACACTTATCAACACTCACATCATCATACTTTCTTAAAATCCTCTTGATCAATCAAATGATATGACACTCTACTGAATTAGCATAATGTCTAACTAATTAAGGCTTGACATCAATGACAACATTAATATTGACATGAATTTACACATGCATTATCATCATTATCAATTATGGCTAACAATCTCCCCCTTTGGCATTAATGACAACACATAACATAAGATTCATGAGTGATAACTATGGGCCTCTGAATTAACCACACACTTCAACATGATCATTATTTGTTAGGTTCATCTAGGACTGAACATGAGATTATTCATCCTCAATTTTTGCACAAGGTGATCTATTTCCTTCTAACTAGACGAGGTTTTACTATGCACTCTCAGAATTGAGAGTTCAATAACTAGACAAACTAGAACGAAGGATTTAAATGAATGAATGCAAGATTAATCTATGTTTTTGACATTTTATATGCAAAGATATGAATTAATCTAGATGATATGTGGATTAATCTAAGAATAAGATAAGCAAATTACTCTAAATGGATGCATTGTAATCTATATGAAAAGCATGTGAAAGCAATGAAGTAGTGAATGCAAAATGCTTGAGTGCTCAATCTAATAGTGATTTTATGCTCATCAATTGCATACTTTCCAAATGAGAGGCTGAGGGTCTCTTTTTATAGAATCTTGGACCCAATCAATAGTCGAGATTAAACCACATGAACTATTCATATTAGAAGATAGATTGAGCCTTCCATTTTTGAAGGAGTTGAATGAGATGAATTAGAAAGGAATATTGATTTATTCAATTAAATATGATCTCATAATCTAATATTCTAATTAATTAAATAATTAGATTCGACAATTAGGATGAGGATATTTGATTAAAATCAGTAAGCTAAAAGGGGTGATTTTAATTAAATTAAAGTGCTAGTACTTGTAATTAAATTTATTTGATTAGAAGGTTAATTTAGCCAATTTTAGTTGATATTTAGGAATTAAATAAAGTATGTGATTAATATAGATTAGGGGTTTTTTGTATTTGACACTTAGTTTGAGTGAAGATAATTAGAAATGAGAATTGCCTAGTATAACATGACTTAATTGATCACATAATTGATGTTGTGAGATTGATGCACCAAAATTGGTTTAGAATGCCAATGTGCCAATTTTGTGGTATTACATTTTCTCCTATTTGACTTGATGTTCGAGCAACACATTGATTCAAAGAAATTGAAAGTCTGAAGCATAGAACAAGATCTAAGATTGGATCCAAGATTGATGATAAGAAAACCAATTGATAAGATTTTTAGGTTTATCTCCATAATGAGGCTTAACCCTCTAGAGTCTAGATTGAACACCTAGATACAGGTCCAAGAGAATAAAGATTGTCATGATTCATAGGATCATTCCCAAAATGAGACTTAATCATGAGGAGTCAGATTAGAATGCATTGATACCTATTCATTAAAAGACAACAAATATTAATCATGACTCATAGGATTATCCCCAAAATGAAGCTTAATCCTTAGGAGTCAGGGTTAGAATGCTCCAATACCTATCCATTAAACAATGACTAAAAGAAAGACAATTAGGATTATGTCCAAAATGAAGCTTAATCCTCTAGTTGAATACTAGTACATAAAAAGGATAACAAGACCTATCGTGAGTCATAGAATTATCCCCAAAATGAGGCTTAACCCTAAGGAGTCTAGATAGAATGCCTAAATACCTACCCATTGAGCTATGATAAGGACTTATATAAATTTGATTAGTTGATTGATAAATAAGGCAGATAACATATGATGCCAAATAGAGGGAACAAAGATGGCCTTAGTGATGAGATTCCTTGGTAATGAGGACATTAAGTTTAGATCAGATTTGAAGCAAGATTTGATTGATTCAATGATGTAATCATCTTGCCACCTCAAGAGCGAAATCAAAAGATGACACATCAAAATAGTAATGAAGAGTAGTAGATATAAAGATACATATGTGATCAAATATGCAGAAGAGTGTAGAATGAATCATAAGAGTGTGTAGAAACTTTGGAGTCAATTCAGAGGTCTATTTGACAAAGTTTGACCATTATTAACCATAGTTGACTTTTTTTGAATTTTTTAATAAAATTTTGACTTTATGTGGTTTGGAAATTTGTATTGTATTTGAAAGATAAATTGCACAGGCATTTGATTATATCAGTCCTAAAATTTTAAAATATTATTTTGAGTTGTTCAAGTGTGTCAAATTTTAATTTTGATCATGAAAATGAGTTCATAGTGCTCCAATTAGCTAGGGGATAATTTTCATGTCAATTGGAGCACTTGGAAAAATTAGGTCAAAACCTATATAAGGCCCATAAAGTCATCATTTATTTTTTGTATAAAAGGAGCTCAGAGGTGAAAATGGCATTCCTTGTGTGATCTCATCGATTCGAGTTTCCAAATGACATAGTCAGTTAGTTGATTATGGATCACCTATAGGTAGTTGATAAACCTCGTTATGAATTCAAATTTTGATTCATTTTGAGTCATTTTAGGTTGTCTAGTATGGGGTCTTCATGTGAGGACTCATTTCCTCACACAAGCCTACAAGAGTCCTCACGCAAAGAAGTGCTATGAAATAAAAATCTTGAACCATCAGTGGGGAAACCTTGCATGATACATACCCATGTCTCACATAGGAAACACTCCAATAGGGTCAAAATTTTCACACACATGGTGAGAACTCATATGAGTGATGTTTCTCTTATGGCCTGAGAAGTTTCCACACATGAAAAAATGCATGTCAGGTGAGATATTGTGAATTATCGCATGAGATTTTGGTCATTGTTGAGTTGGTTTGTAAGTAAAATTACTTTTCTTTTTCATTCTAGCATCATTATGGTTAATTGTAGCACATTTATAAGTAGTTGTATGATGTTTGTATAGAAATAGTATGCTATAGCACAAATTTGAGTGGCATGGAGTACTAATATCATTTTTTTTTTGTGTGGTTATAGGTTTATTTCCCAGATGTTGGTTTTCGATCACATTATCCAACCATTGGGACCTTAGTCAAATAGTTGGATGTGGCAGAGTTGATTCTTATTGGAACATTGGGCCTTGTGTATCTATGTGATATCTCCAAAATTTGGGTGAATCATGGTTTATTGACAATATTGGTGGAGTGTTTCCATTCGTAGATGAGAACCTTTGACCTACCACTCAAGGAGATGATGATCACACCTGAGGACATCTATAGGATTATATGGATCCAATTCCATAGTCCTATTATTGGGTATGATACATAGCCAAGGACTAGTACATTAGCATTGAGAGCTATTTTTTAGGATGGCATCATCATGGCTAGGGCCATTCCCTAGGATGAGTTGGTACATTAGTATAGTCTAACCCATAGACTAGAACTAGTACTGGGTGTGTTCCTTGGTTTCTACTTGATGTCTGACAGAGGTGACCACAAATTAGAGTTTGGATGGGGCTGCATGTTATTGAGTATGATAGAGCAATCTTCTTATTTTGGTTGGGGTCAGTGCATGTTGGCTCATAAGTTCCATGAGATGCATGAGATCACCTATAAAGAGGTGAAGAGTATGGAAGCTAGTGTGTACATGCTACAATTATAGGTGTGGGAGTACTTGCCCATGACTAGACCAATATGTGAGGATATGAGAAACCTCATGAGCCCTACATATGTAAGTACATGGGAAAGATGACCCAACCCACATTGGGTAAGACTAAGTAGTGGAGGGATTAGCTTGATGATATAGTATTAATAGTATGGAGACCATGGAGGGAGATAGAGGCTTAGGATGATGTTCGACCCTAACTTGGTTATATATTCACATCCCAACCATTGATCAATTGATCAATCCAAGTGATTGAGAGATTCCCATTGACACACATGTGGAGATAGTATGGTCGATTGCAAGATATTTCACTGGAGTACTATTCATACCCTTGCTTCACCGAGGAGGTAAAGAAGGGGTAGTCAATGAGGTTGAATGTTGGGTGATCCATAATAGATGTACGAGGATTGAGACTCACCTACTAGGATTACTTGACTATGGTTATAGATGGAGGGATGAATCATGAGTTCAAGGAGAATTTTTCTAGTCATCCTTTTCCATGGTTCACGGATCTAGTGGGCATGGCTATACCAATTTAGCCAGTATAGCCACCATAGTGGTAGGGACCTCGACAGAGGGTGACATAGGTTTCAATTCCAATAATCTCTAACCTAATATTGGATACAAACTACAACTTCAAGGTCCACATACCTTCGAAGACATGAGCACATAGGGTATCCACAAAGGAATTTATGATTAAGAAAAATGAGTTAATCCTTCAAAAAAGACTCTAAACAAGGGTCCAACTCTAGCAAAGATAAGCCTAAGTACATTAAAAAAAATCAAGATATAGTACATGATGGAGTGGTAGATAATATTACTCCTAAACATCTTAAGGAAGATTTCAATCTCACGGATATCATGCATGCATCCAAAGCCACTGAAAAGGCTACTACAAAAATAGAAAAATAGAAAATTTGAAAACAATGCTAACAACACATCTTGGGTTTCTAGACCCAAACATGAGTACCTACCTTTAGGTGAACCTCTTGAAGTAGTCTACTAGAATCCTCTTCAAAATTAGATGCTCACTCTTATGGAAAATTCTCGTCCATATGATCCACAACAAAGACCTACATGGTGGAATGAAAATGCATGTTGTGAATACCATAAAAAAGGTCATAACAACTATATTAATTTGAGACATAAGATCCAAGACCTCATTGATGATGGTGAAATAGATTTGGGAGGACATAACAAAAAATTAGATCATAAAGCTTTTAAAGAACCATTTTCTGCATATGAAAAGGGAGAGAGTTCTAAATCGAAAAAAAAAACAAGATCAACTACACATATAGCAATGATGAAAATGTAATCAACATGATTGAACATTTAAAATCTTAATATTGTGATTTTATCACAATCTAATGGAAAAATGATAATACAAAACCAAAAAATCCATTCATTTTGAGAGGTGTCACATCTTTCAAATCTGATCATGAACAATCATAATTTTTTGCTAACATTGTCACACGTTCCCATGCTAAGATAGTGCTCAAAGGTCTTGCACCTTCTCCTCCTAAAATTGAACAAAATTAAGACAAGTCTAATTCTAGTCTGACCATAAAGAACATGAAACTTGTAACATCTTCTACTACTAAAAACTATAGCATACTTGAACAATTGCAGCGTACTAATGCTCAAACAACCATTTTCAAACTACTTAAAATCTTGCCTGATCATAGGTAGATTCTTAAGAAATCTCTCATTCAAGCGAGTGTGCCTCAAGATATTGATCTCAATTAGTTTCAATCCATGGTATGTCACTTGAATTCACCTCATTACTTGTACTTCTATAAAGAGAACAATAATTCTTTGAGTCATCCTCACAATCAGCTGCTACATATCAAAGTCATGATCCATTAGAAACGTGTCCACAATGTGCTTATAGACAATGTTGTTGATCTTAACATTTATTTTGCTAGTTTTCTTACACAATTTTTTTATAATGAGGAGTCTATTTATCCTCACATAAAAATCACCATCAAAGAATATGATGAAGTAGAAAGAAAATACAAAGGTCTTATTGTGCTACCTCTTTGAGTAGGACCTATAGAATGTGATATCATCTATCAAGTCCTTGAAATTCCTCTAGCATTTGGCATACTGTTAGGAATACCTTGGATTCATGAAATTTAAGTAGTACCTTTGACATATCATCAGTGCATGAAGTTCTTATTCTAAGGATTAGAGGTTGCTATACCTTCTAACACTAGCTACACATGTAACATGCTCAAGTTTGCTGACAATTTTGTTCCTACCAATAGAGATTCTACTGACTATCATTTCAACAAACTCAAAGAAATGGAGAATATTCTTAAGATAAAACAAATTAGAATGGGACAATATCAAATTGAACTAGTTTTTTCTCTGACATCTCTTATTGAATCTCTCTGTCATCATGGGAGACTATCTAAAACAAAGAGACCATCTAGTGTATCACCTAAGACTATCTTCAATGGTAATTTTGTACAAGCCATCATACCTTTAGAAGATGAAGATGAAAATAGAGCCATTTTTTCTTGGCTATAAAAATAAGAGGTCTCAACTAATCTTACAGTCTAGTCTCATGAACTAACTCCTAAAAAATATGGACAAGGTCTTAAAATGATAAAATTCCTTGGCTACAAAGTTAGTGGTCCTATAGGACACAACAACAAAGGACTCATACATCCAATCAAAGAAACATGTAGATGGCCTTGTGGCATTGTGGTTCTAGGCTTAAAGAAAGTTCCCTTTCATCTGGGGATCAATAAATTTGTACTAGAGTATAATATTTCATCTGAACATGAGTATCAAATTGAGTCTAACAATCAAGTGAAAAGTTTTGATGATGAGGATACCTTTCCATATACTATTTCATTGGATCTTGCTACATTATTTTCAGAGTTTGATGAATTTTCACCACATGTCAAAAAAATTGAAATTAATAGTAATTCTAATGAGAATACTACTAATACTCCCCTAACTCAAAAGGAATAGGGTGGGTATAGTCATTCTCTTATTGTTGAGACAATCTATCAAAATCAAGATGATACTGAAAGTGGAGAATGGGCACCCATGATTGTTGGGGAATACTTCAATATGAATCCGTATAGCACTAATTCTTGAGAATATGAATTTAATTCTCTCTCAAATGCAACTTCTGATAAAGATGTTGCCTAAATTCACACATATGAAAATCAACTCAAACTAGGAGAGTTGTCTAGGGTTTGGCCTGATGAGTTTGACTCTACTAATATCGCCGTATCTTTGATTAATGTTTTGAGAACTCTGAGGAATTCAGATATACCTTTGGACAAAAAAATTCTAGGTCTCAAATTACTTATCCATGTATTTAATAACTATACTATGAACAATTGAACTCACCACTTCTCTTTCACTCACTAATCTTGAGCTAATAGATTGAAACTCAAACACTACATCTAGAAAATTCCCCATGTTCCAGAATGATTATGCTCTTGCTTTCTATCTAGATGTTGTCAAACCAGAAGACACACCAGTGAACACAGTGTCAAAATTACTAATGTAGATATTAAATATCTCAATCATACAATCAAAAGAAAAAAGAATAGGCACTTTGATGATGAAAACCACATTATGGTAGTATCCAAGCTGAAAATAGTAAAAAAGACAAGAATTATCCCAAGGTGAAAACTTCTCTGACATGCCTAAGGATGGGATATTTGATACACTTCCAAGTCACTTTTAGGAGTGCTCATTTGTGTTGATAGAATCAATGCAACCAATGAGTATGGGTACTAAGGAACATCCTCATATTATACATCTCATGCAATTATTATATACTAAAGAAAAATAAGAATTACTTCTTTCTTGTAGGAAAAGAATATTAACTTTGCATGGAAATATTTAGATATGATAGGTTTGGATCTTGATCTTATTACACATAATTTTTGCATTGAACCAAGGGTGAAGCCTATTAAACAAAAACTCAAAAAGATGCACACTCACGTGGCACTTTTTGTTAAAGTTGAATTGGGAAAACTAGTAAAACTTGGTTTCATTCACACTATTGATAATACCAAATGGACATCAAATATAGTTCTAGTCTAAAAACATGAAAAATCTATCAGAGTCTATACTGATTTCTAGGATCTCAATAAAGCATACCCTAAAGAAAATTTTTTACTACCTAATATTGTTATGATAGTGGACATGATGACTATGTATGAAATATACTCACTAATGGATAGTTTCTCAAGCTATAACTAAATAAAAATTGGGTCAGAAGACCAAAAGAAGATAGCCTTCACTTGTGTGCAGGGAACCTTTTGTTGGCATGTCATTTCCTTTGGCTTAAATAATGTTGGTGCAACACATCAATGTGTAGTCATGACTATATTCCATTATATGACACACAAAAAAATGAAGTACTATGTTTATGATACTCTCACCAAGTGTATATAGAGAAGCACTCATCTACATGACTTGGGGCCTATCTTAGATCGTGTGGAAAAGTTTAGTCTCAGATTGAATATTAAGAAGTGTGTCTTTGGCATCACATAAGAAAAATTTCTTGGGTACATTATTTCTACAAAAGGTATAGAGGTGGATCCTAAAAAGGTTCAAGATATCATGGAGATTTTTCCACCTCAAAATATCAGTCAAATGAAAGGGCTATAGGGAAGACTTTATTCTATTTGTCAGTTCATATCACAATTAGTAGATAAATCACAACCCTTCATTGAAACTTTTCATAAGGGTGTAAAATACAATTGGAACACAAATTATGATCAAATCTTCAAACAAATCAAGTAGTATCTTGCTAATCTACCAATATTGATTCTGCCTATTCATAGGAAGCCACTCATTTTGTATATCTCTATGACACACTCGTCTCTAGGTATCTTACTAGCTCAAGAAGATAACAACAATAATGAGTGCTATTTATTATCTCAATTGCACATTGATATCATATGAGATGAATTACAACATCATCAAGAAGGCTTTCTTGGTAGTTGTTTTTGCTTCCCATAAGTTGAGGCACTACATGCTTGCTCATACTACATGATTGATTGCAAAGATTGACCCATTAAAATATTTTCTTAGAAAAGCTACTCTGACATGAAGGTTGGAAAAATGGTTTATGCTCCTGAGTTAATTTTTCATTGAGTACATGGAATGGAAATCCATCAAGGGATAAGTGATGGCTAATTAATTAACAGAAGCACTACTCAAAAGTCAGTGACCACTTATTGTTGAATTTCTTGACAAGTCTATTCTACCATTGACACACCAAACATAGGTTATCTTCTTTTATGTATCATTTACAATACAAGGATCTAGTGTTGGAATTCTCTTGATCACCCTACATAAATGATCTCTACCCAGGGCATACTAGATTATTTTTCCTTGTATAGACAATATTGTTGAATATGAAGCCTTGATCAATGGGATGAATATTATCATTGGAGATTCACATTTAGTGATCAAACAAGCTAATGATATCTATCAGACAAAAGATGAGGAGTCTATTATACAATGGTGTTGGTATTAAAATATGTTTTGCTAGTTTTCTTTTACAATTAGGTTACGATGAGGAGTCTATTGAGCATCACAAAAAAAATACCATCAAAGCATATGATGAAGTAGAAGGAAAATCCAAAGGTCTTGTTGTGTTACCTATTTGAGTAGGATCTATAGAACACAATGTTATTTATCAAGTCCTTGATATTCCTCTAGAATACAACATACTGTTAGTAAGACCTTGGATTCATGAAATGAAAGTAGTACCTTCAACATGTCATCAGTGTGTGAAGTTCTCATTCCAAGGATTAGAGGCCATTATACCTACTAACTCTAGCTACACATGTAACATGCTCAAGTCTACTGACAATTTTGTTCCTACCAATAGAGATTCTATTGACAACCATGTCAACAAGATCAAATAAATGGAGAAGCCTCTTAAGCTAAAAGAAACTAGAATAGGAAAATATCATATTGAACCAATTTTATCTCTAACATCTCTTCCTGAATCTCCCTATCATTATGGGAGACCATCTACTATATCACCTACTTGACTTTCTTCAATGGTGCTTTTGTACAAGCTAGTGTACCTTTAGAAGATGAAGATGAAAATAGAGCCATTGTTTCTTGGCTATATAAAGAAGAGGTCCCAGCTGATCTTATAGTCTAGTCTCATGAAATAACTCTTGAAAAATATGGACAGGGTCTTAAAATGATAAAATTCCTTGGATACAAAGGTAATGGTCTGATTGGATGCAACAACAAAGGAGTCATAGATCCAATCAAAGAAACACCTAGATGACCTAGTGATATTATGGGTCAATGCTTCAAGGAAGTTCCCTTTCACCTAGGGATCAATAAATTTGTACCAAAGTCTAATATTTCATCTAAAAATGGCTATCAAATTGAGTCTAACAATCAAGTGGAAAGTTATGATGATGAGAATGCCTTTTCTTATCCTATTTTGCTAGATCTTGTTACATTACTTGTAGAACCTAATGATTTTGTACCACGTGTTAGTATTGCTAAAATTGAGAGTGATTGTATTGAGATTACTATGGATACTCCCCTAACTCAAAATGAATAGGGTGAGTCTATTCATGCTCTTATTGTTGAGACAATCTATGAAAATCAAGATGATATTGAAAGTGGAGAATGGCTACCCATGACTGTTGGGGAAAAATTTAATATGACTCCATGTAGCATTGATTATTGAGAATATGAATTTGATTCTCTCTCATATGCAACTTATTATAAAGATGTTGATTGAGTTCACACACATGAAAACCATCTCAAAGTAGGAGATCAATCTAGGGTTTGGCCTGATGAGTCTAACCCTACTACTGTCGATGTATCTTCAATTGATGTCATTAGAACTAAAAGGAATCCAAACATACCTTTGGATGAAATTATTCTAGGTCTTGACTTACTTGTTCATGCATTTGATGACTATACTATGAATGTAATTGAAATTTCCACTCACTTATCCCAAGCTAATATACTAGAATTTAAACACTATGCCTATCAAAGTCCTCATGTTCCAAAATGACCATTCTCTGGCTTGTTATCTATATGTTGTCAAACTGGTAATGTCTTCCACCAGTAAACACAATGTCACATGACTAAAGCTAACATTAAATATCTTATTCATATGATCCAAAGAAAAAAGAATAGGTGCACTAATGGTGAAAACCACATTGTGGTAGTATCAGATCCAAAAAAAGTAAAAAGAAAAGACACATTCAAAAGTGAAAACCTCTCTAAAGTGCCTAAGGATGGGATATTTGATGCATTTCCAATTCACTTTTAGGAGTGCTCATTAGTGTTAATAGAACCAATAGAACCAATAAATCTGGGTACTGAGGAACATCCTCATATCATACATCTTGCACAGTCATTATTTTGCTGAAGAGAAAGAAGAATTCACTGCTTTCTTCCAAGAAATGAAGATCAAATTTGCATGGACATATTTAGATATGCCAGATTTGGATCCTAATCTTATTATGCATCATTTTTCCACTGCACTAGGGGTGAAACCTATTAAATAGAAACTTAGAAAGATGTATCCTCATTGGGCACTTCTTGTTAAAGCTAAATTGTAAAAATTATTGAAAGTTGGCTTCATTCATGCCATTGATTATGTTGAATGGATATCAAGTATAGTTCTAGCCTCAAAACATGACAAATCTATTAGAGTTTGCACTAATTATTGGGATCTCAAAAAAGCATACCCTAATGATGATTTTTTGCTACCTAATATTGATATGATGGTGGACATGAAAATGGATATAGAAATATACTCACTAATGGATGGTTTCTCTGGCTATAACCAAATCAAAATTATGTCAAAAGACCAATAGGAGATTTCCTTCACTTGTGTGTGGGGGACCTTTTGCTGGAACATCATACCATTTGGCTTAAACAATGTTGGTAAAACATATCAATGTCCAATCATGACTATATTCCATGATGTGATGCACAAAATAATAGAAGACTATGTTGATCCGAGGGATATTTTCACCAAAAATTCAAGTATCTCCAAAATTCCAACAATCAACATCATTTTAAAGTCTTCACAATTCTACACCCAATGCAATTCGAATGGACAAAAAAGGAGTTCATATGCTTGAGATATGGCCAGTCAAAGTTAGGTCAAACCTTGGGCAAAGGTCATCAAAAAGGAAAAATTTCAAACTCTCCAAAATTGGTCGAAGTTGGTGCCAAATCAAAGGTCTCGTCGAGAGCTTTTCGAAAATGTTTGTTTCATCAAAATTGGACTCCGTATGCAAAAGTTATGTGCAGTCAAAGGTGGTTGACCAAAAGGATTGATGATGGTGACATGGCAGATTATGGAGGTGACACGTTTCACCAACGTGGCATTATTTTACCAAAAAAATTAGGTGCCACGTGTATGGCAAGGAAGCCACATGGCACCTTCAGGTTTGTTAATATTATGTCTATGTGGCATCATTCGGTAGGAGTAATGACAAGTGAATAGTGGGGGTCGACCCCTTGACCACCGGGCATCAAAACATAGCCGGTGGCCATTACGCCACTGGCTTCCTTTAATAACAGTTGGCCCAAGTTTATTAATAACTTCCATCGGCGCCAATTTGGGTTAAAGGGCAGTGTGGTGGTTGGAACCACCAACCTCCCTCTATCATGCACATCTTCAAAATGCTCATTACCATTGCACCATGCAAGTGGCTTGTATTATTATTAGCACAAACTTTATTTAAAGTCTATCAAAGCCTGATTCCCTCTTGTCTAAGTAAAGGAAATTAGTAAGTAAGGAGAAATTTATGAAATAGAAATGAGTCTCATTCCGAGGAGGGACTGTTGTAACGGTCTAAATATATTTTGCCCTATTATTAGACATTGTTTTGTATAAAAAGAGGGGTTAGGAGCCTTTTGAAGGCATGCAAATTAAGGGAGAAACGATGCAAATGGTGAGAGAGGTTTTGTGTATTTGGAGACTTAGTGATTTTTCTTGCACATAGAGGAATTTTTATGCATGTGCTTGAAGGGAATTGTCACAAATCATTTGTATTGATTTATTGGAGTTAACCGAATCTGTCCCCCTATTGGAGTTGGACCCAAAGATGTAGTCCTTCCTGGATGAACTCCGAAATCAAATGTGTTGTGTCTTTATCTCTCTTGCTATCATCTCATTTTGTATTTTCTTATTTGCAATTACGTTAATTCTGCTTTACTAAAGCTTTAAAATTAACTTTATGTAATTGGTTAGCATTCTCTGTAATAGTCCTAGATCCTAGAAATCAGATCATATGTTGACGATACTCTTGCCAAGAGTATGTAGAGAAGTGCTCATCTACACAACTTGGGACCTATCTTAGATCATATGATTTTTTTGTTGTCTCAGATTGAATCCTAAAGTGTGTACCTTTGGCATTAAATTGGGGAAACTACTTGGGTACTTTATTTCTACAAAAAGTTATAGAGGTAGATCACAAAAAGGTTAAAGCTATAATAGAGATGTCTCCACCTAAAAACATCATTCAAAAGAGAGGGCTAAAAGAAAGACTTTAGTCTATTCACTGGTTCATATCATAGGTAGAAGATAAATCACAATCCTTCACTAAAACTTTGTATAAGGGTGTGAAATAGAACGAGAACATAGATTATTGTCAAATCTTAACATAGATCAAGTAGTATCTTGCTAATCTTCCAATACTGATGCCTCCCATTCATGGGAAGCTGCCCATTTTATACATGGGTTATGCTCTTGAGTGAGTTTGGCATTGAGTATGTGGAATAGAAAGCCATCAAGGGACAAGTGGTCACTGATCAAGTAGCAAAAGCACCATTGCAAGGTCAACAACCATTGACTATTGAATTTCCTGATGAGTCTATTCTATTTTTGATACACCAAACATGGGTTATGTTCTTTGATAGATCATTTACACAACAAGGACCTGGTGTCAGACTTCTCTTCATCACTCCATAGAAATATTCTCTACCCAAGGCATACAAGATTATTTTTCCTTATACAAAAAATATTGTTGAATATGGAGCTTTGATTAATGGTATGAAGATCACTATTGAATGTAGGGTAGACAAGATAAACATCTTTGGAGATTTACAAATGTTGATCAACCAAGTTAATGATATCTATCAATCAAAAGATTAAAAATTAGACCTTAAAATAGAATGATTGATAATCTAAAAAATTACTTTGCACATGTTACTTTCCAACAAATTCCTTGAGTAGATAATAAAGTAGCTAATGCAATGATTACTCTAGCTTCTATGTTACAAATACCAAAAAATGACTTTAGACATGAGCTCCTGGTGGAGACATTATCCTACCCTGCCCATGACTCATTTGAATCTTGAATGATCTATTTTGTTATAGGACATGGTTCATCTCACTACCACCATATCTAATCCTACTTACATGACCAAATTGTTCTAGATACTTTGACCTAGAATGAGAAATGCCACCTTATCCAAAATACTTCATGATATGTTATCATTGCTAACAACTTGTTTAGGAGAGGTATTGATGGTACACTCCTTTTGTTTCTAGAACCCAAAGAGTCAAGACATGCTTCAATTGAGGTACATGAAGGAATTTTTGGATCACACTCAAATGGCCTAACACTGGCTCACAAACTTATTAGAGTTGGTTACTATTTGCTAGAGGCAATCAAATATGCCAAGTCTTGCAAGTAGTGTCAACTCCATGATAATCTGATTCACACTTTAGCTAGAGAGCTAATTCCATTGATTACACTTTGGCCATTTCAGCAATGGGCCTTTTATTTGGTGGGTCAAATTCATCCTTCTTCAAATGGAAAAAAATTCATCATAATAGCTATAGACTACTTCATGAAGTGGGTAGAGGTAGTACCTCTTGTTGAGGATAGTGGAAAAAATGTATCTATGTTCATCCTTAATTACATCATCTATAGGTATGGTGTACCATCCTCCATTATTATTGATAATAGAGGAAAATTCAAAAATAAAGATCTATAAGAGCTATGTTCAAAATTGAAAATCATACAACATTGGTCTTTCATTTACTACCCCTAGGGTAACAAACAAGCAAATGCATCCAAGAAGGCTATTCTTAAAATCCTTCATCACACAATTAACAAATCTGGAAGGGATTGGCACCTTCAAATCAATCCAGCTATATGGGCTTACATAAAAAGTATCAAAACTCCTATGGGAGCAATGACCTTTGCCTTAGTATATGGAGTGGATGTTGTTCTTCTAATTGAGGTCTAGATTCCTACTCTATGAGTCTCTCTAAAGGGCCTCATTACTGATGATGACTATAGAATATCTTAGCTACAAGAGCTAGAACTACTTGATGAATGTTGACAAGTGGCATTTGACATCTACAAGCTTACCAAAAGAGGATGTCCAAGAGCTACAATAAGAAAGTTAAACCATAGGATTTCCAAGTGAGTGAGCTCATTCTAAGGGAGAACCCTAAGAATCAACAACTTCGGGTATAGAAGGGAAAATTTAAACAAACTAGCTTTGTCCATACATCATCACTGTAGTGTTTGTATCATGTACCTATCAACTCTTGACTACTAAAGGAGAATTTCTCAATTAGCCAATAATCACCCTTCATCTAAAAAAGGTTCTATGGTTGATATTCTTTGACACTCTTTGTACATATCAAAATATCCTAAAAAAAGTCTTAAAATTGCAAAAAGTACTAAAAAAACCTATTATCTTGGTGAAAACCTAGAAATAGGCACCTTGGTAATACAAAAAAAAAATCACAAATACAAAAAAAAAAAGAAAAACAAGGAAAGTGCCATTGATGAAAAGTTGGCAAACATGCATCATGGTAGCAAAAATAGGATCTCTGACAAGAAGGTGAAAACTTGGTAAACATGTACCTCTTATTTCAAATTCTACATCTTGCAATGTATCTTTTGGATTTTGTACAATTGTTTTCCTACCTTTAGTATTTTGCATTCTTACTTTAGTTTGTTTCTTTTTTTGATGCATACACTCTTAGTTATCTTCGAGAGTCTTCTCGAACCTACATGGATTGAAACTGGTCATAGTCTAGGGGGAAAAACCCTATGGTTTTAGATGATCTCTTTTGTGTCAATTACTAGTTGTTGTAGTTGTGTCTGTGTAATCTTGCTCAGTCTACTAATGAGATTCCTCTCAAAGAAAATCTATTTTGCATCAACCACTAATTATCCTAATTATGTCTATCTATTATCACCTAGTCTTCTAATGAGATTCCTCACAATGAAGATTTCTCTTGCATTTGTAACTAGTTATCCTAACTATGTCTATCTATTGTCATCCATCTACTAAAGATATTTCTTACAAACATTCTAAACTTTGACATTTTCCATCAATCCTCTAACACTAAAACTAAATCAGAAACATTGAAATTGTTTGAGCTATGCTAAGCTTTTCTTTGTATGTTTTGATTTCACTTTTTCATTCCCCTTCAAGTAACTCTAGGATGTCTAATTTGACTAGAGGAGAAAGTATTGGGGGCATGATATTTTCTTTATTTTCTATTTATTGGTTTAGTTCCAATGATCCAATGGATCACTATAAAAGGGATGTCCACTATAAGAGTCTATATCTTGTGGTTGATGGCCATGTGTACCTTGACTCATTTTATATAAAAACTTTGGTGAGGTTGGTTCTTGTTCTTGACTATTTGAGTAAATTATCCATACTATAGTCAATATTGATACCTTTCTTATGAAGTGAATGTATAGGTCACTATGATTATGCTTAGCACATTTTTGTCTCATTTGTTGTAGATAGAATACTTACTAATTACTTAGCATGAGAAGGATCTCTTGCATGTTTGGTGTGCTTGTATGCAAGAAACAATCTAGTCATCCTAGTGTTTATGCTCTGATGCTTATGTTCTTGCTAAATTAATAGGAAAAAGATATTTTGGTCATTCTGGCTTCTTGTGCCTTAATTCTTACATCTAATTTTGACAAAACTATGACTAATTTCATATTCATATTCTTGTAAATTTAACTTTAGTAAGGGTTGTATGACATTTTGTGGCCTTAACAAAATTCTCTATGGTTAAAACTATATATTATGGCTTTAGTAACCATTCCCAAGGTTTGCATCTAGTATAGGATTATATTTCATACTAGACTTGCATTAGAGCATGATCTCAACTACTTGTTTGTTTGAATTCCTTGACTTGAGAGATAGAAGACTTCTTACACATATTACATTTCATCTTGACTATACAAGCATTCAATCCCCTAGTCGATACTTATGAATTTTTTGGAGGCACCCGTCACAAGCAACAAATGGGTGACCTGCTTGAGATGTTAGTACATATCCATTTTTGCATCATCATAACATTCATTTCAACATAATCAAATCTTGTCAAAAACATCCATCACATATCAATATCTAATCCATAACATATGCATTCATACGTCATACACATTTGTATAAATCAAAATCATATAGGAAAATATCTCATGTATGATATTGAAAGAGATCTCTCTCTCATATATATATATATCAAAGGAGTCCAAATGTGACATGATACCAAAAAGGGTGCTACTTAAGCACTATTATATCAAAATTGACAAAGAGAGTGAGGTAACTACAACCTTCCCCTTCATCCCCTATTGGAGGAGGAGGAGGATCATATTCTCTAACAGGCAGTTGGGCACCCTCTAATGCTCTAGCATAAACAAAAAATTGGAGTACTTTCTCTATAGCCTTTGATACAACACCATGATGTATATCAAATAATAATAGGCTTCTTGTATTTTTGGTGTTTGGGCCTCATCGTGTTGCCTCTCCAAATGATCTCGGAGCTCCTAAATCTCCCTTTTGCACTCTACTAAGTGTGTATCCTACACTACCACCTAGATCTACAGCTCTCCTATTTTTTGATACATTGTCTCACTCTATCCTGAAATCATTGTAGAGAATCCTATGTCTATGCAAGTAAATATCTATAATGTGGTCTAGGAGCAGGATGATCCTTCATCTCCTCATTGCCACCTCCATGCTCTCCCTACTCCAACTACTATGGAGGTTGATCCTCCACACTCTAACTCTATGTATTGTCATCAATGGAACCCAACATTCCCATATCTCCCCATGATCTCCTTTATCCAGATCTGCTCCCACCAACACTAGGATCTATCATCATTTGCTAAGGTGGAATTGGAACTTATGTCTCTCTCTATTGGGGTCCCAACTACTACTATGTCTACTGGGGTGGTTGTACTGGTTGAATGAGTATAGCCATGCCCACTAGATTCATAAACCATGGAAAAGGATGACTAGAAAAATGCTCCTTGATATAAGGATTCATCCCTCCATCTATAACCATAGGAAATCAATCCTAGCAGTTGAGTGTCAATCCTCGTACATCTATAATGGATCGCCCAGGATCCAACCTCACATACAACCCCTTCTTCACTTCCTCGATGAAGCAGGTGTATGCACAGTAATCCTATGAAATATCTTGTGGCCAACCTTATTATTTCCACATGCATGTCAATGGGATCTCTTGATCACCTAGATTGATTGGTCAATTAGTGGTCAAGAGGCATACAAATAACCAAGCTTGGCTCGAGAATCATCCTAGTGTAAGAGAACCTTGGGGAAAGGCAAAACCCTAGTAAAATTTTGGATTGTAAATGGTCTAAAAAACTATTTGGTTAATAAGGACTAAATATGAAGTCCATAGGTATGTCTATAAGGTGTGGTTAAGTAGGAGATAGGGTTGAATCATATTTTTTGCAATTAAGTCCTATTAAACCTAGAAATACTCAAAATTGCTCTAAGGGAAAAAATATGGGAAAATTCCTAAAATGGGGCAATAAGTGTTTAGGAGGGGTCTTTATATGTTTTATGATCACTTTATAATGGTTGAACCCAAACTAGATAAGTTTGGAGGCCTAAAATGCAAGATTGCTAAAAGTTGTCAAAATTGCTCATTGACAATTTTGCACTTTTTGAAAACTTGCATTGGCAATTTTGTACTTTTTTAGGAAATAGAAAGATGGATTAACTTGACCCAAGGGTCTAAGTAGTCATATGAATGCTAAATAAGCCCCATAAAACTCATGGTGAGGGGTTGGTTATGCATTTGTATGAACAGTTCATGTGAGAAGGAGAAGTTACTAAAAAAAATTGTGGTTTTGGAGGCTTGATCCAAGAAACTTGATTGATTTGATTTATTTTTTAATGGATTATATTATTGGGGTCATTTGATCACTCTATGCAATCTTGTTTTTATCTTTTGCATTCATTTCACTAGGTTTCTAAAATTATTTAGTTTCTTTCTTCTTGATGGTTGATTTTGAGCAGACAATAATAAAATGGCTAAAGCTTGAGTTCGCATGGTTGAAAACCTATGGAATTTGGGAATAAAGTAATGGTCTATATATACTATGTAAATAACCATTTTGGAGGTTTTTGGAGTTAGTTTTTTATTATTGAAAAAGAGCCCTAGACAAGCCAATGGAAGCTTGGAAAGGTGTAGAGATGCTTGCAAGAGAGTTCTAAATGGAATAGTGGATTGATACATGCCAATCTTAGTTGGGAAATGGTGAATAAGTCTGTCTAGTATCCATGAACTAGAGGAGGGATTCTAGAGTGATCTTGTGTTAGAAGTGTAGTTGTTGTCATTTCTGTTGAAATCCTTAAATGTAGGATTTTCTAAAAAGATGTTGTACAAACACTTTAAGAACCTAAGATCTAGAAAATCCTTGAGCCTGGGTCAATTGGAAAAAAATTCTAGAAGGAAAAAATAGGCCTTGTTAAGGTATTTTGTGATATATTGAAGGTTCCTTGTTCCTAGGAGGGCTAATAGGGGCTCTTTGGGATATTAGGCCAAACAAAACAAGAATGAGTTGTGAAGGTGGTAGACTTATCAAAATGATGTAGAATGCCTTGGGATGGGTCAAGAACCTCATAGGAAGGTTTAAACCTAATTTTTCTTTGCTCATGACATTTGATGGACTTTTGTCTTGATAGGCCAAGAAGTGCATAGTTTGAGTTTTCAGAGTTAGAGGAGTGGATATTGAATTGATTGGTGAGTTTCTTGGTGAAAGGGGAATAGGAGAGAGTCCTATAGGTTAGGGCTAGAGAAGATACCCTAACAAAGTTAAGAGGTATCCTTGGTAGAGAAAAAAGGATCTAAGAGAAGAAGCTCCCCATCAAAGTGGTATCAGAGCCATAAGATTGAGGTGTGTGGTGGTATGTTTTTTCCTACTTAATTGAGTGGATCTAAAAAAATGGTGACCAATGAAAAATTGGATAAGGATGTAGATGAGTTGAAGAAGATCATGGATGAGAAGACTAGGCTTCTCAATGAGGCTATAGAAGAGATTAAGGACAAACTGAAGTAAATGGAAGAGGCAACTCTAGCAAAGGAAGATGAAGACACCAACACTAGTAAGGGCAAGAAAAAAGTGAGTTTGGAGGCTGAGCTACCTAAACTTGATCCTCCACTTGGTGAGCAAGAACCATTCCTCAAGGCTATTAAAGAACTTGGAGGTAAGAGTCTTGAGAATATTCCAATGTTCCATAGAAAGATGGATATAGAAGTAGTCCTAGAATGGATTAAGAGTATAGAGAATCATTTTGAATGTGAAGGGATTACAGAAGCTTAGAGGGTAAAGGTGGAAAAATCAAAATTAAAAGGACAAGCACTCAGTGGAAGTTTGTGCAAGAGGAAATGGAGAGCGAAGGAAAGAAACCAATAGCTAAGTGGAAGGCTATGATAGAAAAGATCAAGGAGACATATCTATCAAAGGATTGTGAGATCCAAATTCATAAGAAAAGACAAGATCTTAAAGAAAAGGGTCTTGATGTGGCTTCCTACACTAAAGAGTTCCAAAAACTAACTCTGAGATCAAGGGTGCAAGAGGTAGAAAGCATCAAGGTGGAAAGATATCTAAATGGCCTTAAGTGGTCTATACAAGATGAACAAAGTTTTTTTAGCCTCATTACCTTACATAGTTGTTTTAAAATGGCTAGAAAGGTGGAAGACAAGTTGAGAAAGATGAATAACTTAAGATCTAGAGGAAGGGGTAGAGGAAGAGATTTTAGAGGTAACTCAATAGGTGGTTCTAGTGGAAGGATCAATGACCAAAGGAGCTATGGAGAGTCCAAGTGGACTAAGTAGACCAATAAGACTAGTCAAAGGGGAGGCTCCAACAAAGGAAGAGGGTCCAATAATGGTGGTAGAGGATGATATGGGAATAATAGAAGAGGATCCCATTTTAGCAACATGAAATGTTACCAACATCTCACATTGGGACATCCTACCTATAGGTGTCCGAAGAAGGCACAAACATCTTATGGAGAGAAGAAGATAAGCTATGTCCAAGAAGAAGATAATTAGAAAATAGGTGAGGTAGACTTTGAATGAGAAAAGGGTGAGAACCTTATGTTGAAAATAGTCTTATTCAGAAAGCCAGTGAAGGAGGAAGCTAAGAAAAGGAGGGAAATTTTTAGAACTACATGTAAAGTACTTGGAAAAGTATGTAAGGTGATCATAGATGCAGGGTCTACTGGTAATGTGATATCAAAAGAAGTAGTGCACAAGCTCAGTTTGACAAAAATTTCTCAAGTGAGTCCTCATAGGGTAACTTGGTTGAATAAGGGACAACATATCTTGGTGAATGAACAAGTATGGGTGAACATCACTATTGGTAAGTACCAAGATGGAATACTATGTGATGTACTCCCAATAGATGCTTTCCATCTACTGCTAAGAAGATCTTGGTAGTATGATAGAGAGGCATTGCATCATGGAAAGGAGAACAAATATTCCTTCAAGAAGGATGGAGTCACCTATAGAATATAGTCATTGTTAGAACAAGACAAGGTAGAGAAGGCTATTTCTAAGACATTATTGATTAGAGGGAAAGAGTTTCTCAAGGACTTAAAGGAAGGTGAATGAGTAGGGTATGACATCATGGTGAAGCCAAAGGAGGAGAAGTTATCAACACAAGCACTTATACCTGCAGAAGTACAAGGACTATTGGATCAGTTTGAAGATATTATATGTGATGGAGAACCACCAACACTGCCCCCAAAGAGAGCCATAACTCATCAAAATGACTTCATACCAAGTGCATCCTTACCAAGTAAGGTTGCATATAAGATGACACCAAAGCATAACAAGGAGATAGTTAGACAAGTCAAAGAATTGCTTGATTAGGGATTGATTAGGAAGAGAATCAGTCCATGTGTAGTCCTAATTGTCCTAGCCCATAAAAAGGGAGATAAGTGGAGAATGTGTACTGACTCTAGGAAATTAATAGAATCAAATTAGATATAGATTTCTTATTCCTAGGATAGAGGATCTAATGGACCATCTTGGTGGAGCTAGATACTTTTCTAAAATTGATGTCAAGAGTGGCTATAATCATATTAGGAAAAAGGAGGGTGATGAATGGAAATCTACATTTAAAACTACTGAGGGTGTCTATGAGTGGTTGGTAATGCCATTTGAACTTACTAACACACCAAGCACCTTCATGAGAGTTATGAATGAAGTCTTGAAGGATTATATACGAGTGTTTGTTGTGGTTTATCTAGATGACATCCTCATCTTCAAGAAGACCAAAAAGGAACACATGAAGCGTCTAGAAATGGTATTGAAGAAGCTTCAAGAGGAGAAGTTGATAGTGAACCTTGAGAAGAGTGAATTCATGAAAGAAGAGCTAGTGTATTTGGGTTTTTTAGCATCCCAAGGAAGTCTAAAAATGGATAAGAGAAAGGTAGAGGCAATCTTGAGTGGGCCTACTCCTAGATCTACTATTGAGGCTAGAAGTTTCCATGGCCTAGCACAATTTTACAAAAATTTTGTGAGGAAGTTTAGTAAAATTTGTGCACACATGAATGACATCATCAAGGGAGGCATGAAGACAAACTTCACATGGACCAAAGCTACAAATAAAATTTTTGAAAGCTTGGAGGAGATTGCAACCCAACTAGTATTGGTCTTTCCAAGTTTTGAGAAACCATTTGTGGTAGAGTGTGATGCTAGTAACATAGAATTTGGGGTAGTATTAAGCCAAGAGGGAAAGCCTGTGGCATTTTTTAGTGAGAGACTTAATGAAGCCAAGAACAGATATTCAACATATGACTTGGAACTCTATGCACTTGTTTAGGCCCTTAAGAAATGGAGGCATTACCTAAGGAGTTTTTTGTCTTAATTGCCAACCAAGCACTAAGTTTTATCAATTCACAGGAGAAACTTAGTTTGAGACACATAAAGTGGATAAAATTCTTGCAGTCATACACCTTTACTATCAAACACAAGAAGAACACCAATAACAAGGTGGCAGATGCTTTAAGTAGGAGATTGCTAATAGTTCAAGAGGTCAAGTTGCAAAACATGGGACTAGAAGGATTCAAGGACATGTATGATGAGGATATTGATTTCTTAGAGGCATACAAGGTATGTACAAATTTTAAAAATCATTTCCATAGTCATTTTTCTAAATATACAATGCAAAATTTTTTTTTGTTCAAGGGTTAGTAGTTATGTATCCCAAGGGGATCCATGAGGGAGAATATCATTCAAGAAAAGAACAATGGAAGCATGAGTGGGAATTTTGGCCTTAACAATACTCTAGACCTAGTGGAAAGTTTTTACTATTGGCCCAAGATGTAAAGAGATGTTAGGAGATATGTAGAGAAATGTGGCATATGTCAGATAGAAAAGGGAACCTCATCCAATGTAGGACTTTATCAGCCACTACCCATACCTAATAGGCCTTGGGAATGCAGAAGAATGGATTTCATAGTGGGCTTACCTAGAACAAAGTCAGGGTTAGAAAGTGTGTTTGTTGTAATTGATAGATTTAGCAAGAAAAGTCATTTCATCCCATGTAAAATAATACATGAGTCTAGAAATATAGATAACCTATTCCTTAAGGAGGTGGTCATAATTCAAGGGCTACCAATGAGTATAGTTGTTGACAAAGATGTCAATTTTATGGGGCATTTTTGGAAGGCCCTATAGAAGAGATTGGGTAAAAAATTGGCTCATAGTTTTTCCTACCATACCCAAATTTATGGGTAGATATATGTTACTAGAAAGGTCCTAGGTAACCTCTTAAGATGTCTTACTAAAGAATATGAGCAGAGTTGGGAGCAAGTCATCCCCTAGGTAGAGTATGCCTACAATGATAGCAAGAATAGAACAACTAGTTTGAGTTCCTTTCAAATAGTGTATGGGTCACATCCAAGGGGCATAATAGAGTTGAGTGAATTACCAACACATGACACCTTCAATGGACATGTTGATGATTTTGTTCAGTCTATGAAGGAGATACATGATTAGGTTAAGAAGAACTCGATGGAAGCAAATCAGAAGTTGAAGGTAAAGAAGGATGAAGGGAGGAGATACTTATGATTTCAAATTGGAGATTTGGTCATGGTATATTTGAAAAAAGGTAGGCTATAGAAGGGAATCCATAGAAAGTTACAAATGAAGAGGATTGGGCCATGCAAAGTGCTAGAGAAATATGGGTCCAATGCTTACAAAGTTTACCTACAAAAAGACATATCTATCTCTCCCATTTTCAATATCAAGTACTTGATACCTTACAAGGGTTTATATATGGATGAAGATAAGTATCAGATGGAGCTACACTAGGGTATATCAGACTTGCGAGTACCTAAAAATAAGTAGACACAAGTGGGGAAGATATTGGACTCTAGGGTGAAGCAGAGTACAAGAAACAAGGTTTATAAAGAATATTTGTTCAAATGGAAGGATACACCTGAAGTTGAGGCAACTTTGGTGGCTGAGAGTAAATTCAAGAATCATGGCATAAGTAAGGAGTTCCTCTCACCATAGGTACCTTAGGCTTTTACTTGTAGGGTTAGTATGGTGTAGGAGCACCTTGGGGAAATTCAAATCCCTAGTATAATTTTGGCTCATAATGTGAGACCTCACCTTGATCCATCAATAGCACATTTGATACATTTTATTTTAGCACATTATCACTTGATATGTTTGAGACATTATTTGATAGACTACACATTATTTATATTGTTTTATGTCATTTGATTCTTTACTTTAAAAATTCTTATATATTTTAATTTATGTTATGTGTATACATGCATTATGATGATGCAATTTTGTAAATGATTCAAAATTATGTATGTGTTAAATACTTTAATTATGTAATGTGTGACAATTAAATATGTGTGTAGAAATGATGTAGGAGAATCGAGCTTGGATTTTGGTGGAGTTATGTTTTTTATTGTTATGGATGTGTTTCAAAAACATTGGGGAACCCTTCCTCATGAGTGCATAGAGATTGGAGTTATCGTGTTGAAGTTAGCATTGTTTTACCTCATGGTTGGAGCTATATTTTCTAGTTTTCACAGGCTTCTTATGGAGGGTGTAACTAATTATCCTTAATGAATGAAAGGATTCATCTTTTAGGGATTGAAGAGTACCTAGATTGATACCTTTAGTTAAGGGCTCAAGTCCTAATTTGTTATGAGTTGGGAGATATGACCATTCTCTTGGGGTATAAATTTTTGTCAGTTTATGTGTCTAATTTATGCATGTGACTTTTGAGATATGTATAAAATAATCCTTTAAGGATCACCATTTTTGAAATTGAGATCTTAAAGAGGACCTAAAATAATATCTTGGTTTTAAGAGCGCAAGTATTAATTAAATTGGGGTTGTGAGATATCACAATTTTGCTTAGGTATCGATTTTCATCTAGTTTTTTCAAAAAATGTGTGAGTTTTTGACTTTCATAGTTTTATGTGATGAAATGGGATCTTGTTAAGTTAGGGACATGATATTGGATCATGTTTGGACCTAAATATAACTTTTTATTGCATTTTTTCTTTCTTTTATTGTTTTAGTTTACTCTTTCAAGTTGGCTATATAAGGAGCTTGTGTTCATGTAGAAATAATGATAATGGAGTGCGGGATCTAGCATGGAGAATTGGTATTAGCTTTCTTAAGTGTGTGGAAAGAGCATTGAATGTGAGGTAGTTTACACTTGGATCTTGGACAAAGTTGAGAAGAGCTAGTGGTTAGAGTTTAGAAACAAGGAGATTGCTTGGCGGCTTGTGAGCACAAGTTGAGATCTTGGAGCTTTCTACCAAATTGATATTGTGCTATAGATCAAGGCTAGGTAGGAATTGAGTTGGATCTTGAAGAACTATTATAATTGTTTTATATTTGGCCATAATCGGGAAGACCTCACAGCCCAAAAAATTGATTGTAATTAGTTGTTTTATGAATAAAGAGTTGTGAATTGGTATCATTCTTGTGTTATTTTTGTGTTTCCATTGTGTGGTTATTTTCTAGGGGGAAAGGACATCTCCTTTGGGGATTCTCCTACCTTACACTACATTAGGTGGTATCAGAGAAAATTTTTGATCTAGTTGGTTGATCTTACCAAAGTGAAGGTTGTTCTTGAGTGTGTGTAAAGATTGCCAAATTTGAGGTAGTTTGCACTAGGACCTTGGGTTGAGAGGAGTTGATTTGAGAAGATCTTGATCTAGTGGTGATTGTGTTGAGAATCGATTGCTTTGGAGTCCTAGTATATAATTTTTGGTATGGGGTGATATATTATGATCTAACCTATACTTGTAGAGGACTTGCAAAGGACTTATAAATGGATTGATGGATGCAAAGATAGAAGGTTGATCATGATCATAGAGAGTTTGTGGGATGTATATTGCATATCTATGTTCTTGGACTTGTGATTTGTTCCTGGTTATTTGTGTGAGGTGGTAGGTTGTGATTTGACTTGTAAACAATTTAGTTTTGTCACAGGGAGCATAGGAAGGATTTATTGTAGTGGGTATTTGAAAATCTTAGAAGATAGCTACAAGAGGATTAGACCATGAGATGATTGTGTGTCTCCATGATGTGGTGGAGAGGAGGTTTTCTAGAAGAAAATTGCTTGGCTAGTTAGAAGACTTGTTTTAGAGAGAAGACGACATCACAAGGCCAAGGAAGAAGTTGGTTTTGTTGATCAATTTGTGGAGTCTGATGTGAAACCTACGGAAACAAGAGGTTGTTCTTGAGAATGTTCCTAACCTTGTTGATGTTGGGATAGAGATTTATTTTCATGATCATTTTTTAGAGTGTAACATGGAAATTTTAGAGCAGTTGTTCGTTGAGTTGATTGAGGATATGGATGTTCCTTTCAATGTGGAGTTTGATGTTGGTGGTGTGGATTCACTAGTTGTTGATTTGGTTTTGGATCTACATGATACTGTGGATCTATATGTTTCTGATTTTTCTATGGTTGACATGGCTAAGGATTTACATCTTTTTATTATTAGGTATGTGAACATACATGTTTCTAACATGGAGTACATGTTTGGGTATATTGTTGTTGTTGGTTGTGATCAGTTGCAAAAATTCTTAGTAAAGCATTATGTTCAGTTTGTTCTTGGGACTGAGCATGTTGATTAGCTTGTTGAGATTCATTTCATTTTGATTTTTTAGTGGATAAGTCATAGATGTTTGATTTTAATATTTTTTCTATTGAATTTGATGGAGTTTAAGCCTTTGGTAAAGATAAAGTTGGTTGCAGATCTTTCTTTGGGCATCAAAGTATGGGACATACTTTTCTATCTACCTAGGGAGTCTGATATAGGAGCATCAACCTTGGATTTTGTGTAGTTTTTTTTTTTATGGTTATGCATGTGTTTGAGACACATTTGGGAACTTTTCCTCATGAGTGCATAGAGATTGGAGTTATTGTGTTGAAGTTAGAGTTGTTTACCTCAAAGTTGGAGTTGTATATTTTGGTTTCCACAAGATTCTTGCAAGGGCTGTAACTAAATATCCTTAATGGATGAGAGAATGTGTTTTTCATGCATTGAAGAGGTCCTAGATTAATACCTTCAATTAAGGGATAAATTCCTAATTTATTATTAGCTGGGAGATGTGACCATTCTCCTAGGGTATCAATTTCTGTCAATTTACATGCCTAATTTTTGTGGGTGACTTTTGAGATGTTTAGAAAATTATCCTTAAGGTATCAGAATTTTAAAAATTGGGGTCTTAAAGAGGACCTAAATAATATCTTTAGTTAAGAAGGTAGGTCTTAATTCAATCAGGATTGTGAGATATCATAATTTTCTTGGGTATCAATTTTTTATCAATTTTACAAAAACATGTGGAGTTTTCTTCTTGCATGGTTTTGTATGATGAAATGGGATCTTTTTAAATAAGGTACATTTTATTTGGTCATTTTTGGACCTAAATATAACTTGTTATTTATTTTTGTTCGTAATTGTTATAGTTTTGGTTTACTCTTCCAAAGTGGACCTATAATGTAATAAATGCTTGACTAGCCAACTTGTGGCTTAGCTGGCTATATAAGAAGATTGTGTTCATGTAGAAATCATGATAATGGAGTGTGGGATCCAAAATGGATAATAGAGAGTATCTTTCTTAAGTGAATGGATAGAGCACCGAATGTGAGGTAGTTTACACCTAGATCTTGGGCAAAGTTGAGAAGAGCTAGTGGTTGTGGTTTAGAAACAAGGAAGTTGCTTGGTGGCTTGCGAGCACAAGCTGAGATCTTGGAGGTTTCCACAAAAAAAATTTTGTGTTATAAATGTGGGATATCAAGGAATTGAGTTGGATATTGAAGGACTATTGTAATTTCTTTGTATTTGGCCATAACCGAGAAGGTCTTACAGTTAGGCACATTGACTTTAATCAGTTGTTTTATGAATAAAGAGTTGTGAATTGTATCAGATCTTGTGTTATTTTTGTGTTTTCACTGTGTGGTTATTTGATGGGGTCTAGGGTATCTCCTTTGGGGATTCTCCTACCTTGCACTGCATCAAGAAATGAGAAAAAGTTTATTTAAATGAAAGTTAAATGTTTTGATTAATGTGATTATCCAATTGAGTTTTAAATATATACATGTGATTTTTCTTGAGCTACTAATATTTGGCTGATTGTGTAGGATAATTAAACATGGAATTTATAGGAGAATTGATAATTGACCCTATGTACAAACTGTAAGACTAAGCTGAATCCAATAAAGTGATTCGAACCTCATTTTCAAGTGTCTTATGTGTATCATAATATGAATGTGTGTATCATTCTGTATGTTGAAAGGTGTCAAATGATATGTAACGGTGAATCTTATGGTTTTACTTGACACTCTTAATATTTTTATGTGTGTCAACATGTCAATTTTGGGTTAGCAAAGTAACCCATTAATCTAAGACCGATTAGTTAGTAACCTAGATTAATCTCCTTAATAAGGGTTTAGTGGAAAAGTTTCATCCTTGGGTTTTTTTTAAGATCAAACATTTCAAGCCACTTTTATAGGTCCAAAAATGATCTTAGAGGTCAAATTTAATGTAATCCAAGTGCCCAATGGGTATGTGTATGGGTTGGGGATCTTTCCCACCATTCTAGAACTTCCTAATAACATTTATGACCCCTAAAATATCTCATTTTCCCTTTAGTGCAAAAATGGACCATCTCCATGAGGTTTTTAAGTTTACACTTATCCTAAAATTTTGCCTTGATGGTAGGAACAAGTGGGAAGACCATAGAAGGCTCAAGTCAAGTCTGGAGTTATTGACATTTTGGGTGGGTGAGTTTAGAAGCCTATTTAGTGGCCATTTTGAGAGTTGAAGGTTGTTCACCCATTCTCTACATTTAAAGAAAGTCAAGCTTGGAATTGAAGTGGAAGAAGGATTTAGCCCATCTCAAAACTCTGTTTCCATCACCTTTATGAAGGTAGGATTCTTCGTGGCCATGTTTTTCATGCATTGTTCATTACTTTCTTATGTAAATATGTTGCATGTGTCTATTTTGTGTTTTTTTTGTAACATGTGAGGGATTGCTATTTGTGGGTTTTCTATTTTCTTTCCTTTCATATTTTCCTTTTGGATTTTTTGGGAAATCTATGAAGGGTGTGTTGGCATTACTCACCCTTAGATAAGGTAGAAGTGGTCATGTATGGGAGGAGAGCTTTAGTTGGACTCTGGGTCAATGCATAATCTCTCCTCATGATGAGGAGAGGGAGAAAGTAAGGTGTTATGGGCCCTTACTTGTCAATACAAATTGATTTTGCTTTGGGGAGATAAAAAGAGAAAGAATGAAAGTTTATTGTGAATTTTTAGCTTTGGAAGAGGCATATGATTTGTGTTTGTGATTGACATCTCCTACCTGGGAAAATCAACCTTCTCCTTAGTCTTGGTTCAATATGGAACTTGTTGTGCATACCTTGGATGGGTTTTTTTTGTTGAGTCATGTGTTATTATGAGTGTATCTAATTATCACCCATTTGTTTATTGGGTCTCCTAAGCTCAAGGTGTGGCCTCACATTGAGGCCTTGGTTGGGAGGTGAGCTCTCCATGGTTGTCTTTATGTATTTGCAAATTGCTTGGGTTGAACCTTGAAATAGAGCAAAAACATTTGGACTTAGAGTCTTCTTGGTGTTCTTGAGTTTTGTTTTCATGGAGACCTCTCCATTTTGATATCTCTTTCTTGTACATGTTATACCTAAAAAAAAGAAAGGATGTAATTAGATGTTTATTTATGTAATAGATCAATTATTGATCATGTTGGCCTTGTTTTTCATGTGTTAAATTTTTTGAAATATTTTAGTGAAAAATCTAGTTTACCTAGAAATTAGGGTTATGTGCTATTGTTGGCCCTAGAAAAATCCCTAATTTTGTGTCATTGTTCCAATATTTGGTTTTTATATTTTGTTGGGTACCATTTAAATTTTGTTGCATTAATTTACCTTACCCCAAGTCTTAGTTTGCAATATAACCCAAGCTTTTATTTTAATCTTTCACTAGTTATGTTTTGTACTTGAAAAAATAACCAAGTCATGATAGCCCTTGATCTTCCTTAAGATCAAGGTTTGTCATTATGTTGCTTTGAAAAGATGAGCATATTTTAACTAAAGTGATATAGCGACAAAGTGACATCTATACGCGGGACCTAGTGAATGACAAGGTTTCAAAATAGGATCATCACTATAGATCAGATGATAGATCAATGAACATCGTTATGTCGCTAACAAAAGTTGCTCATTCTTTATTCTTATCAACATGAAGACATGTGGAAGGTGGTGGGACCAACCCTCATAGGAAGTTGCCATAGGTTTCAGTCATGAATGGGTTTCCAACTATTAGAATTTCATTTTCCATAGAGGTAAACCTTATGGCAAAAAGGTGTTTTGTTAGAACCGTTAGATCCTTTCAAGATCAATGGATGTCACTTTTTCACCAAAGAAAGTTACATGTTGAATATTCATAGTGAGATAGAAACAATATGACACATGTCTAACAAGCCCATTATAGTTATAATATGGTTGCTTTGTTTTTACCATCAGATTGAAGGTTAATCAACGGATGTTGCTATGTCATTATCTAGAGTTGCAAGGTCTTTATTCATAGTGATATAGTGACAATGCGACACGTATCATGGTGGCCCACTTTCAAAATATTTTAAAGTATCATCCTTGATTGTTAGATGCACAAAAGATCAAAGGTTGTTGTTATGTCACTAACATAAACTGCTCGACGTTTAGCTATAGCAACATAATGACATATCAACACATGTCATCTAACATATTTGAGTAATACAAAAGTTTCTAATGAGGTGGAAAAAGATATATGTGTCAAGATTCAATTGGGTTGACTACCAGGTTAGAAGGTTGAAGCAGAGTTAGATTGTGTTTTATTTCGTGATCGTCAAATTTTTATGAATCGATGGCCTATTTTCAAACTTAAAAGGAAATGCCCCTCTATTTCTTCTCTGCACCCATTTATGGGAATAAAAGGCTTCTCATGTGAATTGATATAGGGAATATAATGAAGAAGAATGAGAATTTTATTCTGCAAATAGATTTTCAAAAATCTTGGAGCCTAGTACCTATCGAAAGACCTATTATTTCACCTTACTAAGCTATGAATCTTCCACGTCAACAATCCATTGTAGCATTCAGAGAAGAAGTGAAAAGGCCAAGTAAGTATCTTCCTCTACATATAGATAAGAATCCTGGTATTTTCTCATTTTCGTTCATTATGCCTCCAAAGAAGGGTTTTTCTCGAAAGTTTGATTATGCTAGTATAAATATTCACAATGATTTTTTACAACAATTAAATGAATCTACTAATGATGCTGCCCAAATAAATAAGTTAGTCCCCGTAAACCCTAGGTTGCAAGTTGTAGACAATTTATATGATAAAGGGAATTGGACTTGAGATGCAGTGACTTCTAAAACTAGATTCTAGTTATTCAAAAAATGGTTTTTACAGAGAAAGTTGTTTGCCCCCCATGGAAATATTTGGAATTTTGACCTAGGCAAATTAGTAGTTCCTAGAGTTTCCATGAATTCAGATCTCCTCACTATTGTATCTTGAAATTATTATCCAATATCTAGAATGGTGAGAAGGATAAATGGAGAATGCTTGGTGAAGATTACTACTGAAGAAATCTAGGAAGTTTTTGGGATGGACCCTATTTTAGAGTATCACGAGGTCATCAATTTTCAGGGTTTGGAAGAGGAATATCTATCTTGAAAAGATCAAATTAGAAAAGGGGCATTGAGAGGACATTCAGCCACAATTGGAAATATAAAATTTTTCACATCCTCAATCAAGGAACCTTTTTAGAAATAATTTTTCAATTCCAGAGTTATAGACATATACATGACTTTGTGTAAGATTTTTGGTGATGATGAGCGGGAGTTTATGCCCATAACATTCATGTATATGATGATGCAAATCTCATCCTTTAGGTTTGATATTATTTTTTACTTTGTTTCATTAATAGATGAAGAAATTGATATTGGTCTGATAGGGATTGCAAAAGTAAAAATTGAAAAGACTTTTGGTTTTTACTCTTTGTTGATGCACATGTTTCTGTGTAAGGGAGTTGCATATTTTGAGCAATAAATGGTGTTAACAAGAGAGCATGATGGAGAGCCTTTTCCAATCCAATTATGGAGTGTAGACATGACTTGGGATGTAGAGGAGGCTAATTTTATAAGATTTGATAGGTATTTTTCATCTAGGTTGAGAAGCTTGTTATTGAAAGATAATCCTAGGATACCTAAAGCATTGTTAGATTTTAGTAAACCTATGGATAACCCTATCAATTTGAAAGTTTCCCTTAATTGGGTAGACATTATACCATATCTAATTTCAATAGTCTTTAGAGTATATGGATTCCAAGGAACTCCACATGTGCTTCCATACCAAGTACCTCTTAAGGTAGGGTTAGCTAAGATGTTATGGAAGATAGGTGGTTTGGAGGAGATAGAATTAACCAGTAGGTCAAGGGGCTTCAATTTTTCATCTTGCATCATGGCTCATCAATTTATAATTACAAATGGTGGCTAGTTATTCTTATACAAAGATTTAAACTGGTACAAAATGGCAGTCTCCCATTCTAGATTTAATGATAGTGAGGGATTTTTTGAAATATTCAGATAGAGGGCCAAGACCAATTCTCACAAGCATCAATTCTATCTCCTTGAGGATGTAATAAGGAATTATTTTTCCCTCCAAGAACAAGAAATCAAGAAAGAAAAGTGTAGAGTGTATTCCAGGGCTTTGGAATTTAATTATTTTGAGAAGGATTATAGTTTGTTAAAATATGCAAAGACATCAACAGACAAATGAAACAAATTAATGATGACCTTCTTAGAGATCATGGATGTAATGAATAAAAGAAGGCTCTTCTTATTAATACTTATCCTAATAAAGTAAGGGAGGTAATGAAGAGGTTGTCTTTTACTCCTATAGTAGGATGAAGATAATTGGTTATCCAAAAGAAGCCTAGTTATAGTATAATTAAAACTAGAGAGCATATACTTGACAAAAGGAAGCAAGTGGTTGGGTCAACTAGTGTTGTTTTGACAAGGGGATTCCAATTAGAAGAAAAACTTGAAGAGCCAAGGCCTAAGAGGCAAAAGATAGAAGAGAAGCAAGTGGCACAAGAAGAAGATTACATGCCTTCTCCATCTCCTCTACATATAGGACAAGAATAGCTCACTGGAAAGAAAATTGGGTCTTAAGAGGGAGTATTCATTACTATTGAAGAGTTGGAAGAAGGGAATACCCAAGAGCCTCCTATGCCCAACCTTGAATTGACTATGGAAAATTTCAAAGGAAGAGAGTTAGATCTTGTACTAGAATAGGCTAGCCATGAATTTCTATCAGATGATAGCTTTGTGAAATCAAGGGCTTTCTACCAATTTTCTTGGAGGACAAATATTTAGAATTTTGAAGAAAGATGTAATAAAAGAAAACCTAAAAAACTAAAGAAGGAAGATGCAATTATAGAAGATGAAATAAAAGATGAAATGATGCAAGAATTCAAAATTTTGAAACCTGAAGAAGGAAGAAGAATGATCAAATCATCTAGAGTTCTACTTTTGCCAAATTGGGATATTGTAGATGCAATAGTTTTTAACACTATTACTCAGAAGTTGAATGTTGTGGAGAAAATGAAAAAAGGACTCAGAGGTGCCAAGTTTAGTGAAGATGATGTTGCTCTAGTAATCTGGTCTCTAAAAAGAGGATCTAAAGCTAGCTTTTCTCAATTTGATGATATTGAATTAATGGGCAATTTGATTGTCAAAAGAGTAGAAGATACTCCACATGATGAAGTAGCAGAACTTAATCTTGAAATAATTATTCTCACTTTAGCTACTACCATGAAGGAGAAAAGACATATGCAAGAATTGCAAGAGAAATATGAATAGGTCCTAGAGGCCTATAATAGGGAAGTCTAGAAAGAGGATTGAACTTGAGAATAAAATGCAAAGACACAAAGGACAGAAAAGTAAACCCAGAATTACTTATCCTCATGCCCTAGTGCCACCTTTCAACACAAAGAAGAATGGGCTAAAGAATTGGATGGTTTGATATGCATTAGACTCAGTAAGGTCATAAATGAAAAGGATCACATTTAGTTTTCCAAGACAATTGAGGAACTTGTGAAGCTACAAATATTTTTTTATTCTTTTAAAATGGATTTTTCTGAAATTAAGAAATTAGGAGAAAATATCCTAAAGAAACAACAAGAGATTTTGAACTTTAATTGGCCAGATGACTCACTTTTCAACAAATGTATGTCAAATCTTGCTCAACAAAATTAATTAATATCTAAAGAAATTGATGAAGATGATGCTGATCTAGATGAATTATAGATAATTGATGCATCAAATCAAATAGAAGAAAGGAAAAAGGAGCAATTAACTACAACAACAGATGTGGAGGTTCAAATTGGTGATTCAACAAGAGAGAAAGAAATTATAACTATTGATTTGGCAGTTCAGTCTGATGATCTAAAGGGAGAGAAATGAGTCATAACCAAATTTTAGATATCAGAACTTGATTCATTGCATGCAAATTAGGTACCCATAGTTAGAGGAATAATAGATGCATCCAGACCAATCATCGCGTGAAGCCTCTCAAAAACAAGAAGTTGCAATAGAAATAGACCAACAACAAGAAGAATAATGATAGCGATATTATGTTGCAAAAAAGAAAGGAAGCACAAATTTTTGTCTTATTATGATAGCAACCTTTTGTCCTTTTGTTTCTTTTGTCTTAAGGACAGTTGTCTTTCTTCTCTAATCCTAAATCTTGTTGCATTTCATGCTATATAAATGAGATCCCAAGGCTAGAGAAAGGGTCTAAATTCTGTATAATTTGAGCCTTAGGATATTTTGTAGTTAGTCCAGTAGTCTCTATGTGAATTTTGTGATGCATTCATCTTTGCATATCAAAGAATAATTAGAACATGGAAGGATTAGGTATTTAATCTTGGGTTATTTTGAATTTCATGTCAGTAATGTATTATTTTCAAGGAAAATAAATACAAAGGAAGATTCTACAAACATCTATGTCTCTGAAATTTTTTTCTAGTTTCATATATCTAAAAACTTGAGAATGAATGAATAATGTTCTTTCATTTTAATGAAGCTTGGATGGGTTGTATGTTTGTTCATTGATTTCCCTTAATTCAAGGAATTAAATAAATGCTTTCATTGAATTGATAGGTTTTCTAGGTGTATGGGAAGATTTTAATAAGAAGATAATTTAAAGTTAACTATTGGTAGTTTCAATTGTACAATGATTGAATAGATCAAGTTTTACTAGTTTGGTTTTCTTAGTACCAATGGATAAGGCATTGATCACCAATTAAGATGCAAACTATTGAGTTCATGGGGTTACATAGAGAAAAAATATAAATCAAATCAATCTTTACTTTATTGTATGAAGATTTAAACTATTGGTTAGCACTTATTTGCATTAATCCCTTGTATGCCATTGTTAGCTGCTGGTGTCAAGGATTATTTGTAAAGTATAGATGAATTGTGACCATTTTCTACAATAAGGGATAGAAGTGAAATAGAAAGATGATGTTAATAAGAATATGTTGAAGTCAATAACCATAAACCAATTATATGGCCATATATCCCTAAGGTGCACCTGCCTTGGTTTTGCAGAACCTTAAGAGTAGAGAATCCTTGTGATTATGTTGAAGTTGGATCTAGATCTAAAGATCTCTTAGTTGAATATAGGAAGTTGCTAACCCTTAGACCAAGTTTTATTTTCAGAATCCTAGTATCAAGTATTTTGTTGCTTGGAATTTTTTGAAACACCAATAGATCACACTAAAGTTGACAATATAATTATGGATTACATCATTCAGAGGAACATGTGATTAATAGAATGAATGTAGAAATATAGTGTTTCATAATTCATTTCTTGTAATACTTCTTGTACCCTTGAAAATTCAATTCTAAATGCAAAGTGATCAATTGTGTTATAGATATTGATATTTTATGAAATTATTCCATTTGATTATGGTCATGTTCTATAGGAAATTGGATTCAAATCTGATGTTAAATTAGTAGGGTTGCCTTGGTTGTATTTAAAATTGTCAATTTGAAATAATGGTATTATCAAAATATGGACCAATCAAAATGAAGTTAAATTCAATAGGACTTATTGTTAACATACCACTATACATCCTACAAAGTATAAATAAGGTCTTTCTTTCTATCACTTATCTAGGTTGATACATTACCTACAAGATCATTTAAGAAAAAAAGAGTCCTCAAAAAAATAAGTTTTCAAAAAAATACCCAAAATAGACACCTACAACATTCTGCAAAATGCATGAGGGAGAAAAATTAATTCAATTTTTTTTTGATAGTCATAAAAGAAGTATATAATTTCACCTTTAAATGGGCCATCAAATCACCCATATATATTAATAAACTATTTATTTATTTAAAAAAAAAAACCTATCAAATTCTATATTTATCTCACCCTCCCCACAAACCCACCTAGAAAACTTTAATTCATAACTCCTTATTCCACCTCCACATGCACTTGGATGATATCACCTCCCCTCTCCTCAGAAATTAGGCACTACATTCTTGCAAGAGGGATTAAGACTTTAAATCATATCATATAATGGAAAACTCATAATTTTTTAAAACTTAGTTTTAAATGGAGTCCCATCACATCTCCTTTAATTTACATGGAGACATGCATCCAAATAGTGGAAGGGAGGATGGGACACCTTTGGGCACCACCTCGACCTCATCTCCATACTCTCCCAAAATTGGGTGGAGCCTTTTTGCAAACAAAATAAGGTTTTAAAAAAAATTAAAGGGAAAACATATCCTATGTTTTTTATCTTACCTTTAACCCTTCCCTCCTTTATTACAATATCTCATCATGAGGAGACAAGAATACCTTTAGTGCAAGCCAAGGTCATGTACCTACACATGGAAAACTACCCCATGACCTTGGGGAATGGGGATTGGCTAGGGGTTAGTAGGTAAGGGTAGTTAGATGTTGGTGGTTAGTTAGGAGTTAAGTTAGGGATGAGTTAGTAGATATTAGTTGATAGTTAGAGGATTAGATGAAATTAGGTTATATTAATTGGTGTTAGGTTTAATTTAATTTTGATTAAATGTATTTATGTCATGTTCTTTTTAAAGGGTTATTGTAGGTGTATTTTTTTTTAAAAGGAATAAGGGATAGACTTAGTATTTTAAGAGATAGTTAGAAGTTATATGTTTAGGATTTAGTTTTAATATTTTAATAGACTTTTAGAAAATTGAATTTTATCATTATGATTGAAATAATAAATTTAATTAAATGGATAAAAGAATTAGGGACATTAGTCCTAGGGTGTAATGCTAAAGCCAAATCGGGATCGTGTTAGGAATATGAGTTATATTTAGTTGTTTATGTTTTAACAATTGTTTTGATTTTAAATATGGAAGTAACATATGGAACTATAATATAATATTTGAAAATAAATTTAATTTTTTATACATTTACTTAAAATTTCTTTTAATTTGAATTACAAGGGCTATCGAATCAAAGGGTCATTTAAAGAACCTTAGGTTTATAACTTGGCAGTGTTTAGGGATGTGATCTAAGGATGAAATGTATGTCATAAATAATATAATAAGAACTATTTAATGATTTCAATTAGTACAATAATTTATTTTAATAATGGGAGTTAAGGATTAAGGTATTCGATAAACTTGTTGAAGAAAATTGTTTCACCTAAGAGATTGAACTAACTTGCTGAAACAAATAGAAGATGAAATAATAACCTAATGTATCTTATGAATTTAATGGAATTAATATTTTGAAATTCTAAGTAGTCAATAAAGGTTGACCTAATAAACAATTAGGGTTGGTCAACCCAAACTCGATGTTCCTATAACACCTTCACTTGAGTGTCTGAAACTTGTACAGTATGGTCAGAATCTCAACTCTGTATCTTATTGAAAAAAAATTGGAGCTCACTTTTAATCCTTTGTCAACTTTCCATAACCTATTTAGGGTAGCATGTATTAGCATAGTGGATTAATTAACTTTTTAAAAAAAAATTTTAAAAATGTGTGTTTTTGCCTTGATATTTTGGTCATGACATTTTGGTATCAAGGCATCAATTTCAACACTAGGAAACTAAACCCAATACATTTAAAATGTATTCAAAACTATAATTTTTGTGTAAGATGCCTCCCATCACCCAAAATGTTTGATGAGACAGAGGTCATAGAGCTACATGTGCTGGGGTAGAACAAGAGGATGGATCACCACCTCCACCACCACCACCATAGAACCTTAATCAAGATATTTGGGATGCCCTCCAAACCTTGATTGGAGTAGTCTAGTAGAGGTTAACACCCATAGTACAACCCAAGTAGAAATTTTTTGAAGGGGAAGCACATGCACCTAGAGGAGGTGGAGTAGATGATAGAGAGAGGAGTAGGAATCCCCCATCGAGGGAGGTTCAGTGATAGGGCTATCATGAGGGTGAGTCAGTGCATCTGTTAGAACAACCAACCAAGAGACCTCCTAGACATGTAGGAGATGAGAGTAGGGAGTTGATACAACTTCAGCCACCATTGTTTATGGGTTCCACTGACAGAGTAGTAGTAGAGGCTTGGCTATAGAGGTTGCAGTAGTGTTTTGGATTATATCCTTATGGGAGTAATTGTTGACAAAAAAGCTTGCACCCTTTCCTAAAGTCTTACCTAAAGGCAGCCTCATGTAACATGGAAACAATCTCAAAAGTGTGGAACTTTGTGACTTGAGATCGAGTCTTTGGACAAGGCCAATTTCCTTACTATCAAGATGCACCTAACTATTTCTTGAGAGGAAAAGGAAGAAGGAATGCATGAATGCAAACTACCTGATCTAGTTTAAGAGGAGGTGATACACCAAATAGTATGCTCAACCTTATCTCTTTCCAAGAATGCACAGTTCACCAATACAACCTCAAAGTATACTAGTTCAATCCTTGTTTAATCTAACAACCATATGTAGATTAGAAACCAATAGAATGCTATAAGGAAGAGACTTCACTTTATATCATTCAAAAGAAAAGTAGATACAATCATATAGTTAAGAAATGAAAAAAATACATTAACACAAAGGCAAGAAGGTATTGCACAGTATGTTAATGGAAGAAAGAGATACAACAAAGGAATATATTGACTTAGAGGCCAAAAGAAATGATAGTAGTAGAGAATAGACATACAATACTACAGAGTCAAAGAAAATATCAACCCTAACAAGGGTTACAAAATTTTCTTTTATAGTGTAAGCATAACTTAGATAGCTTCTACCCTAAGGAAAAACTCAACAACTGCATTCAAGATTACATAGAATGATCACTGTAAATCTAGGAAAGATTTGATCATGGCACACATCTAGATGTAGAAAAATCACTTCTTCACCAAATAGAACCTTGAGAAGATAGAAATCATGGCCATTAACATTCTGACTGATTAGACAGATCACCAAGTGGAGATGGAGTGTTCCTTTACATTTATTAGGCATGGGGAATGATGAAAGTGGTTGAAGGAGATCAAAAAGATTAGATCTACCATCAAAGAGTTGCTTCTTTTGTTATTATCATGCCAAATTAGCCATGTCATCAATCAACTAGATTTAACCTTCATGCCTTTCCATGTGGACCAGTCATTCTTTATCATTCTATCACCCTGCCAACATTCAACTTATGTTTCATGTTTGATCACCCATGATCGCAACTTTGCCACCACCTTTCTTCATTAGCAGTTATTACTTGTTAAACCATGACCAACTATCTATTGTTTCTTTGCAGCTTGTCCTCAATAATTTCTACTGATTATTCCAACCTGAGATTAACATAAAACTAGCATCTTGCAATGTCGCCACTTGATATACAACTTAACATTAGATGCCTATGATCGTGTAGAACTATGATCCAAACTACCAACATGACATTCATGTCATCGCAACATGATCTTTGACTTAACATGAAATGCCCATGACCACATGAAAATGGACTTAATCACTATTTCTTGCTCCTCATCTAGGCTTGCTGAGACATGTGTTGTGTTGTCATTATCTTGCTATATAAATTGAGTGTAAAATTTTCCATAATGACATAGTGATATGCATTGATTTCTTTAGATCCAACGGTAAAAAATATAGCCAGGGCCCCTCTTGCATAGTTTATCTTTTTAGCCAATTAAGAACTACCACATCACCAAGGACATCCTCATTTCATGTTATCACTGCATCGCGACTTGATTTTTTAACCCATAACTAACCCCAGTGACCCTGTGCACAAGGTGATTCTCAACATCATCATCTTGACCATGGTTTACACTAAACTCTTTGTGATCCTGTGAATAGGGAAGGGTCATGATATTTGCATCTTAAACTTGGAGTTAAGATCATAACCCCATGACCAAGCGATAAAGAGATATTGCTATGTCGTTACTCATGACTAGATGTTAGCCTTCTAAAGCCACAAAGCTGCACTAACCACTACAAAGACAATGTCACACATTCACACTTCCCTTGATGGTTAAGTCATAGACTACAGTGATTGGGTGATGAAGGATAGTCACATGATTGCAACTTAAATAGCTCATAATATATAATATGAAAATCATGAAAGGCTAAGGCTAGACTTAGAAAAAATAAGGATTAAAACATGATGCATTTGATCTTACATGGTAGTCTCAAATTTTTAAAAAAAATCAATTGACCATTAGGCATGTTTGCCATTTAAAATTCAAATTTTGGCTAGGGGAGCAAATATGGCTAATAGTAATATAAAGGCATGACTAGTAGTCCACTCACTATGGGAGAATGCTTCCATCTGGTGGCAACAGGAGGAATCTATAGGAGGAGTGAGGATTGACACCCTCACATGGGAGACATTTTTGGCCAGATTCTAAGAGAGGTATCTATCTAAGCACTTTAAAAATAAGCAGATAGAGGAGTTCCATGCTCTACAGTAGAGGGGCCTCATAGTAGCCCAGTATGAGAGTCAGTTTCTTGAGCTCCTTCCTTATGTTGAATACATGAAGGACAAGAAACTACAGATCCACTATTTCATCATGGGGCTTAATTTCTCTCTCCATGGTAACATCTACTTGGTACCCCCTACTACTTTCAAATAGGTAGTTGAGATAGAAACTAGTTGTTGAGAATACTCAGGGTAGACAAGAGTCTCAAGATTAGTCTCAGAATTGAAATTCTACCTAGAAGTTAAGACAACAAAAACCCCCTTGGAAAGAGAATAAGAACTATTTAGCAACGTCCTCTAAGGGCTAATAGTCTTAGTAGTAGAAACCATAGTAGGACTCTAGGTAGAAATAATCACAAGGATATTAGGGCTCTACGCCCAAGTAGTGGTAGTCATTGGGTCCTAAATAGGATCATAAGGCATAGACCCCATAGTCATAGCTAGCGAAGACTCAGTAGTCTTCTAGGTGTTGTTATAGTGGATCTAGTAGGTCTCAATGTCCACAATAGTTCATATCATTGTGTGTACAGGCTTATACCTAAGGACTATGCTATACTTGTGGTGGCATGGGTCACCTAGCTAGATATTTTTTGCAAGGGCAATCAATTGATGGCTAGAGAGTAGCTACCTTAGAGCCTATAGTTGGTGATATGGTTAGATCCCATAGAGTGTTTATAGCGATTGATAAGTGCCAGGCTAAGCATCAAGCCACATTTTTTGAGGCCACAAGTACAATACAAGGTAGTTTGGTTGATATTTAATTTAATTCTAGATCTACTAACTCCTTTATATCTCCATCTATAATGGAGCATTGCAGGCTAGTGGCAGTTAGACAGGATGTCAGTTGGGAAGTAGAGTTAGCTTGAGGAGCTAGAATGTTAGTTAGTTCCTTGGTACATAATTGTCATATTTAGATTGGAGACATCACCATGATGTCTTATCTATGCATTATCCCTCTAGGTTCATATGATGTTCTCCTTGGAATGGACCGGCTTTATGCCCACAATGCCAAGATGGATTGTCAATAAAAGAGGGTAGAGTGTGTGGATGAATATGGGATTTCTAGAGTGATCTTCAGAGTGAAGAGACCAATATCTCTTTGTATGATTTCCACTATGCAACTTAGATGATGCATACAAAAGGGATGTCAATTTTTTTCTATCACCATTAGTGATAAAAAGGAGGATTCAGAGGAAGATCCATCCCTCGATATTTTTGTATTCTATAGGAATTTACAGATGTTTTTCCTTTAGAGCTCCCTGGTATACCTCCACCAAAGAAATGGATTTTTACATAGATCTTGTGCCAAGAGTCGAGCTAGTATTGAGAGCACCTTGTAAGATGACTGCTCATGAGCTTCATGAGCTAAATACTTAGTTGGAGGAACTCTTAGAGAAAGAGCATATTTGACCTAGTGGGTCACCTTCAGGTGCACCAATGATATTTGTGAAGAAGAAGGATGGATCTCTTAGGTTGTGCATTGATTATTGGTAGTTGACTAAGGTAACCATTAAGAACCAATACCCACATCCCAGGATTGGTGATCTCTTCAATTAGTTACAGGGTGCCCAAGTATTCTTGAAGATAGATATGAAGTTAGGTTATTATCAGTTGAGTATTGTAGAGAGTGATATCTATAAGACTGTATTCCATATGAGGTATGGTCACTATGAGCTTATTGTGGTACCATTTAGCCTCATGAACACTCTAGTTGTATTCATGAGCCTCAAGAATGGAGTTTTCCATACCTTTTTGGATAACTTTGTAGTCATATTCTTGGATGATATTTTGTTATATTCTTTTGATTAGAAGGAGCATGAAGAGCACTTGAGAGAAGTGTTGTTGGAGTTGAGAGAAAATTAGTTGTATTGCAATTTGTTGAAGTGTGTATTCTATAGACCTAAGATACATTATTTTGGTCATGTTATATCAATCAATGGAGTCTTAGTAGATCCATCAAAGATTAGAGCCATCGTGGATTGGCTAGTACCCACCAGTGTCACTGAAGTAAGGAGTTCTATGGGACAATCAGGCTATTATGACACTTCATTATGAGATTCTCTAGATTGGCACACTCGATCACATCTCTTCAAAGAAAGGGGAAGAAGTATGAGTGGATAGAGAAGTGTGAGAGAGATTTCCAAGAGCTCAAGAGCCCTCATGAGTGCACCAATCCTTGTAGTGCCAAATCATTTTATAGATTTTGTGGTGTGCACAAATGCATCTTTGGATGGTATAGGGTAGTCCTTATGTAGGATACCATGTAACAATTTTCCTTAGAGAAAAATCACCCAAGACCAAGAAGCTCAACAACTAGCACAAAATAGAAAAATAGAGTTTCTAACTCTTGTGTTGTCAACATGACAACTCATATGAGTACGCATACTCCAAGGTGTCTAACTTAATCAATAATAAAATAATGCATTTATCCTAAGTAAAGTGTAAATAGTAATTATTTACACTAACACCCCCCCTTAAGTGTAACTTAGAGGAATGCACTTAAGCTCACAAAAGCTATGATGAAATGCATAATGAGTCCTAGCTACTAGGCCATGTTAGGTACCCAAGTACAAATGCAATGTTTTACACACAATGAAATGTAATGCAATCTCTCTAAAAATGGAGAAAGAGGGAAAACCTCATGGGAAAAACCCTCCCCCAAAAAGAGAGATATGTACAATATAGAAGAGAAGAGTTATGTGACCCCCCTGGTGAAAAATCCCTCAAGCCCAAGAGATCTCACAAATGAAGATACTTGACCTCCATGAAGGGCTTGGTGAAGATGTTAGCTATTTTTTTTCTCTATATGACAATATTGCAATGCAATGACCTGCTCATGAAACAACTCTTTGATGTAGTGCATATGAACCTCAATATGTTTGGTGCACTGATGTTGCACTGGATGTTTTGAGATTTCAGTAGCACTCTGATTATCACAATGGATGATTTTGGGTCTAGGTAGATCAAAACCAAACTCCTTCAAAATCTGTTGCAACCAAATAACTTCTATTGCCCCATTCATAGCTCCTCGATACTTAGCCGTAGTTGATAAAAGAGAAATAGTATTTTCCCTTTTACTCTACCAATAAATGGGGTTGGAACCAAGATGAAAAATATATCCTAAAATAGACTTACGAGAATCAAGATCCCCTACATAGTTTGAGTCTATATATCCCACTAATTGTAGTCTAGTACTAGCTTCATAGTGTATCCCATGTGTATGTGTATCCTGGATGTAATGCAAGATTCTTTTGGCTGCCTTCTAGTGAAGTTCATGTGTCTCTTGCATGAAGTGAGAAACCATGCCAACTATAAATGAGATGTTAAAGCATTTTTGTGTCAAGTAGATGAGGCTTCCAACCAACTGTCTATAAAAAATTGCATCAACAAGTGGAGTGGAACACTTTGTTTCTAACTTAACACCTAAAAGAAAGGGATTAGGTGCAACCTTGCAGTCACTCATGTGAAACTAAGCTAATAGATCAAGAGCATACTTGGGTTGTGATAATGTGATCTCTGATGAAGACTAATGTATCTCGATAGCAAGAAAATAGTGAAGTAGACCCAAGTTTGTCATTGAAAACTTGTCTTGCAAAATAGCCATGGCACTATCAATAATGGATGTTGTACTTCCTGTGATGATCAAGTCATCAACATAAAGCACACGTAGAAAATGAGAATCATCCCTCTGAAGAATGTAGACATTCAGATCAAAATGACATTTGGTGAACCTTGCTAAGGGAAGAAAAGAATCCATCTTGGAATACCAAGCTCGTGGAGCTTGTTTAAGTCCATAGATAGACTTTTTCAATTTGTAAACCAAGGAAGAATCTTGTATGAACCCCTGTGGTGAGATACAATGACATCTTCGTCATCTTGTGCACCTTAGTTTCATTGCACACCTTAGTTTTGTGTAGATACAATGGCATCTTCCTTATCTTCCCATGGTGAGAAAATGGCACCAAAACCTCTAGTGTTTAAGTTCCAAGGCATTCCAAAGAAATCAAGGTTTCAAGATGACAAATTAGATATCAAGGATATAGATTTGGGACATATAGACTTGGGGGAATTTTCAAAGATTTGCAATAAGCCAACTGAGAGGTCCCAGATGATCTCTGCATTCATTTGATCAGGACTTGTTAATGCAACAACATATCCAATGTTGGTGCAATCTTCAGAGCTCATTATGACACTTTCATAAACTTTGTCCCTGAGGAGAGGGTTGTAAAGAGCATAATGGGAGAGATTGTTCTAGATCTCTAACCAAAGAATATTGAGAAAGTGTTCCATCTCCCATGGGAAGATGGATTCATCAAAATTACCTATGAGAAAGTAGAAAGGTGGTACCATGAACATATTGAGGAAGCCTCTAAAATCATTCAATCTTCCTACCTTATAGAAAAGACTCCTCTAGAGAAAAAAATTTCAAAAGTGGATATGACCTGAGGATACATGAAAGAAGACATCGGATACTCAATCATACTCTTGAGTAGAGTTATGGGTCTACTAGTAGTTGGACATCTAAACATCTTTATGGTACACTTTATTGAGACAATAAAGAATGTTGAGATGCCACTAGACTGGGCTTCCACTCTCAATCAAAATTTGTGTGAATAGTTGGTGGCAACAAACAACCAAAGGAAATTCTACACGATTTCATACCTAGTATACTTGTTGGCCATGAGAGCAATAGATTATCTAGGGATTTATAGGAAGGGCAATGTGTAGGATGCTAATGCATGGCCATACGTTATGTACCCTTAGTTTGTAAAGAAGAGGCTCTCAGAGTAGAAAGGAATACATAATTGTTAATGATGCCTTCATATTCACTATAATCTAATTCATAGAAGGAGATTATGCAAAGAGAATATCAGAGGAGGTAGCCACACAGATTGCACTAGTTGGAGCCTACTACATCTAGTTCTGTACATTCACATATTTGAGGGTAACGGGTACCACTATTAAACCCAAGAAGCTCCCTAGATATCCCAGTGATAGACTTATCATCCTGGAGATCTTTCGACAACTCTTGTTTGCATATGACAGAGTTTAGAAGGAACATAAGATATGTTGGACATGGCCTATGACTATAGGAACTTTCCATGTGGGTCAAAGACAAGATATTCCATCTTTTGAGTGTGAATGGGTTAAATATCACTTGTAAGAATAAAATTCTCCTCAGCCATATTTTGACAATATTGGGAGAGTGCAATACTTGGTTGGCAAAGCATTTAACCATGAGGAATCCATTGAGGATCATTGGATGAATGCGACAAATGACTATGATGTCCGCATCAAGGATTATTGTAGGATGACTTTGTATGTGGTAGAGAAGGCTTTAAAAGTAAATATTTTGTTAAAGATACAATAGCAAGACTTAGAGGAGCTACTTGATCCTTTGTTCAATAGGGATAAGATTAGTGAAAGGCCCATTATGAATGTTGAGGTTGATAGAGAAAAGAATTTTGATATCAACCATCAGGTAAGGCATGTAATTAAAATGATGTAGGATTGGGTCAAGAAACCTTTCAAACTTGATCCACTTCCTAAAATAGTAATCTTTCATGTGAAAGCATGTCCAACAAAAGGTAGAGGGAAAAAGGTCACCATCCCTACCTTTATGGCTCAGTCACCAGTAAAGTCTGAGACAATGCACCAACTCAATAGACAAGTTGGTTATTATAGGGCTTGAAAGGGTAAAGGAAAGGGAAAAATAAAGAGGAATTCCCCTCAAATAGTCAAGCCTAAAGAAGGAGAAATCTGAGCACCTCCACAATAAGGAGAAGAAAATATTCGAAGGCTGGAGAATATTAAAGCCACACAAGCCCAGGATGATCCTCAAGTACAACCAATTGCACCAAGCCAAATAGAGGAAGAAAATAAGATTCAAGAGGTTTCCCCTTCTTGTCAAGTAGAACAAGCCTCCCCCTTAGGACCAAAAAGAAGAAAGATTAAGACTCCAGTGAAAAGGAGACAAAAGGTGATCAAGAAAGTGATCCCTTTTCCATCCATACTTGAACCCATCCCAAAAGAAGAAGAATAAGAAGAGGGTGATGAGGATGAAGAAGATAATTTGATGTTGAGTTAGAGGACCTGGCCAGCTAGAGAAATTGAACAAGAATGAAGGAGAAGCTCTATGGTTGCACCTCCATCTATCGCAGATAAACCTTTGCAAACCACTACATTAGAGGATGAGATGCAACAATGGATAGATGAACAGTATGTAGAGGGCACTAGTGTCTTTAAGATGTTAGATTTTGACTTTATGCCTGTGGTACTAAGTTAGTTGGGGATAAGATCAAAGATATGCCAACTAATCAGCCTCAATAGGAGGATTGGACTTAGATGCCCCCCAAATCCTAGCTAGTCCCAAAATCCTAGCTAGTCCCAAAATCCTGAGCTAGTCCCAAAATCCTAGCTACAAGTCACATTGTGCATTGATAAGGGATCAACTACCCCTCTACCTCTTAATATAGAAACTAAATAGGGCTAGGTAGAACCTGAAGAAGAGCCACAACAAGTGTCTACTGATGAAGTGTTAGAAGAGGGAAAATAGGTGAACAACCTCAACAAACTTCCCAGGACACAGATGTGAGAACTCTGGGCTCCACAGATATAGGGACTATGAACAAAGAGCCATCACAAAGGGAGAAGACCTTAGAGAGGAGAAATAAGGGCAAGAGTATAGCTGAAAAAAATCCTTCATTATCTAAAGGAAAATCCTCAGCATAGAATGTTCCAAGTGGCTCTAAAAATAAGTGATTAGGAAAAAGAAGCAACAATTCACCATTGAAGAGGATGATAGAATAGAACTAATAGATGTATTAAGAAAGCCTGATTCACCTCCTAAGGATGCAAGACCATTAGCCTTCATTATGAGTGATCAAAATTAGGACCCTTTTACTCACATAGCTATCCCTCCTCCAGAATCAAATGTTGATGAACTGACTCCTAGGGATTATCAGATCCAAGAATTTTTTCCTTGGGAAGCCAACCTTGGAAACTCTAAAGTTGATGGTTACTACAGGGATGAAGGAAGTTTTTACGAGACTAGAATAGGATGGGACAGAGTTGATAACACTTCAACAACAAAATGAAATCCTAAAAGGATATTTGAGTGAAGTTGTTGGCCCTCTAGATCCTGCTAACCCTGAGGAGACTCTTAATGTAGCAATTCAAAGGAGAGATAGGGGAGTGGTGCAATTAGACTCATTTTTGAGTGCCTATCGACAATGGCCAAAAAAATTTGAGGAGAAAGGTGTACTCATCATCCAAGGGAATCTAAAGTTATTACATGTCATGAAGGATAATGCGGGTAAGTTAGTAGCAATTTTGAATCAAGATTTTGGCTCAATGGATGAGGTACATACCTGGGGAAAGGATTTATAGTTATTACAGGTGATCAAAGGCTAGAGGTACTCAATGTTAATGGATATATATAAAGTTGAGGGGTTGGATAAATTAGATGATTGGATCAAGCAGATAGTAGATAGTAATGAATTAATGGAATCATTACACCTAGAGATCCATAGGCTCAAGGACAAAGCCCAAGAGAAAATTTTGGAAGCTGAGAAACACTATAGTGATGTGTGCTTGGACATTTTTGAGGATGATGCATGGGAGAAATTAATACCTATAGAGGTAGTGGTTGAGAAATTCTGGAAAACTTTTGATGAAGTTTCAAATGATGATGACATCTGACAGGCGTTGAAATAGAGGAAGCTTTGCTAGAGCTTGATACCAAACTTGGGGATTTTGTAGAAACCCATATAGAGGTGGACAACCACAAAAAAAAGGTGAAGGATAAATAAAATGCCTTAGACTTATCATATGCAATGCAAGTCACTGAGATAATAGAGAAATTCAAACCAAATATCCAAGCATAGCTCTAGGATAAAGATGAACAAAACCCAAATGCCAGAATTTCAATTTTGACACTTGGTAAAATTTTGTATTTTTTGGTCTTCGAGGTGCACTATTGTGCTAGGTGTGCCAAGTACACTAGTGCTCATTTTGAAAATTTTTTGAAATATTTTTTTTGAACAAGTCAGATGTGTGCTACTACACTAGGTGCATATTTCTAGAGGTGCACCGACAGTTAACTGCTAGTTCCAAAATTAGAGCCTTCCATGCATCAGAAATGCATTTTGACAGTATTCTAACTATGACAGACGCCTAGTCAAGATGGAGCTTCTATTTTTGGCACATCTAGACACTTTTGCATTAACTAAAGGCACTCTTCTTCTTGTTTTCTTATAATTTCTTTGTTTTATAACATGTAAAGGCTCATACATCCAATTAATGATATAAAATGGATGGTGTCCTACTAAGAACTAGTTAGAGAGTCAGTTTGTACATAATTATTTTGTTTTATTAATTTAGAAGCATATGATTGCATGAAGTTATCTCTCACTCTCAACACAAATTGAGGAGATTATTTCTTATAAATATGGGATTTTAGTATGTAATCAAGGCCACTGTTATTTTACAATAATAATATGCTTTTGGTGCTCGCATTTGGAGTGTGTAGTGATTCCTGCTTAGGTGTGTTATATTTTTTGGATGTATGTTCATGGAATGTAATTAAGCCAAAATTTTATTGTGTTATTTATAGTTATGCAATCTTTTAATTCTAGTGTTTGCTATAGTTTTACAAATTCCACTGATGTATCTAGTTCGAGAAGAGATCACCCATCTTGTTCCTGCATAACTTTTTGTCTCGCATGAGTGCACTTTCCATGGACTTGCAATTTGATGAAAAGTGAAACATCTTATGATTGCTAAATAATCGCATCGAAAATTGCATCAATGGAATTAAGGAAGCACTGCTCCTATTTTTATTGGTTACCCACTAATTTCTTCAAAAACTTAACTCGCAGACACCTTGTTTATGTATTTTATGTCTGTTAGGGTTTACTTTTCATGTTATTTGCTTAAAATTCTTGTTACCCTATCTTCATTATTTGCTTTGCTAACCCCTGGTTAAATTAGGAATTCATATAGTTGCATTGTTAGATTGCATCCATCATAAAAATAGAAAATACAAAAACATAGTTTCTTTTTAGTGTGTTTTACTCTTTTGAAGTGGCAAACGGATTTTACATCTTATCTGAAGTTATCCAAACCAGCAAAGGCCTCCTCATGAACATTCAAGTTTATCTTCAAGTAAGTAGATTTTAGTAGGTCACAAGATCACTTGAAACCTTGGAGTTGATTTTCATATTAACTTTCCAAGAGAGGAGTTTGAAACATCTTACGATTGCTAAATAATCACATCGACAATTGCATCAATGGAATTAAGGAAGCATTGCTCCTATTTTTATTGGTTACCCACTAATTTCTTCAAAAACTTAACTCGCAGACACCTTGTTTATGTATTTTATGTCTGTTAGGGTTTACTTTTCATGTTATTTGCTTAAACTTCTTGTTACCCTATCTTCATTATTTGCTTTGCTAACCCCTGGTTAAATTAGGAATTCATATAGTTGCATTGTTATATTGCATCCATCATAAAAATAGAAAATAAAAAAACATAGTTTCTTTTTAGTGTGTTTTACTCTTTTGAAGTGGCAAATAGATTTTACATCTTATCTGAAGTTATCCAAACCAGCAAAGGCCTCCTCATGAACAGTCAAGTTTATCTTCAAGTAAGCAGATTGTAGTAGGTCACAAGATCAATTGAAACCTTGGAGTTGATTTTCATATTAACTTTTCAAGAGAGGAGTTTGAAAGGATTCCTGTCATTAAGCATCGTGCAAAATGATAGCTCAATAGAAGTGGCACTAGGAGGGCCCATTAACATCCAAATTAGAAGAAGATTTTCCCAAACTTTAAAATTCTATACTTTTTAAAATTTTTGAAAATTTTCTAACTTTTTGAGATTTTGAGGTGCGTTGGTGTGTTGGTGCACTAGGTGCACTAGGTACACTGCTGCACCTATTGTGTTAAATTCTAAGGTGAACCTCATTTTGTGAGAAAGTGTACTTCTGCAGAGGTACACTTTTTCCAAAGTTAATACAAACTAGAGGATTTTGATCCAGAATCCCCATTTCAAAAAGCTTTAAGATCTTCACCAAGTGTACATGAGTTCCTCAATCTTAGCAATTTCCATAAACCCCACGGTGACAAAGGAATATGTCAAATTCAATCACTTCCATTTAACATTTCATCATCTTCTTTGGCTCCACCTCCACAATAACCACCTAGTGGACCACCAAATATTACAACAGTTCCACAACAACCACCCCTAGGTCCACCAAATCCTCTAATGGCCTATTTTGCAAATATTGTAGAATCAACCATCAACTTGATAGGTGCACTCAACGATCTTCCTAAGAATCCTAAGTAGTTTTGCCCAAGATTCATCTATGGAGAGACATGAATGATAGAAGATCACATTAAGGTTTTTAAGTAAATTTGCAACCAAAAGTAGATCACTAATGAGAATGTGGTTCTTCACCTATTCCCCTACTCTTTAGGGGAAGTTGCCTTTGATTGGTACGCCAATCTACCACTTGGATGTATTTGAGATTGGGTTACCTTAGAAAAATTGTTCTTGGAACAATTTAAGACTTTCATCAATCTAGTTGTACTAGATCAATAATTCATATCAATCAAGAAGGATCTAGCTGAGACAGTGTCACACTTCAACCATCATTTTCACATGGCATACTGTAAGTTGGAAATGCCATACACTATACTTGTTGAGGTTGCTATTTAGATTTATCTAAACACTATGGACCATCTTACTACTATTTTTCTAAGAAGACTTATAGCAATAGATATTGACACATTGGACAAACTCTTCGCATAAGTGATTACCTTCACTAAGCAAGCCAATCCTAATGGATGAGGATTGATGCTTCCAACTCAATTTATTACAATAGTACCAACATACCCTGTTAGAGAACCTATGATGCCTATCCAATTCATACCTATGAATCCAATTCCATTACAATAGGTACCTACTCCACAAAACCCTACTTAAACTTATCCAAGGTATGAACCTCTAAAAGCTCCTTTCTTTGAACAAAAGGCAGTGGCTTCCACTGAGGCAAACAACTTTTCCTTTGAATTTGGCCAAATGAAAAAGACCATGTCACAAATAAACAATGAGTTAACTCATTTGAGGTTGGCATAGGGAGAAAACATCAACTTCCAAATTAAAAATGCTAGTACTGACAACAACAATTACAATCAGAACTTCAATAGGAACTTTGCTAGAAACAACAACGTTAGAAACAAAAATGCTAGGAATAACAATAGAGGAAACAATTCAAATCCTCTTGATCATAACAATGGTGTCCAAAGATAGAATAGATAGTGGAACACTCTTTCGAATAATGGAAGCATTCCAATAGATAAAAACAACAATAATGTTCAATATACAAATATCAACCAGTATGACGATGGTCAAAATATGTCTAACAATGATGGTTCATATTATAATGGGAATCAAGAGATGAATCAGAATTCACAAGCAAATGATAATGTTCCACTTGTATAGTTTAATTCTATGATACTAGAATCCTATGATTCTACACAGAATGTATAGGTAGAACAACTAGCCAATGAAGAATTCTCTTTTCCATTTAGTCAAGAACCAGACATCCAACCTAAAGAGATGTTTTCTTTTCACAATGACAATCAAAATACATATGATCTAAGAAGTAGAAAAGAACCTATGATAGATGTAATCCCTCCAAGACTATAGCCAAATCCTCCTAATTTGAGAGCAAGTAACAATATAGTACCAATTAGTCTGCCTCATGGAGGACAACAAAATCAAAAACAAGGAACTGTCCCAACAATCCTAAAAAATCTAGCTTGTTCTATTGAGAAATATAGTGTGATAGAAGATTTGAAATGAACAAAGGCCAAAATGTCCATGTTTGACATGTTGCAAAATTGTCCTTAACAATGAGAGGTGCTAATGAGAACTCTAGATCATACAAAGATACCCCATGGTACAAATATTGTTTCTCAAAAGACAATATCCCAACAAGCCAATGCTTCAGAGGCAATGCCAACTATGCTTAAAGATAAGGTTGAGGTGCCCCTATTTATACTTAGCATCAAGATATATGGGAAGAATCTTCATAGTTGCTTAATTGGTTCAGAAGCCTTATGTAATGTTATGCCACTGTTAATAGCACAAAGGTTAGAAGTTATTCCTTAGCCTTCTAATCAGATAGTGATACAATTGGATAAAATAGAGATAAACATCATTGGTGTATTAAAAGACATCCGAATACAGTTGATAGTTGACCCTCAAATTCAAGATGTCATTTATATACATGTGGTTGATATTCTTGAAGCCTATGGATTGCTACCAAGTAGAGAATGGACCAAATGCCTAAGGAGATGGTTTTCCATAGATTTTACTCAACTTTGGTTACCATGGAAAGGTTTGAACAATCAAATCAAGATAGATGCAGAGCCAAAGTTAAAAAAGATGATTAAAAAATACAATGCTCTGAATGAGGTAGCATTCTTACAAATAGATTTGGGATCTTACAAGGTGATGGTTTTTATATAGCTTCGATCAAAATATCGAATGATCAAGATATGAAATCTAGGATTTCAACCCCAAAAGATGAGGTCGTAACACAATTCATAGACAACATGATGGCTAATTTAGAATGTCTAGGAGGAGCAACTAACCCCAATATCCTCCTCCTTCTAGGATTTTTTTGATTGCATAAAGTTAGCCATTCAAAGTTTGAATGTTCATCACGTCAAGAAGCAATTGCCAAGGTATTAACACAGATAATGGGAGTAAAGAATGGAAATGATCCAAAAGATGAACCCACCAAAAATTAAATTTCTATAAACATGTTTGAATCTATTGAAAAGTTTGAAGAGGAAATAAAAGATCTAAATACATCATATAGTGATACTTCTTCAGATGGTGGAGGTTTGTCTTCTCTTCCACCTAGAATGATCAAAGTTCAAATAAGAAGATAGTATGTGAAAGGGAAAGGATGGGCTTTGGTAGTCATCCATCCTAAACCCAAAGTGGATGAAATTAAAGAGTTGATAGGGGAAATTCAAGAAAAACAAGAAAAACATACACTCCTAGTATCAAGAAATAGCAATGGAAAGTCACTAAGTCCACCCCGTAAAAGACTACAATGGGTGCCTAAGAGACAATCCTTCTAGGCCCAAGTAAAAGAAAAGCTAAGGATGAATAAGCATAAGGTTAGAAAACCCAAGGAAAACACAATTTGGATAGTTCACTTTGATAGTTCCAAATGCAAATTAGGAGCCAATGCAGGTATTGAGTTGATCAATCCAAAAGGTAAGTCTTTCTATGTAGCATATCGATTGCAGTTTAGATGTACTAATAATGTTACAGAATATGAAGCATTGATCTAAGGACTGTTGCACTCGAGAAAGGAATTATAGCTCTCATAGTCAAAGGAGATTCTCAGTTGGTAATACAACAAGTGAAATCAGTGTACACTTGCAATGACAAGAGGTTGTTGGCTTATAGGAAAGTATGGGATTTGATGGATGATTTTGAAGATTTAAACATAAAATCCATTCCAAGAAGGAAAAACATGGTAGCAGATGCCCTCACCATTTCAGCTAGTGCATTACAACCAGTCGAGAGAACTAAATTGAAACAACTTTTAGTTGAATTGGTTGTTGCTCCATCTATTCAAAACAATATCACAAAATTTCAAGTCTTTAGGATGATCAACATATACTCAAATTTATTATGTGCAATGGCCACTTTAAAGGGAAAGAAATTGATGATAAACTTGAGGATAATGAACTTGAAGATGAAGATGGTATCCTAAATCTGAAAACTAACACTATTGCTAAGGGGATGATTGAGTTGGAATGCATTTTTGATGATGAAAAATCATTATTTAATAGGAGGATGATTGAAGAGAAAGGAATCAAAGAATGTGATTCATACAATTTAGGTACTTATGATGATGCTATAATGGTAAGGATCAGGAAAGTGTGCAATGCACAAGAAAGGGAAGACATTCTTAAATTACTTACAGAATATAAGGATGTTATTGCTTGAAGCTATGAAGAACTAAAGACATATGATTCCCAAATTATTATGCATGATATTCCACTCAAACCAAATACCTAGCCTTTCTGACAAAGGCAAAGACCTATTAATCCTATCCTTGAACCATTGATAATGAAGGAGGTTAAGAAGTTATTGGATGCCAAGATCATTTTCCCCATTTTCCACTCTACATGGGTGGCTAATCTGGTTCCTTTGTGGAAAAAAACTAGAGAAATTTGTCTTTGCATAGATTTTTCCAATTTGAACCTCACATCTCAAAAGGACAACTATACATTGCCTTCACTAGATGAAGTTTTACAAATTGTAAATGGTTCAAAGATGATGTCTTTTTTGGATGGATATTTAGGTTATAACCAGGTAATGGTTGATGAAGAGGATAGGCTAAAGATGGCCTTCACAACCAAATGGGAAACTTTTGCCTACAGAAGAATGCCTTTTGGACTAATTAATGCAGGGGCTACATTTCAATGAACCATGGACAAATCTTTTAAGGGATTGATAAACAAGTGTATAGTTATCTACATGGATGACTTAACTATCTTTTCAAAGGATTGAAGCACTCACATAACTGATTTAAGATAGGTATTCAATAGATGCTGTAAATATGGTATATCTCTCAATCCCAAGAAATGCTCATTTAGGGTCACTAAGGGGAAGCTCCTAGGTCACATTATCTCTGAAGAAGTAATATCCATTGATCCTAATAGAATTGAAGCTATTTTGAAGTTATCACCACCTCACAGTTGGAAAGAACTTAAGTATTTCTTTGGTAAGATAATTTTTTAATGGAAATTCATAAGCAGATTCATAGAGATAGTCCACCCCCTTAATGATTTACTCAAAAAGGGGGCTAAAATAGAATGGGTTCTAGATTAAGAAATCATTTAAGGATATCAAAGTGGCTAGTACTAGTAAGTCCTAACTATGAGCTTCCTTTCAAAATATATTCCTTTGCTTTAGAACATTAATGTGTTGGGATCCTAACCTAGAAGAAGGTAAAGGAAGATGAAAGATTTATTGCTTTTATGAGTTGCCCTCTGAAAAATGTCGAGTTGAATTATTCCAACCTTGATAAATAATCTTTTTCTTTAATCAAAGTAGTAAAGAAGTTCCACCATTACATACTCAGAAGCAAGGTGTATGTTATTGTAACTAATCTAATAGTGAAGACATTATTGATGCAAAATGAACTTGGTGAAAGATGAGGGAAATGGATGGCGATACTACAAGAATTTGATCTAGAGATCCAACCTATGAGATTAGTTAGGGGTCAAGGGTTATCAAAAATGATAGCAGATAACCAAATTGAAGATGAAAAGAAGTTCAAATTTGATAGTGAAACCAATACAAAAGATCAGAATAAGATGGTTGTATCTCAAGTCAATATTGGTAAAGGTGTAGTGACAGATGTCTGGTACAAGGATATTGTATACTATCTTTTACAAAATCAATAACGTATGGGACTTTAAATAAAATGTGAATATTACATGTTGCATGATAGAAATTTGTACAAAAGGAACTATGAAGGAATCTACATGAAGTGCTTGGGATACAAGGAAGTAAAAGAAGTTCTAGGACAATTTCATGATAAGTATGGTATAGGGCATGGTTAAGTAGAAGCGACTGCTCATATGATTTTAAGATTGGGTTATTTTAGGCTAACAATATTCAAAGACACTTTCAAGCACATATGCACTTGTCATATTTGACATCTTGTGATTCTATTACAACTAGTGTTTGAGATACACCCCTTCAAAAAGTGGGGGCTAGATTTTATTAGCCCAATTAATCCACCTTCATTGACTAGACACATTTTTATTTATATAGCTACTGATTAATGTATGTGATGGATAGAAGTAGAGACATTCAAGAATTACACTGCTAAGGTGGTGAAAATTTTCTTGGAAGAATGCATAGTCACTAGATTTGGGATGTCATTCTCCTTAGTGTGTGATAATGGATTAGCTTGTGCATCAATGTTCCTAACTCAATGGCCATTTTAAAAATAGGTCATTATCAAGTTCTCTTCAAAAATTATTATCCACAAGGGAATGGTGTTGCGTAATCTACAAACAAGAACTTGATCACAGTAATAAGATGTTTATTGAAGGAGAATCCTAAAGATTGGCATATGCCACTCAAATATGCTCTATGGACAGATCAAGTAAGGGTCAAGAATGCTTTGGGGACATCTCCATATTTTATTGTTTATAGACAAGAACCAGTATTCCTACTTAATCTTAGGATTCCTATTTTGAAATTCATGAGTGGGTATGTTGAAGATGCTGATAGAGTAAAAATTAGATTGATGAATCTTTTAGAGATGGATGAAAAGAAGATAGCTACTTTGGAGCACATGGCTAAACATCAAGCTGTCATCAAGAGGTGGTTCAACAAGAGATCCATGATAAAGTCTTTTAGAATTTCTAACCTTGTTCTACTTTAGGATAAGGCGTAAGAAAAGTTGGGCAGTGACACCAAATTTCAATGCTTGTGGATTGGTCCATATCATATCATAGAAATTCTTAGAGAAAATACTTTTAGGCTAAGTTCCTTACAAGGGGAATTGGTTTTGTTGCCAGTCAATGGACAATTTCTAAAACGTTAGTTTGAAGCCTAGAAGAAAACCAAAAAAAATAAAATTAGATAGATAGATTTCATTTTTGCAAGTGTATTTTCTTTTTAGTTGTATGTTTGCTTTTTAATTGCATGTGTGTTTGTTTTTAAAGTTGTGTTAGTCCATGGGGTAGGTGCACTCAAGATTTTATCTTAACGTATCTTCCCAAATACTCTTTTGGTTCTGATTATAGGAGGAGGTATTTCTTTGTCAAAATATTTTGACATTTTTGTGTCTTATACTAAGGAATAGATGTTACTTGTAATAGGGGACCTTCAGTTTTGAATTTAGGATTGCAGATCAACAAGTTCTCAACACTTTGCAAATTTAAAGATCGATCATCTCAGGTGTTGTCAAACAAAGTTTGAAGATAGTGAGGGATGATCCAAGCCCCATTGGTTCAAATAGAAGGGTCTTCTCAAAGGAATTACTAAGATCATTGTTTGGTGTGAGAGTTTCTAAAAAGTACTTAAAAGAGGAATGCAAGGGATGTTCATCAAAGATCGAATCCAAGAAATGACACTGATGTCTTGGCCACATAGTCTAAGCATGGTTAGGATACAGAAAGAAAATTTAAAAAGAAAGAAAAAAAGAAAAGAATGGTGATAAGACTAAAGGATTCTAAAAGACGTAAAAGGGTAATCTGATAAATGGATATGTACTCAAGATAAGCTATACAAAAAATGTTACGTCATCAAAGAATCAAATGGAAACATTATGAACTATGTGAAGTAAATATTTAAAGGATTACCAATAAATCTAAAAGTGGAAAACCACTAAGATCCATGAACTGATTCTCTCATCTGGACAGAGAAAGGATTAACAAATAGCTTTCGTGGAGATTCCCGACGAATGAGCCAGATGGGGTGGAAGATGGTTTCTGAGTTGTCAAAAGATTTTAATAGATTACATCCTGAGATATCAAAGGAAATGAATATATGGAGCACACACTAAACTTGGAGCTCGACATTTTGAGGTTTTGATAGAAAAGTGAGTCAAAATATGCTTGGAATGTTCGAGATCTAGTTGGTGTTACACATGTCAGAGGAATGCTTGCTGATGAAGAAATACCTTTGTCATTTCTTCTATTTTTTCAGGGCTATTTTTTGTGGTTCCACAACACATGCCCCATTTTGATTAAAGAAATGGGGACCCCCTACTTTATTTTTTGTCTTTTTTGAGCCCTAGTCTAAGGTTTGAGTCTTTTTGAGGTGTTCCTAGTCCCCTAAGAAGCTCATTTTTTTAGAATTCAGATGCTTTAACCAAGGATGCCTTTTTTTTCAAGTGAAATGCACACTAGCATACTTCAATAAGTGCTCTAATGCACCAAAATTATTGAGGGAGGAGGTATTTCTTAACCGCACTACCGCAATTGTGCAGTTATGGAGCTACAAACCTTCTCGACACCAAGGAGGCTTGGGGCCTATAAACCCCCTCCCTTTCCTTTAATTCGTACTTCACTTCCACTTACCTCCACAGAGCCCAAATGATTGCACCTATGCACTGAGCTAGGTCCACTCCCTCCTTTGCTCTGCCTACAACACAAATTAACATTAAGCAACCAAAAAAGTTGTGAATTAGTGCACCTCAAGAGGCACGTTGATGCACACCTTTTTTCACATCTAAAAACTTCAAAAAACCTAAGCATAAAACAACAAAACTAAGGTGCACCTTAAATTTTGCTTACTCATATGCCCAAGTCTAATCTGAGGTGTGCATCAGTGCACCCTATGAAGTGCACTAACATGTGCCTCATATAATGTAATATGTTAAAAAAGATGGCACATCAAGCACATCTATTAGGTGCACCAGGTGTGTCAAATTTTATTTTTGTATTCTAAAGGTATAAATTAGGTTTTTTGAGGTGCTTTCAGACAATTAGGTTTTAGGTTTTTGTTCATGTTAATATTGGGTCTTAATTAATTAAGATTTCTTCAAAATTCAAACTAATGGATGTCCTTAGATACAATGACATCCTCCTCATCTTCCCTTGTTGAGAAAATGGCACCAAAACCTATAGTATTTAAGTTCTAGGGCATTCCAACAAAATCAAGGTTTCAAGATGACAAATCAGATATCAAGGATACAAATTTGGAACATACAAACTTGAGGAAATTCTTAAAGATTTGCAATAAACCAACTAAGAGGTCCCAGATGATCTCTGCACTCATTTGATCAGGACTTGTTAATGCAACATCACATCCAGTGTTGGTGTAATCTTCAGAGCTCATTATGACACTTGTAGAACACTTTGTCTCTGAGGAGATGGTTGTAAAGAGCATAATAGGAGAGATTGTTCTAGACCTCTAACTAAAGAATATTGAGAAAGTGTTCCATCTCCCATGGGTAGATCAATTCATCAAACTTACCTATGAGAAAGTAGAAAGGTGGTACCGTGAATATATTGAGGAAGCCTCTAAAATCATTCAATCTTCCTACCTTATAGAAAAGACATCTCTAGGAAAGAAAACTAGCAAAGTGGACATGACTTGAGGATACATGAAAGAAGACATTGGATACTCAATCATACTCTTGAGTAGAGTTATGGGTCTACTGGTAGCTAGACATCTAAACATCTTCATGGTACACTTTATTGAGATAATAAAGAAAGTTGAGATGCCACTAGACTGGACTTCCACTCTTAGTTCGAATTTGTGTGAATAGTTGGTGGTGATGAAGAATCAAAGGAAATTCTACATGACTTCATACCTAGTATACTTTTTGGCCATGAGAACAAAAAATTATCCAAGGCTTTATAGGAAGGGCAACATGCAAGATGCTAATGCATGGCCATACGTTGTGTACCCTTAGTTGGTAAAGAAGAGGCTCTTAGAGTAGAGCAAGGAATACAAAATTGTTAATGATGCCTTCATATTTACTATAATCTAATTCATAGAAGGAGATTATGTAGAGAGAATATCAGAGGAGGCAATCACACAAATTTCACTAGTTAGAGCCTACTACATCTAGTTTTGTACATTCACATATATGAGGGTAGTGGGTACCACTATTAACCCCAAGAGGCTTATCATCCTGGAGATCTCTCGACAACTCTTATCTGCATATGTCAGAGTTTGGAAGTAACATAAGATATGTTGGACATGGCCTATGACTATAGGACCTTTTCAGGTGGATTGAAGACAAGACATTCTATCTTTTGAGTGTGAATGTGATCAATATCCCTTGGAAGAATACAATTCTCCTCAGCCATATTTTTACAATATCGGGAGAGTGCAATACTTGGTTGGCAAAGCATTTAACCATGAGGAAGCCATTGAGGATCATTGGATGAATGCAACAAATGACTACGATGTCTGCATTAGGGATTATTGTAGGATGACTTTGTATCTAGTAGAGAAGGCCTTAAAATAAAGATTTTATTAAAGATATAGTAGCAAGAATTAGAGGAGCTACTTGCTCCTTTGTTCAATAAGAATAAGATTGGTGAAAGGCCCATTATGAATGCTGAGATTGATAGAGAAGAGAATTCTAATATCAACCATTGTGTAAGGCACATCATTAAAATGACATAGGATTGGATCAAGAAACCTTTCAAACTTGATCCAATTCCTAAAATAATGACTTTTCATGCACAAGCCCATCCAAAAAAAGATAGAGGAAAAAACTATCCCTACCTTTATGACTCAGTCACCAGTAAGGCCTGAGATAGTGCACCAACTTGATAGGCTAGTTGGTTATTATAGGGTTTATAAGGGTAAAGGTAATGGAAAAAGAAAGAGGAGTTCTCCTCAAAGAGTTGAGTCTAAAGAACTAGAAATCCTAGCACCTCCACAATAAGGAGAAAGAAAACATTCAAGGGTCAGAGCTGAAGCCACACAAGCCTAGGATGATCCTCAAGTACCATTGGTTGTACCAAGCCAAACAGAGGAAGAAACTAAGATTCAAGAGGTTTGCCCTCCTCGGTAAGCAGAACAAGCCTCCCCCTTGGCACCAAAAAGAAGAAAGATTAAGACTCTAGTGGAAAGGAGATAAAAGGTGATCAAGAAAGTGATCCCTTTTCCATCCATACCTAAACTCATCCTAGATAAAGAAGAAGAAGAGGGTGATGAGGATGAACAAGATAATCCTCCATTGAGTCAGAGGACCTAGCTAGCTAGAGAAAAAGAACAAGAATGAAGGAAAAGCTCTATGGTTATCCCTCCATCTATCCTAGATGAACCTCTACAAACCACCACATTGGAGGATGAGATGCAACAATGGATAGATGAACAGTATGTAGAGGGCACTGATGTCTTTGAGATGTCAAATTTTGACTTTATGCTCATGGGTACTGAGTTTCTTGGAGAGAAGATCAGAGATACTCCAACCAATCAACCTCAACAAGAGGATTGGACTCAGATGCCCCCTGAATCACAAGGACTTGAGATAGTCTTGGAATCCTAGCTACAAGTCACATTATGCATTGACAAGGGATCAGCCACCCCTGTACCTCTTAATATAGAAATTGAATAGGTCCAGGTAGAACCTAAAGAAGAACCACAACAAGTGTCCACCGATGGAGTGTCAGAAGAGGGAATAATAGGTGAACAACCTCAACAAACTTCCCAAGACACAAAGGTGAGAACTGTGGGCTCCACAGATATAGGGATTGTAGATGAAGAGCTATCACAAAGGGAGAAGACCCTAGAGAGGAGTGATAAGGGCAAGAGTATAGCTGAAAAAACTCCTTCATCCTCTAAAGGAAAGTCCTTAGCATAGCATGCTCCAAGGTGGCTCTAAAAAGAAGTGATTAGGAACAAGCAGTAGTTCACTACTAAAGAGAAGGATAGAATGGAACTTATAGATGTATTAAGGAATCCTGATTTGCCTCCTAAGGATGTAAGAGCATTAGCCTTCATTATGAGTGATCAAAATCAAGACCTTTTTTCTCACATAGCTATCCCTCCTCCAAAATCAAATGTTGAAGAACTAACTCCTAGGGATTATCAGATCTAGGAAGTTTTTCTTGGGAAGCCAACCTTGGAAATTGTGAAGTTGATGGTTACTACAGGGATGAAGGAAGTTTTTAGGAGCCTAGAATAGGATGGGGTAGAGTTGATAACACTTCAACAATAGAATGAAATCCTAAAAGGATATTTGAGAAAAAAAATTGGCCCTCTAGATCCTGCTAACCCCGAGGAGACTCTTAATGTAGCAATTTAAAGGAGAGATAGGGGAACAGTACAATTATACTCATTTTTGAGTGCTTATCAGCAATGGCAAGAAATTTTTGAGGAGAAAGGTTTACTCATCATCCAAGGGAATCTAAAGTTATCACATGTCATGAAGGATAATGTAGATAAGTTAGTAGCAATCTTGAATCAAGATTTTGGCTTAATGGATGAGGTGCATGACTGGGGAAAGGATTTATAGGCATTACAGGAAATCAAAAGCCAAAGGTACCGAATGTTAATGGATGTATATATAGTGGAGGAGTTGGATAAATTAGATGATTAGATTGAGAAGATAGTGGATAGTAATAAAGTAATGGAATCATTACACTCAAAGATCCATAGGCTCAAGGACAAAGCCGAAGAGTAAATTTTGGAAGCTAAGAAACACTATAGTGATGCATGCCTAGACATTTTTGAGGATGATGCCCAAGAGAAATTAATACATGTAGAGCTAGTGGTTGAGAGATTCTAGAAAAATTTTGATGAAGTTTTGAAAGATGATGACATCCAATAGGTGTTTAGGATAGAGGAAGCTTTGCTAGAGCTTGATACAAAACTCAAGGATTTTGCAGAATCTTGTATTGAGGTGGAAAACTACAAGAAAAAGGTGAAGGATAAATATAATGCCTTAGACTTACCAATGTGGTGTAGGTCACTGAGATAATAGAGAAATTTAAGGCCAAATGTCTAGACATAGCTCTGGGATAAAGAGGAACAAAACCTAGATGCCAGAATTTCAATTTTGACACTTGGTAAAATTTTGCATTTTTTGGTCTTTGAGGTGCGCTATTGTGCCAGGTGCACTAGTGTGCATTTTTAAAATTGTTTTGGAATTTTTTTTTGAAGAAGTTAGAGTGTGCTATTGTACTAGGTGCACTTTTCCAGATGTACACTGACAATTAACTGCTAGTTCCAAAATTAGAGCTTTCTATGCATCAGAAATGCATTTTGATAGTAGTCTAACTCTGATAGATGCCTAGTAAAGATGGAGATTCTATTTTTGGCACATCTAGACACTTCTACGTTAACTAAAGGTTCTCTTCTTCTTATTTTCTTATGATTTCTTTGTTTTATAACATGTAAAGGCTCATACATCCAATTAATGATATAAAATGGATGGAGTCCTACTGAGCACCACTTAGAGAGTTATTTTATACATAATTAGTTTGTTTTATTAATTTAGAAGCATATGATTGCATGAAGATATCTCTCACTCTCAAGAAAAATTGAGGAGATGATTTCTTATAAATACAGGATTGTAATATGTAATCAAGGTTGTCATTATTTTGCAATAATAATATGCTTTTGGTGCTCGCATTTGGAGTGTAGTGATTCTTGCCTAAGATTGTTAAATTTTGTGGATGTATGTTCATGAAATATAATTGAGCCAAAAGCTTATTGTGTTATTTCTAGTTGTGCAATCATTTAATTATGGTGTTTGCTATGATTTTATAAAAAATTTTGACATATCTAGTTCAAGAATAGATTACCCATCTTGTTCTTGCATAACTTTTTGTCTCGCATGAGCGCACTTTCTGTGGCCTTGTGATTTGATGAAAAGTGAATCATCTTACTGTTGCTAAAAAATCCCATCAATGATTGCATCAATAGAATTAAGGAAGTGTTGCTCCTATTTTCATTGGTTACCCACTGATTTCTTTGAAAACTTAACTCATAGATGTGTTGTTTATGTAGTTTATGTCCATTAGGGTTTACTTTTTATGTTATTTTCTGAAACTTCTTGTTACCCTATCTTCATTATTTGCTTTGCTAAGCCTTAGTTAAATTAGGAGCTAACATAGTTGCATTATTAGATGGCATGCATGATAAAAATAGAAAATACAAAAACATAGTTTCTTTTTTGTGGTTTTACTCTTTTGAAGTAGTGAATAGATTTTACATCTTATCAGAAGTTATTCGAACTAGAAAAGACCTCCTTGTGAACATTCACATTTATCTTTAACTGAGCAGATTCCAGTAGGTCACAAGATCACCCAAAACCTTGGAGTTGATTCTTGGATTAAATTTTCAAGAGAGGAGTTTGAAAGGATTCCTACCATTAAGAATCATACAAAATGATAGCTCAACACTAGGTACCTGAGAGAAACCTTTTGCAACAAGTCTAGCCTTATGTTTATCAACACTTCCATCTATTACAAACTTGGTCTGATAGATCCACTTACACCAAACCAATTTTCTTCCCTTAGGAAGAGAGACTAAGTGCCATGTATCATTTCTCGTAAGAGAATTATATTCTTCCTTCATTGCTCTATCACATTCTAGAATACCTTATGCTTCTTTGAATGATTTTTGATTAGAAGCAACTGCAATATAAGCCAATGGTCTTGCTGCATCCAATGTCTCCTTAGCCCATCTAGGTCTAGTGGAAGAAGATGTAGTAGGTATATCTTGAACCTCTACTAGTTGATGCCTCTATTTGGGTTGGGGATGAACATCTTCCAAGTCACTATCATCACTATCACTCTGTTTAATGAAGGAGGAAGAAGGAGGAGTGGAAGAAGTAAAGCTTAGAAAACTTTCTTTAAAATGTACACTCCTCTCATAGAATATGTCATGTGTCTCTAGATCCATCAAATTGCAAGCTTTATGTGAGTTCACATATCCAACAAAGATGCAAGGTTTTTTTTGAGCTTCCAATGCCTTGCATTTCTATGGAGGTATATGTGCCCATGTTGGACAACCAAAGACTCTAAAGTGCTTAATTGAAGGTTTCCTACCATACCAAGCTTCAAAAGGAGTTACACCATCCAAAGCTTTATGAGGACTCCTATTCTGGATGTAGTTAGTGAAATTAATTGCTTTAGGTCAAAAGACTTGATCAAGAGACTTGTTTAGTAGCATGCAAGTGGTCATCTCCTCGAGGGTTTAGTTTTTCCTTTTAGCAACACCATTCTACTTTGGCATGTATGGTATTGAATGTTTAAGGTCAATTCCCTCTTGAGTACAAAAGTCTATTAGTCTTGATTTCACATACTCCCCCCCATTATCTATTCGAAGAACTTTGATTGCTTTTCTTGACTACTTTTCTACTTGAGCCTTGAAGTTGAGAAATATTTCAAAAACTTCACTCTTATGAACCATGAAGAAAACCCAAGTAAAGTGAGAGTATTCATCTGTGAAGGTGAGTCCATAGCGAGACTTTCCAAATGATGGCACTGGAAATGGGCCCACTACATCACTATGAACCAATTCAAGAACACATTGTGCTCTCCAAGACTTCCCCTTGTCAAACATTTTTTCTAGATGTTTCCCAAGTGAGCAACCTAAACAAACACCTTCTGAGAATTGGACTTGAGGTAGACCATTAACCATGTTCTTGTTGCTAAGCTAATGAAGATATCTGTAGTTGAGATGTCCAAATATCTCATGCCACAATTTTATTTCTACATTGGAATGTAGTAACAAGGCTTGTGCATTTGATTTAGGTACAAAGGAAGAGAAAGTGTAAATCCTTGAATCATGATTGGCTTCTCCAATTGAAATCATTGAGTCTTCCTTGATGCTTTTCACTACCACTAAATCTAGAAGAAATTCAACCTTATTTCCTCCTCCATAGTGAGTCATTTGGTAGACTAAAAGAAGGTTGGAGGTAAGATTAGGAACATATAGAACATCCTTGAATGCTCCATTTTCCATCTCAACTTCACCTTTACCTTCAACTTCCACTTTAGTATCATCTCCTACAAAGATGTATGGTACCTCTGAATGTGTTATGGAAGAAAAATCTCTCTTTGATGCACTCATATGATGTGTGGCACTTTAGTCAATAATCCGTTCTCCCTAACTAATAGTGTTTGTGAGTAAAGCATGCCCTTTGCCCTTAGAATCTGAAGATGAATATCCTTTCTCATGATAAGCATTAGGCAGTGGAACATTGTGTTTATTTATGATTTTCTTCAACTCATCAATCTACTTGTGATAACACTGATGGTCATCATGACCCATCTTCTTACAATAGGCACACTTCTTCTTCTCCTAATTAGTGTCACCCTTTTTTTTGGTATTAGTAGAAGACTTGCCTTGTTGATTTGAATTAGGTGTTGATTTTTTTTTGTCCCCTTGTTTGTTTTCTTTCCACTTCTTCTTTTTTCCCTTTCCTTTGTTTGAACTTTGACCAGCTGAATTTTGAGAACCCTCATTATTAGGCACCAATGCCTTAGACTTTGAAGACTTGAGAATTCCCATTGTTGTCAACTTAGTTTATTCATCCTCTAATATTTGAGCATAATCATCAAAAGTGATTTTCTTATAGGCAGCCCCTAAGGTAGTCTTTGTGGTGTTGAAAGAAGAGACAAATATGGAGTATTTTGATGGCAGCTTATTATGAATAAGATAAATCAACCTGTTGTTGTTGATAGGACTACCACAATCGTCAAGTTTTTTTATTAACTCACTCACCTTAATGATAAAATCTTATATAGAATAAAAGTTCTTAGGATCTAGGGAGATAAGCTCATCTTCAATTTTGTAGACATCCTCCTCAATCACATTACCATATAGGTTTTTAAGGGCATCCCAAGTTTCCTTGGATGTATCATACTTCATAATCTAATAGAGGATCTTGTCTTCAACCCCTAATCTAAGAGCACTTAGGGCTTTCCTATCTGCCTAAATTCAAACATCGATATCACTTTTAGATACTTGAACACCTATTGGTTTAGGAAGGGAACCATCAACATATTGAGAAACTTCTTTGTGCATCAATTTACACCATTTTTTATGAGATCATGTGGCATAGTTATGTGGTGTTAATTTTGGAATCTTAATATTTCCCATGATGTAAATAAATGAAAGCTAATAACAAGAAAAGAGGAACAAAACACCAAGAGACACCCCTCCTTTTCACTCAATCAAGAAACCCCCTCAAATGAAAGATTTTGGCACTTTATACTTAGTGCAATTAAAAAATAGCCACTTGCAAATTTTGGCCTTACTGGTTTTCTAATTTGGTATTTACAACCTCCTTTTGGAGTTCAAATCTAGAACTAAGCACTTAGTTTAGATTTACAACAATTCTAAATTTTGGTCAAAGCATTACAATGCGAAAAAGGACCTATTTTTGAAAGTGGTATTTTTGTCCATACAAGCCTATAATATGATTAAAAATATGGAAAGTAGACAAAAAATTAGTCACTTTCAAAGATAATGAAACTTGATTTGGAGTCTAGATGAGCCTGTATGGAGCAATTAAAGGTGCAAAATGCAGGATTAAACAAGTGTAGTCACAAAAAACTATAATTTCTAACAAATCCATGCACAAAAACTAGAAAATAATAACACCACTAAAAATTTTAAGAAATTCTAGCCAAAATAAAAAAAAGTTGCACCTAATTTGGAGTCTGGATGACTGAGAAATGGCCTCCTGAAGTTGGATTGTCAAATCAAAACTAAATTTGGAGAGGGGTCTAATAAAAAAATTACAAGATTAAATTTGACATCGAAACGGTCATCGTAGTAGTGCAATCTTGTTCGTTGGTGATGGTCAAATGGCTGTCAATTTTAAACCTAAAAAAAGGTGATGTCAATAAAAAAAGACTGCTTGGCTGATGTGTTAGGTACAGATGTTGACATGAATGTATGGCATGACATGGTAGTCTATAAAACTAACATGGGGATGAGATCACTATCACTAAGTCACCATTGGCATGGTGTATTGAGTAGGATCCAGGTGATTGGGTGGGTTGGGTTCTACATCACTGAAAAAGTGTGATGTGGTAGCAACTAAATGTGGAGATACCACTGGAGGAGGGAACACGACAAGGCTTGTTGGAAGTGCAGTTGGTTTTGAAATAGTGGTCAAAAATTTTAGTTAGAGCATTGTTTTAAACCTTGGCAGGACTGTTGAGTTGGTATTTGCTGATGGGTTGCAATTAGCCGGCGGTAGGTTTTGCGACTACTGGAGGATGAGGTTCCATAGGAGAGAATCTAGTGCTGACATGTGTAGGATTAATCACACATTCATTGTGTTATTATGTAGTAGATGGTGTAAAATAAAATGGCCACTGAGGTTAAAAGAAAAAAAAGTCATCGGTGTGATATGTGACTGTCACGTTGTGTTGAGCCATTGCCAGATTATGGATTTGGCTAATAGTTGTTATGTGCAATTTTCCATGTGATAGAATATGCTGGAAATAATGGAATATTTTGCTATAATTCCTCTATGGGAGCCAAGATTTGACCACCTAGTTCCTGCAAAATAAATTCTCTGTAGGCTTGATAGGCCAAAAAAATTTCTAAAAAATAATTCAAAAAATACAATAATTGCAAAGAAAATAAATATAGATCTTAAAAAATAAAATTTTCAGATCTAATAGATCATACCAAATTTTGCAAATCAAGCGTTCAGGTGCCAGTTTCCAAAAAAAAATTGCCTCAAATTTGACTATGGCCTAGGGTAGGCAAATTTATTGTCAAATTTCACTGAATTGATGCTCCAAATGCAATAGTGAGGTTCACTTTGACTCTAGACTCGCCCAATAGCTACAGATACTCCAGATCTAAATCGAGGTTGTCTTAGAGAGGTGAAGCAAGAATGGTCTCCAATGGCTATGAAATGATGCTAATATGGCTCTGATACCATGTAAGAATTTTCCTTCAAGCAAAATCACCCAAGACCAAGAAGCTCAACAACTAGCACAAAATAGACCAATAGAGTATGATCAAAATAACAATATGAAATTCAATTGATGTACAAGTACACTAGGAGTGCTTAGATATAAAAGCCTCTAGAATGACTAGGAGTTAGCAACGTGATAAGCCTCATAACTAAGCACATGTCCAGCAAGAGTGGATTATCCTCCATTGAGCACATGAGTTAGTGTGATGATGAGAGGATAAGCCTAAAAAGGTGTGTCACATAAAGTTATGTTGTAGACATCATGTGCTTAATTAGAGTGTGGACAACTATGTTGTCTCCATGACAACTCAATTAATTATGCAAACTCCAGTGTTGTAGACACCATGTGCTAAAATAGAGTTTCTAACTCTTGTGTTGTCAACATGACAACTCATATGAGTATGCATACTCCTAGATGTCTAACCTAATAAATAATAAAATAATGCATTTATCCTAAGTAAACTTAAGTAAAGTGTAAATAATAATTATTTACACTAACAATGAACACCTTATTTCCTTTGAGTCTAGGAAATTGAAGTCTCATGAACTCAATTACTCTACTCATGACCTAGAGCTTGCATTATTTGCTCATGCTTTAGTGAGGTGGTGATACTTCCTTCTAGGTCATAGATTCAAGCTTCATTCTGACCATTAGAGTTTGTAGTACATATTTACACAGTTGAACCTTAACGGTAGGCAAAGAAGGTGGATGGAGTTCCTTTGTGAGTATGATTTTGATTTTAATTACATCAAGGGAAAGGAGAATGTGGTTGTAGATTCCTTAAGGAGAAGGTGCCATGAGCCTTCATCTATGACTACTCACACCAATTTAAGATAGTGTCTCCTACATCATTTTTCAAAAGATGATCTTTATGCAAAAGTTAGTTAGTTGGTGCATTCCTTTAGAAGGGAAATAATCAAAGAATTCAATGGAGTCTGATGGACTTTTATGTCATAGAGGATGTATTGATGTACCTTCCATCAGGGGTTTGCACGAGCTCATTATACTTGAGGCTCATATAGCACCTTATGTAGTGCACCCTAGTGTTAAGAAGCTACATGCAAATCTGAGGCAATTATATCATTGGCCAAGCATAAGAGTGCAAATTACTAGCATTTTTGTGATATTTTTTAAGTGTCAGAGGGTGAAGGCAGAGCACCATCATCCTAATGGGATTTTTAAGCCTCAGGAGATTTTATAGTGGAAGTGGGATACTATATCTATAGATTTTATTTTTGTTCTTTCCATGTCTTCTCACCACCATGATGCCATTTTGGTGACAGTTGACACATTGACCAAGGTTTCCCACTTCTCACCCATGCATACTACTTTCCCAATGCAAGACATAGCTTAGGTGTTTTTGTAGGACATTTTCATACTTCATGGTATTCCCCATAAGATCATCTCAAATAAAAACTCACTATTTACATCATCCTTTTGGAGAGAGCTTCAAGCAACAATGGGCATTAGGCTCAATTTTAGTATATCGCACCATCCTCAGACTGACGGTTAGACCAAGAGAGTCAACTAGCATTGGAGGACATGTTACATATATATGTGATGGACCATCATGTCAAATGGGAGGAATACTTGATCTTGTTGAGTTTTCCTATAACAATGGGCATCATTCCTCTACAAGTATGCCATCTTATCAGGGCTTGTATGGATGACCTTGTAGAACACCCTTGAGTTGGGATAGGATTGAGGATAGAGTATTTTTTGGTCCTTAGATAGTCAAAGAGATGGAGTATTGGTGGCCTTGATTAGACAACACCTTAGAGAGGCATAGGTTAGGTAGAAGAAGTATATCAATGCAAAGAGGATGTATTGAGAGTATAAGGTAGGAGATAGAGTCTTCTTGAGAGTGCAACCACACAAGAGTCTAATTTGATTTGGAAAGGGCTCTAAGTTGGCATCTTGATTCGTTGGACCATTTGAGATCCTAGAGAGGATAGGACCAGTTTCTTACCATCTAGCCTTTCCACCCAGCTTGTCACACATCCACAATGTGTTCCATGTTTTGGTACTTAGAGGATATATATATTATCAGTCTCACATTATAGATTGGGATTCCTCGCAAGTAAATTTTGACCTATTTTTGACACTTTTTGTCAAAATTGCAACTCAAAAATGTCAAAACCTATTGTTGCAAGAATGGAGTCAAAATTTTGATGGCCAATATGAGTGTCGATATATTGATGATAAAAACTGTCAAAAATTATTAGCATCATTATCCCATGGTGGCGTTGGACAACTAGTTTGGAACATCAAACTATTGACATTTATAAGAGATGTTCGGTAGGTAGTCCACATTGTCGATGGTAGGAGGAGTCAACTATCGATGACCTGGAGATATGTTTTGATGGATTTTTCATACTCTCAATGATTGGATCCATTGAACTATCAATGACCTATTTAGATGTTTTGAGAGGTTGCTCATACCATCAACAATAGTAAACATCAAAATAGAGATGGTAGTTAGAGTTTTTTTTATAAAATGCAACAGAAAACAGAATTTTATAAAATAGTTGATATTCAAATAATTTTTGTCGAAGACGACATATTAGAAATCATTTGTTAAGCATGGCTTGTATCTACAGAATATTTATTTGGCCAATTGGGAAGTAGAGGAGGATTTCATTGTGAGTCTTCCAATAGTTTATATGAAGAAGAATACCAATCACTATCAGACTTGTACATTCATTCACCTTCATTTGACTTGTACAAATTCATAGTTCGTACTTGTAGAGAGTCTCATAAGATATTGATAGTAACAAAGATAGTATAAGAAACCTGAAGCCAGTAAACTTAGAAGATTAATATACCTTAATATTGACAATCAAATACTTTCTCCTCCTTGGTGGACAAGTGTGATACACAATCTCTTGCGAGAGTAGCTTCATGTCTTCATACAACTTATAGAGAAAGAAATATATTGTTCATTTCTACCAGAGAATCAATTGGTAATCAGCAATAAATCATAATCTACATACAACTTATAGAGAAAGCAGCATGTTGTAATTCATAGTACTTATGTTAAGGTCAATATAAGGCATTCACCTAGAACCTGCTATGTTCACCCACTAAAAGTAAGTACCATGTTGGAGACTTCAAAGTTCAAGCATCCCCATGATCTACAATAATGACAATAATGCATGTGAGAGTGAATAATGACATGGTACAAAAATAAGTTGTAACTAAAATGCTTTTAAATGGTTTAGTTTGAGCTTCACTTGGCTTAGTTTGAGCTTTAGTTGATTTCAAGAATTATTTCATATTCTCTACTTAACAAGGCCAACCATGTGAAGGTGGAAGCTCTTTTGGCCTCTCCCCCCCCATAATCGCTCTAAATTTTCCACTAACAACTAAGTAAATATTTATTCATTCATTTTAGAAGTATATCATTGAATCATTATGATCACATAACATACAATTAATTAATACATATAAACATTCATCAATAATTTTTTAACACATCAATCATTATATTCACATAACATTCATTAACACGACATATAATTCATTAATACCTATAAACATTCATCAATAATTCGTAAACATGTCAATCATTAAAATCACATAACAATATTCAATAACATGACATAAAATTCATCAACATTCATAAAAATCCATCAGCATTCATCATCAATAAGAAACATTCATAAAAATCCATTAATAAGCAACATTCATCATCATAAAAATCCATTGATAAGCAACATTCATAAATATCCATCAACACATTCATCATCAAACAAGGTTTTTAACATTCATTTTTTCTTTTATTTTTCATTTTTTTGAAGATAAAGGATAATAGGCACATACTAACTATCTTCAGCATCCTATGCCTCTTGTGGTTATGATCTTATGACATGAGGCTTCCTCTTCTTTCGTCAAGGACAAGGCTAATGCACCCCTACAATAAGAAATAAATGGGTTTAATTCTAAACTTTTTTTTATGTTATTAGTATTTCATTAATCTAAAGAACATAACAGGAATTTTTCTTTACCTGATAGTGCCACATCATCTACTATCACATTCTATTCAACCCCAACCTCAACATGCTCAACACTAACATCACGCTCTACATACTCAAATAAATATCACATAAAGCTTACACCAATTGCAATTAAAAATTTTAAATTTAGTTAATAATCACATGATTAATTTGAAATAGAAATTAAATATGTACATGTATCATTGTGATGCACATTGAGGTCTTCATCATGTGTAGGATATGTGCCTTTGTCATCATGAGTAAGATATGTGTTGGGAGTAGTAGGCTATAGTGAAATGTCATGTGTGCATTGTTATCATTGTTCAAAATTAACATCAAATAGATTATTTGTCATGAAGTTCTCAATTAATATTATTATTCATTTGGCCTATTTATCTGTGTGTTAACTATTGCACCAGAATCTTCTATAGCTGTTTGGCCACTAAAATATGTGCAGTGGTAGGCAACTACTACTTTATAGCCTTGCTTGAAGCCAATTTATTTGTCCTCTTCTATGGGTACTAGATTAAATTCAATGCCCTACATTTTTGCATAATATCATCAATAATGAATGTATTTCTTATTTTTAATTATATATATATATATAATTGATATGAAATTTCATTTAATACTACTTACAAGGTGTGAGTGAAGTTTCATATATCCACCATGGCCAAGATGGTGTTGACCAACCTTCTCTTTTCTAGATTGTGTTTCCTTTGATGTGTCCTACAGTGTGTACATGTAAAATTTAAAAAATGTTAGAAAAATGTTAGATTATATAAATCCACAATCAACACGATTGATCTTCTCTGTTAAACTCTTTAACAAGTTAACATTTGAAATAAAAGCACAAACTCTTGAATGAGATGCATTATGTATCTAGATTATAACTTACACATAGCTAACATCAACATGTTATAGAATTTCTTTTATGTGTCAGATATAATAACTTATAAGGATTAACTCATTAAGTGATGTCTTATTTTAATTTAGTGAATCAACTTCTATATATTAAAGAAAAGAGTTAAAATTATGACAATATACAATCATATGCATTTATATTGACAAGATACAATCATTCCTTGCATTTATCTCCATCTAATTGGTATCACTTGATGCTCTATATAATCCATCTAATATAATATGGTGTAATACTAGAATAGCTCCACTAAATATATCATAAATAATAATGAATGTTGGGCATAGGTAAAATAAAGAAGAACTGGATATTGGTGAGCTAAGTATCCATTACTGTCATTAATTATGGTAAGAATAAAAGAGAGGGAGGCATATTAAATATCATTAATAAGAAATGGGCTACATGTCTAGAAAGGATATATCTTTTCACATCACATGTTTTTTCTTAAGTCTTCAAAAAAATGTTGTTTGAATATATTCAAGAGAGATGAAAGCAAAGTGATATTTTTATGGGTGCTCATCCAAAAATAATGGTAGCCATAAAACCACATTTTTAACATGGATGATCTATGCTTCCACTGGTTGCATTTGTGTATTGGAGCTTTCATACCTCCAAATCTCAAAAATTCCCTGTCTCAGCATAAGAAAAAAGGCACCAAGGCATCTGCCTTGCAACTTGGATTGGAGGTTGTTAAAAAATTAAATTACGACTTCAACCTACAATTATTTTTTGTATTCATTGTAATACACAAGACAACATCTATGAGGGACACATGTTCATTTTCATTTCTTGGGAATTTTTAAAATCCCAAAGGCAAAAGGCCTCATTGCTCATTGCTCACTATTCGACAATAAAGGCAAAAGGCAAAGGTAATGGAAAAAGGCCTCACTACTCACTATTAGAAAGCAAATACTATGCAAATTTAGAATGAAGAATACATTGATTCTATGATTCTCACTATATAACAAGTACAGTAAATCGGCATTCTTGAAAAAAAAATGTGACTGAAGTTTATGAGACACATACCTATTTTTGTTGGGTGGTGGGTTAATTCCTTTATCCCTTAGTCTCTTCTCTTTTGCAATTTCAATGATTTCATTCCACTCCAGTTGTGGCACCATAGGAGGATGCTCATACTTTTGGTTGAGCTTTAGAGCCCTTGTATACTAGTCTCTCATAGCCTTTAGATGTTTGCAATCTTTTTTAAGAAGTTGGGCTCTATTCAAAATATTTTGACCAAAGAAATCCTCCATAGTTTTTATGAGATGATCTTTTAATTCAAGGGCTTGGTCAGTCCAAATTTTAACAAAAAAAAAAATTGTTAGATAAAAAAATTAGTTCAAGGATTAATGAAAAAATGTAGCAACCAATTATATCAAGCTATGTACCTTTTACGTAATATGGGCCCAAATATCTTCAATGTTAAATCATAAAAAGTTTCATAAAAAAGATCTTTTCCTACAAAATCATCACCACATCATTAGTCAAAAATGAGTTATGAATAAGTAAACTACAATTACTCTCTAAATAATTACAATTTTGAAGTACCTGGAAGAATAGGAAATTTTAAGGGAACCATATCTTTCTTATCCATCGACAATGATGCCTCCAATAATCCAGTACAAGTAACATGGCTTGCTCTAGGGAAGGCTAGTAAATTATCAGTAGTATTGGTATCAGTTATATCATCAACATGACAAGGTCTACCTGTCACATAAAAAAGTTAATCAATGTCATAATATACTCAAATGAACAAGAAAGTACAAATATTATCATATTTAATACATTAAAAAATGTAGCAAAAAAAGGATTTACCATCTCTAGTTGTAGCAAGTGTGGATGTTTGCATGCTCCTTGTTGCCAATCATGTAGTCGACAATCTTAGAGTGTTGGTTGGGCTCATGGAAGTCGGCATATCGAAATCATTAGCACCTTAAAAAAATTACACACACACACACACACACACACACACACACACACACACACACACACACAATGTATTTGTCATGTCCCCTATTTTCCTCTAATAGAATTTAATAATAAATAGTAATTAAAAATGGCATCGCTATCGAGAGAAACTCTCCACCCATGAGTTGCTCCAAATAAATATTGTGAAGTTGAGGCTAAGTATTATAACACTATAAGCAAAACTAGTCCTATAGCAATATATTAGGAGCAACAGATCATTATATCACAATAAGCAATATTTGAAAGATAATTACATATGTACAACACCATATGACAAGGTCATATTTCAATTAAACCATATGACCAATGAAATTCATACAAAAAATAAAGAGAACAATGATTTAATTGTATAAATAGTGTTAAATATACTCCTAACCTTGTTTTCAAATTGTTATTTATAAGACTAACAATTCTAAATGAAAGCCAAACAATCAACCAAATTACCCATCATTAGAAAATGACTAGTACACAACCAAACTTGGTAAAATAGGAACTAAAAACATAGCCAAGTTTGCTACGAAAATATTTATTTATTATATTTACTACAATATTCACCATGATGAAATACATTCTCTTTTATTCTAAAGCATTTGTACTCTTTTTTAACAACCTTAATAAATAATAAGAGATGAGGGAAGATGGAAAGCCCTTCTTGTAATGTCCTCTATTTAGCTATGTTAGGAAATAGGGACAATTACTTCAAATTCCCTTTCTACTATGCTAATTGAATAAAAATAAAGCACTTAATGAAACTTGAACCAAAAATATCCTATTTCTGATATGAAAATTAATATATGCAAATGGAAATAATGAAAATTTGATAAGGAAGTTGATAGAAATATTTTCATTGATGTCAAAATAATTTGAGTGATTGTTAAAAGTTGTTGTTGATGTCAAAAATATGCTTATTAGGCAAATTTATATCAGGACCAACATATACATTACTTGGCATTTGAGCATTGCAAATAAGTATGGATACACCAATCATAATTAAACTTGAAGGACAAACTAATTCACTAAAGAGTGCATTGAAAATTGTGATATGGAGTGATATGTTCCTCACACTAACCAAGAAGAAACATCATCTATAGTTGTTGATATAAAAATAAGATCCATTTGTCAACAAATATAGTGCACTACTATTTGAGATAGAAAATGGAGGAGAGACACATAAGACAAGGCAAGCCAAGATGTAAACAACCAACATTAATAACAATCTAGCATATTGAACAATCAACATTAAAGAGCACATAAATTAGGAGTGATATGTATATATACAATGGGATTATATTTAAAGAGTCTCATTATTCATTAACCAAGAAATGTAGAGTAGAAGCAATGAAGAGAAGATGACATTGGGTACTATGCATTAAATGAGACAAAGAGAAACTTTATAAATCATATGCTGAGTCACTTCAAAGCTAGTGGACAATATAAAAGAAACTTTCAGTGATAAACCATATGACCAATGACCAACTTTTATGTACAACATAGCTATCAGAATCATATCATCACAAGCTCATGGACATGGAATTGGTCAAGAGGATATACATTTAAGACTATATCATCATAAAGGTTTAGCAATTATAATTAGAAAAGGTATATGAGTTTTCCACATACAATAGTTATCCTAAGAATCAAAGAATGAATACAAGTGGTTAAGTAAAGGAGAAGAGTGAACATGACAACAGTAATATAAAATTATCAATAATAGTCATGAAGAAAATAATGTCCCATTTGATGATTGAGAATTGAAATCACATACCTATAGGACGTACATTGGTACCCTCATCAAGTGGAAGAACTTGGTGTGGTCTAAAAAAATCTTGTAACAAAACATACATATTGTGGTTCATGATCCATAAATTAGTATAAAACATAAAGCTTTATTGAACTATTGTCCTAGCAAAAGACTCATTGTTGCTTACTTCTAGACAGTGTGCTTTATGACACAATTTATTTCTTGTGGCCTCTTTTTCTTCTGTTGGATTTGGATCCATCACAAGCCCAAGAATTTGTAGATTGACATTCTTCAAGGTCTTTATACACAAGCTAATAGGGTCACTTATACATGTGATGTCATCATCACATAATTTTGTTCTTTGCCCCATGATCATCTTCTTCCATGGGAGCATTATCTTCTGCTTTGATATCCACACCTCCATGTTCCACTAGTTTGAAATTCACATTCACCAAAGGATGAAAATTATTTCCCCCTTCAATGTGATCATGTTGCCTACAATGTCTCTCAGTTGTTGTGAATAGAATTCTTCAATTCTTTAAGACCTTGCATTTTTTGCAAGGACAATAACATTTTTCATCATTGTTTCTTTTAAACTGAGACTACAATCTAGAAATTGTCACCTTATTTTGTACTAAGTTCATATTTTTAGGCATGGACTTTCTTCAAAAGCAAATATTCAGGCTATAAAATTATAACAAATATAAACATACAAGCATTAGTAGTATGTTGTATATAATAGATAATAATTAGATAATTAAATATTACTATCTCTTCAGTACAAATGGCATCTAAATAAAGCAAATGAATTATACAATATAAATATTGGCATTGATTTTGAACAATATAACGTTAGTATTTATTCTAGACTTCATTCAACTTGGTAGAAAGCTTTTGAATTATTACATCCATGAGGTAAGGCTAGAGAAAGTTCATATTGCATTGTGATGATCCATGCTACCTAACTATGTCCAAGGTGTTTGCACACTGGAGGCATACTCTGCCTACATACCTGTATACATAGGATCAAGACCCTTGAACTACTCACTCTAAAAAATATGTAGTTTTGGTTTCTAATTGTTTTGATGTAGTTGTATTCTTATAACCACTGGTGATCTTTACTCACCTAATACAACTCTTCACCATCATACACCCATTAGGTGAATTAGGCAGTTTTCTATAATTACAATCATGTAATAACCTAGTGCAACCTTTGTTTTCTAGTTTACAATTAACGTAAGGTTAACCTATATACATCCTAACTCACTCCTTATATAGTTATGTTTTAAATCTTGTGACAATAATCAATGGGTCTAAATAGACCAATCAAGTTAATGCTACCTAGGAACAGTTGATTGTTCATTTTATTGTACCTAATCTGATGACAGTTCTACAAGAATTTGTAGTCAATCTAGCTAATCAGCAACTAGACCAATTGACTTGTATATGTCCTAACTCAATCCTTATATAGTTATGTTTAAAATCTTGTGGTCATGCTACCTATTGAGTGACTTTTATTATTTATATACATACATGCATGCATACATATATACATACATATATCATATATACATATACATATGTCTATATATGTATATACATACATATATACATACATACATACATACATATACATTGATTAAAAAGGCATGGAAAAAAAATCCTAGATCTTGGTACAGGGGCCCTAAGTCCTAAATAAGGTGGTCAAACACCACATAGGATAGTATAGAAGGTGATCAATAAGCATCCAAGTTGACACAAGATAGTTTAGACAATCTCAAACATGCATTTAGAAAAGTTGTTTACATGTTGCAATAAGGTTATAGGAGTGTCAAAGGTTGGTCAATGATTGGTTAAACATTGCGATTTGACCAAAAATCTTCATTTTTTATGTTTTATAATCTATTTGCATATTGTAGTATAGGTTTGAAGGCATGTGGAGTCTTTTGTTTGAAGTTTGTGTAAAAGTTGTAAAAAATGCAATAAAAGTTGTTATGCAACTTTTTGCAATTTTTCTTGCAATCAGGAAGTGTAACAGTCAAATCATTATTTTGGTCAAACATGGAAGGATGAAGTTGTAAGGTCAAGAGTTGTGACCTAGAAATTGATTATCTTCAACCTAGTCTAGCGTTGGAATAGTACTGTATGGATTTGGAATGAAATGGCAATCCTTTTGGTGGGAAAATCCTTACTCTTTTTTATTCGATCTTCATCCCACCATAACATAAACATACATACATACATGTATGCATACATACATACATACATACATACATACATACATACATCTGCATATGCAATTTTATCACCTCATTTAACTAACTTTACTTTCAAACAAAAATTTAGGAACCAAAATATTTGAATCATACAAAGGAATCATAGAGGAAAGTCAAACAGGTAAGCGAATGAATGTTGGAAGGCATGAATGTTAATAATAAGAAAAATCAAGCATCGTGAATATATGTGGAATTTGATGGTTCTTTCTTTGTAATTTCTATGTTTATGATGAAAAGTACCAGTTACTTTCACAATAACTATGGGTTACTTGCTCCTTAATAGGCTTTTGAAGAAATTTCATTGACTTTTTCTATTGAATTTTTGGTTTTCAAAGTTGTTTTTCAAGTATTTCTATAGAATTTTCATTTTGGAAATCATGATTCTAATGTTTACGCTTGAGTTATAAATTGAAAGTTCATGATTCCAATATGCAGACAGGTTCCATAGCCTATAATAATCAAGGTTATGTATAGCATATTGTAAAGCTTTTCTTCAATTAAAATGTTTGGTTATAGGGATTTATGCCTGATGTTAGAAATAAAATTTCTCATAGGTATCAAAGAAGTACAAAAATGGTATCTGCAAGTTACTACTTACTAGGCTTTTGAAGAAATTTCATTGACTTTTTATATTGAATTTTTGTTTTTCAAAGTTGTCTTTCAAGTATTTCTATAGAATTTTCATTTTGGAAATCGTGATTATGATGTTTACACTTGAATTGTAAATTGAAATTTCATGGTTCCAATGTGCAAATAGGTTCCATAGCCTATAATAATCAAGGTTATGGATAGCATATTGTAAGGTTTTTCCTCAAAAAAATGACTAGTTGCAGGGATTTATGTCTGATGTTAGAAATACAACTTGTATATGAGAAACTTGGGAAGAGACTATTCATCTTCCATAATGAGTGGGAAGATACATTCACTAGTTTACGTATGATTCAATGGAATAATCTGAGGCAAGATCACATCAGGGCTAAAATTTGTTTCAAATAATGGTCACATCAACATCAAAACCCATAACAACATGATTTTCTTCCCAACATCCTTGAAGATTCTAAAATAAATCATTATCCAAAAAAAATATCCATCTCTACGATTCCCAATACAAATATTTATCATGAAGAGGGCTCATTAATGGAAGATGGAAACACAATAACCAAATTTAAATAGAGAGAAGAATGGAGACATACTAAGCCAGTGTTAGAAATGAAGCAATGATAGATATGCAAAGGATAAAGAGGATGACACTACTCCTATGGTTCAATGCATAGCTGAGGAAGCATCCAAATTAGAACCAATCTTTGCAGTCTAATAGGTTCAATCAATTAAAACTTTAGATTTAATGAAGATGCAAAATAAATTCACCAATGAATATTAAAAGGTGTAAGACATCCAAGTCCATGTGCACTTGCAAAACCAATATAAATTGTATTTCAGATGTTTCTGAGGTCTTGTATCCTAGGTTCATCATGAATACCATGAAGGCATAGACCCATCTTATTATCATTTTATACCATCAAGAGCACTTTTTTGGTTCAGTAAATAGTTAAAAATCTTAAATAACTAGGTCTTTACAGAATCCAATCGAGGGTTGAAATCTTTTTTCCCATTGCTTTGTTCTAGGGTTTGGGCCCTTTTAAAATCCCTGCTTACCTTTAAAAGATTGTGGTAAATCCTAAATCTCGGAGTTTGTCCAATCTCTAGAAAGATAAAAATTATGCTATTGAAAATTGGGTCCATTTCAAAATGGAAATAATATCGATAAATGATGTGTTTATAAAACTAAAAATCATGTATGGTAAACAAAGCATTTATTTTGTTGAAGAAGAATATTTTGGAATAGTATCATGAGCTAAGTCAAGTCAACTGGAGAGACATTGAATCCTTGTAATATCTTGATAGATAGCACCTCAAACTTCATGTTTCCAATGGGCTCTTCCAGAAGCTATGCATACATATCCATTACCAAGGTATCAACGCCTCTATGGAAGATTCCTCACTAACACTCTCACTAGGAGATCAAGGAAGAGAAATAGCTTAACATCCACAAGTCTCCCAATTTTTTTCTTGGGTTATATGTTCAGATTAATTAGGCACTCTGTTCAAAATTTGGCAATATGAACAATGTCCAAATTGCCATAATTGATGGCCAAAGTAAAAATTACCTTGAATCCTTACCCTGATATTAAGCAAGTTGTAAATAGAAATTACCTTGAACCCTTACAACAAAAATAAAAAAATATCTTCAACCCTTATGTTGAAATTAAACAAGAAAACAGAAGAGGACAAGACCTTACCTTGAAAGTAAGTTGCAAATAGAAGAGGACACAAATAATGCAAATGAATTCATCAAGCTTTTCTTGATGGTGCTAAAAACATCTTAATTGGTCATGCTTGAAGCCTCCTACCCATAATTTTTCATTTGATATGAAATGAATTTTCACTTTTTTTTTATCCCTAAAAATATAAAAAATTTGATGTTATCGGGATCAAATTTTTAGAAAAATGAATTTGAAAAGCTAGATTGGTCTACCATAAAAAATTACTATCAAAAATTACCCCCAAATGTACTAGTGTTGCAGCTAGAGTCAAACAAAAATTTAGCACTGGAGCTTATTTGTATTATTGCCCAACAGACCCTAACTCTTTGAGAGTGGGAACTAGACCAGATTAGGGTCTAGTGGTATTGTTATGATGAGGTCATCACTTCATGGGAGCATGCACTATAGATGAGAGCTTAGTACACATACCTTTTTTATGAACTCCAGGAGGAGTTTCATGCCTAGTGGGGGAGAATGTGAGGCCTCACCCTAATCCATCATAACACATCTGATACATTTTACTTTGATGCATTATGACTCGATATGTTTGACACATTATTTCACAAACTAGACATTATTTATATTATTTTATGTGGTGTGATTCTTTACTTTAAAAATGCTTAAATAGGTTAGTTGATGTTATGAGTAGACATGCATTATGATGATGCAATTCATTAAATGATTCAAAATTATGTATGTGTTAAATACTTTAATTATGCAATTTGTGATTAAATATGTGTTTAGAAATGAGAAAAAAATTATTTAAATGAAATTTTAATGTTTTGATTAATATGATTGTCTAATTGAGTTATAAATATATACATGTGATTTTTCTCGAGCTACTGATATTCAGTTGAGTGTGTAGGATAATTAACCATGGAATTTATTGAAGAATCAATAATTGACCCTCTGTACAAATTGTAAGACTAAGTTGAATCTAATAAAGTGATTTGAACCTTGTTGTCAAGTGTTTTATTTGTATCATAATTTAAATGTGTGTATCATTATGTATGTTGAAAGGTGTTTAATGTTATGTAATAGTGAATCTTATGGTGTTACTTAACACTCATAATATGCATATGTGTGTTGACATGTCAAATTTGGGTTAGTAGAGTAACCCATTAATCTAAGACTGATTAGTTAGTAACCTACATTAATCTCCTTAATTAGGATTTAGTGGAAAGGTTTCATCCTTAGGGTTTTTTAAGATCAAATATTGTAATCTACTTGTATAGGTCCAAAAATGATTGTAGCGGCCAATTTTAATGTAATCCAAGTATCCAAGGGGTATGTGTATGGGTTGGGGACCTTTTCCACCCTTCTAGAACTTCCTAATAACATTTATGACCCATAAAATATCTCATTTTCCCTTTAGTGAGAAAATGGACCATCTCCATGAGGTTTGTCAAGTTTACACTTCTCCTAAAAGGTTGTCTTGATGGTAGGAACAAGTAGGAAGACCATAGAAGGCTCAAGTCAAGTCTGGAGTTATTGGCATTTTGGGTGGGTGAGTTTAGAAGTCTATTTAGTGGCCATTTTGAGAGTTGACAGTTGTTCACCCATTCTCTACATTTATAGAAATTCAATCTAGGAATTGAAGAGGAAGAAGGAGTTAGATGCAGTGCCTGCCCCTAGATCGCATTTCGGTTATCATTACCAAATTCCTTAGGCTGATTTTATGCATTGATTAGTTTTAGAGATACTAGATTTGTAATATTAAGATATTATTTCATGTTTTGGATTACATATATACTTGTTGATTTCATTTCACATGACGTTAATGATGTCTTAATGATTCCTAATTAGTAAATGTGGTTTCTTTGTAACAATGTTAACGTGATGTCTTTAATGATGATTATGTTGTGTTGATAGAGATGCATTATTATATGTACGCATTTGATATTAGACTTGTGATTTTTACGATACTTATCCCATATTTGTATGTGTATGGTGCGCGTGTTTATTTTATCTTTCTATTTGACGTGTTTGATATGGTTAAGGGAGGGAGTCGTAGTCACCTGCTAGTCAGGATCTACACGATGAACCACTCCCTGCCATTGTCTGTTTAGTTTAGATATATTATATACATGTACATGCTCATCTTTTATGCAGGATGCAGGTATCGGGCATCGACTTCCCTGAATTGCCAAGATGAGCGTGCCCTATTACAAATACTCAAATGGTGAGAATGGGAAGATAATGATCAGGTCCAATCCTAGCCATAACCTAAAATACTTGTCCTGCAAGGAGGACTCGTAACAGACTATCTACCCTTTTTTAACTCGTGAGTATTTTTGTGCGTATGTTATTTTGTGAGTCTTTGATAAATTTCTATTAATTAAGTCTAATTAATAGATTAAATTAATAATTTAATTTAATGGAAAATTATTATGATATTATGAATATTTAATTATATTTAATTAATTGAGAAATTAATTAAATATAAAGAATTAAATTGAAGATAAAAGTTTTAAGAGTAAATTTAGAACATGATAATATTTATTTAATTTTAATTTAATATATTTAGAGTTCATTTTTAAATAAATGCTAAATATTATTGTTATTTAAGTTAATACATATTTATCAAATTAAAACATTGAAAATAAATTAAAAAGTGAAAAGATATTAAATTATAAAAATGATTTAAGTTTGCATGAATGAGTTTAAAATATAGAAATTAATTTAAAAGATAAAAACATGTGAACTTGAATAAAGGTATTTTAATAAAGTACGCATGAGATTAAAATTATAAATTAACTTTAAAAGCAAAGTCAAAGTGGAAAGTTAAATAAAGTAATTTAACAATTCACTTAAAGTGCATGAAGGATTAATAAAAGAATATCTTAATTAAATAGAAAATTAATTGTGCATGAATGAATTAATTAAATAAGAGAGAATTAAATATTGGAGATAAAAGTTAAAGTTTAAATTTAGAATGTGATTATATTTATTTAATTTAATAATAATATATTTAGAGTGCATTTTTAAATAAATGCTAAATATTATTGTTATTTAAGTTAATAAATATTTTATCAATTAAGTTTCTAAAAATGAAATTAAAAGTGAAAAGATATTTAATTATCATAAAGATTATAGTTCGCATGATTTATGCATGAGTTGAAAATAAAAGAAATTAATTGAAAAGATTAAACATGTGAAATTAATAAAGATATTTAATCGCATTAAGTGCGCATGAGATTTATAAGTTATAAATTGATTAAAATAGAAGTTGAGTGGAAATTAAATAAAGAGATTTAATAATCCATTTAACGTGCATGAAAATATGAAAGATGAGATAAATAAAGGTTGATTTTAGAGTTGTGGATATAGAAACCCTAAAGGGTAATTAGATTCTATATTAGAGGGTTTTGGGGTCATTATTTAGCAGGGAGTTTTTCAGACACAAGTTTAAAGGGCACACACAGGTTTGGAGAGCAATTCAGAGGGTTTGGAAAAAAAGGAATTTTTCGTAGCTTGAAGGATATTGCTTGCCGTAGAAATTTTCATCCAGCTGTTAGAGTTTTAGCATCAGTACGAGGTAGGGTTTTGAAATCCTGTGAATGCAATTTTAATTGGAAATATCTGTTTGCTTCGTGATTGTTGGGTGATTGAAATTATGTTTATCATCTCGATTGTTTCAAGATCTGATTGGTTAAAATTAGTTTCTCATTGTTTATACAGAAGAATCATAGAGGAAATTAATTAAATCACGTAGAGTTTGAAGGAAAAGAAAGATTTAAATTAGAAATTTGAATGGTCAAACTTAGTTTTTCCTATCAGACTAATAATGTAAAGATTATTAAATATATATATATTTAAAATAATTTTTTTGTAGAATTTTTTTGAAATGAAAATCATAAATTTTAATGAAATGAAAATTTATCAAATAATAAAACAATTCTTAAATTTAAAAAAAAAAAAAATTTAATTATGAAAGGAAGGAAAAAGTTTGATTGTTTTTATTAAAAACAAAATTATTTTTTTATAATTTGATTGGGGGAGGGAATAACCCCGTACCCTCCCACTTACCTGTCGGTGCCGCTGCTGACGTAGGCTGCGACAGTAGTGGTACAGCGTACCGCTGCTGGCGCAGACCTGCGGCAGCAGGGTATGCCTTCGGCAGTCCCTTTAAGGGAAGGTCGTCGGCCCCTTTTTAATTTTTTTTAAAAAAATTTATTAAAAGTTTTAAATGTTATTAAAATTGATTTATTTTAAGTTTTAATGTTATTTATTATAATTTACTTTTAAATATTATTTGTTCCAATTCAGTTATTGAAAGTTTGAAATTTAAAAAATTAATTAATTAATTTATATAATTAATTTAATAAAAATAATAATAATAATAATAGTAAAAAAAAAAAAAAGAATTTAATGGATATTAGTTTGTTTAAACTAAAATGAAATTTAATAATTATAAGCATTAGTTAGTAGGATAGGAGATCTTTTTTTAAAAGATTATTCAGATTTTGATTCTAATAGAATTACAATTATTTTTATCAAGAATCAATAAGAATTTATCTTAGTAAAATTAAAACATATATTTATAATTTACCCTTAGAATATTTTAGAAAATCGATTTCGAGAATTATGGGAACTAATCATTAACTCAACATTATATTGTCAATCAAATTCATACTTTGAAACGAGAACTGAAACTTTACTTATAACCCTATTGTGTCTTTTCAATCCAAACACAAACTATGAATTGGACTGTTTTACTTGTACTTCCTATGCTTTGGATTTTGGTGTTGTTTAGATGTCGACCAGTCTAGGGAGTACACCAGAGGTTGTGAGAATTCTTTTATACCAATTATGTGGCTAAATGTATGATGATTCTTGTGATTCAAATTGGAGTTTATACTTATGAGATTTGTTTTGTGAGCATTTATGTGTATTTGGATTTATTTTGATCCATCTTGTTTTCAAGTTGCCTATTAAGGAACCGAGTTTGATCTTTATGAGTGTTGTGGTATGGGACACAACTGTGGATTTTTGTGCTTAGGAGAGGTTGTCTAGGTACGTGACTTGGGAGTGGCTTGCATAGGGCTTCGGGACCCAAAGTGGTCAGTGCCAGGGTAACCTAATGCAAGTTATTGTAATAAGTGATAATCTAGTAAGTAAAATTTATGGGGGGAAAACACACTAAAAAGATAAGTTAGAGATATTTGATCTACCCATGCCTTTAGTGCTTGTATAGACTAAGGATGGGAATGAGAAGAGTGCCTCGTCTTCTTGAGAGGGCTTTCTAGTTTTCCATATGTGTGATGTTGAGGGTCTGGGGTTCATAGTAACCAGTCCAGGGTAACTCAACGCTTGAGGGTCCGAGGTCTATTAAGAGATCAGTCCAGGGTAACTCAAGCAACCATGTGATGACACTCCCTAGTATGTAGCCTGAGTCTCCTCTGTAGATTTGTGTACCTCTAGTGGTGTACTTATTGTTGGATGTGTTTATTGTGGTTATTACTTTCATTGAGGATGATTGGTGATTCATGGATGTTGTACTTTTGACATGTGGCTTTTGACTTGAGGTGATTATCTTTCGTTGACTTTATCTTATGATCTTGTTATTTGGTTTATACTTGGTTCATGTATGATGTTTGATTATGTGGTGTCGGTATTGGATTGAGTGTTCTTACTTTTGGATTATTTTATCTTCTTGAGTAGCATGTGTTACCTTTGAGGTAGTTTTGGCTATTAGGGGTACCTTGCCTAGGAATGTTTTATGTTTGATAGCCGTATGTGGATCGTTCATTATCTTCCCTACACGGTGGGAGTGGAAGCCTGACTAGGTAACCATGCGGTCGGGAGGTAGTGCCTTCTTACCATTTGGGTTCCCCTCACATTGCCAGCTATTGGATGTTCGTTGCAGAAGATGTACCTTTATCATTCTTATTTCTTATCTTAGAGACTTCTTTTTAGATGATGTATATACGTTATCATGTATCATGATGTATTGTATCTTTTCTCACATACCCTGCGACATGTGCAGTGGATGTTATTGATTGGATGTACTTTGATTGTATTGTTTATACTTATGCATTTGCTTATGCGATTATGTATCTGTTATTTCTTTATGATCTTGAGACATTGTACTTGGAACTTAAACTAATTAATTAAAAAATTATTAAATGTGACTCAACGTAAAGGAATCCTTGAGGAATTGAAACTGTATCTGTAATTGCAAATGTGTATTTGATATGTATGTTCTTATTGCTTCCGCATTAATGTTATCTTGATGTTGTTTAAACTTTTTTAAAAAAATAGTTCAGTAAACATTGTAACATGTTAGGTTTAATTCTCTTGGGTTCCTGAGCAGGGCGTTACATTAGATCATCTCAAAACTTCATTGTCATGGCCTTTGTGAAGGTAGGATTATCCATGGCCAATTCTTTCATGCATTGCTCATTGCTTTCTTATGTAAATCTCTTGCATGTTTGTATTTTGTGTTTGTGTTGTAACATGTGAGGGATGGGTATTTGTGGGTTTTCTATATGTTTTCCTTTTAGTTTTTTTGAGAAATCTATGAAGGGTGTGTTGGCATTACTCACACTAGGATAGGGAATAAGTGGCCATGTATGGGAGGAGGGCTTTAGTTAGATTTCGGGTCAATGCAGGGTCTCTCCCTGTGTTGAGGAGAGGGAGAAAGTAAGGTGTGATGGGCCCTTGTCAATATAGCCTAATTTTGTTTGGTGGAGATAAGGAGAAAAAGAATGAAAGTTCATTGTGATTTTGTAGCCTTGGAAGAGGCATATGATTTGTGTTTTTGATTGACATGTCCTACCTGGAAAAATCCACCTTCTCCCTAGTATTAGTTCAATATGGAACCTTTTCTACATATTTTGGATGGGGTTTGTTTGTTGAGTGTGTTATTGTGAGTGTATTTAATTGTTACACAGTTGTTACTAGTTCTCTTATGCTCAGGGTGTGGCCTCACATCGAGACCTTGGTTAGGAGGTGAACTCTCCATGGTTTTATTTATGTATTTTTAAATTGCTTGGATGGAACCCATCAAATGGAGCAAAAAAAAAAAGGATTCAGAGTCTTCATGGTGTTTTTGAGTTTTGTTCTCATGGAGACCTCTCCATTTTGATATCCCCTTCTTCTACATGGTATACCTGAACCAAAGAAAGGATGTAATTAGATGTTTATTTATGCAATAGATCAATTGTTTATCACGCTAAAGTTTGAAATTTGATTATGGATTATTGCATAAAATAGAATATGTGATTGACAGAATGAATGTAGAAATATAGTGTTTCACAATTCAATACTTCTTGTACCCTTGAAAATTCAATTCTCAATGTAAAGTGATTAGTTGTGTTATAGATATTGATATTTTATGAAGCTATTCCATTTGATTATGGCTATGTTCTATAGGAAATTAGATTCAAATTTGATGTTAAATTACTAGGGTTGCCTTGGTTGTATTTAAAACTGTCAATTTGAAATAATGTTACTATCAAAATATGGACCAATCAAAATGAAGTTAAATTCAATAGGACTTAGTGTTAACATACCACGATACATCCTAGAAAATATAAATAAGGTCTTTCTTTCTATCACTTATCTAGGTTGAGACATTACCTACAAGATTATTTAAGAAAAAAAGAGTCCTCACAAAAATATGTTTTCAAAAAAATACCCAAAATAGGCACATACAACATTCTTCCAAATGCATGAGGGAGGAAAATTAATTCAAAAGTTTTTTCAATAGTCATAAAAGAAGTATATAATTTCACCTTTAAATGGGCCATCAAATCACCCATATATATTTTTAAACTTTTAATAAATAAAACTATCAAATTTTATACTTATCTCACCCTCCCCACAAACCCACCTAGAAAACTTTAATTCATAACTCCTTATTCCACCTCCACATGCACTTGGATGACACCACCTCCCCTCTCCTCAAAAAGTAGGTGATGCATTCTTTCAAAAGGGATTAGGACTTCAAATCATATCATATCATGGCAAACTCATAAAAAAAAATTAACTTTGTTTTAAAAGGAATCCCATTACATCTCCTTCAATCTACATGGAGACACGCATCTAAATGGTGGAAGTGTTTATGGGACACCCATGGGCCCCACCTCCACCTTATCTCCCTACTCTTCCAAAAATGGACAGAGCCTTTTTTCAAACATATCCTATATTTTTATCCTACCTTTAACCCTTCCCTCCTTTATTCAAACATCCCATCATGAGTAGACAGGCATAGTTTTGGTATAGGCCTGAGTCACGTACCTATACATGGAAAATAATCCCATGACCTTGGGGAATGGGGATCGGCCAGGGGTTAGTAGGTAAGGGTAGTTAGATGTTAGTTGGTGGTTAGTTAGGAGTTAAGGTAGGGATGGGTTAGTAGATATTAGCTGATGCTTAGAGGATTAGATGGAATTAGGTTATATTAATTGGTGTTAGATTTAATTTATTTTTATCGTGGTAGTTTAATCTAATTTTGATTAAATGTATTTATGTCATGTTCTTTTCGAAGGGTTATTGTGGATTTTATTATTATAAAGGAATAAGGGATAGAGTTGGTAGTTTAAAAGATAGTTAGAAGTTATATGTTTGGGATTTAGTTTTAATATTTTAATAAACTCTTAGAAAATTGGATTCTATCATTATAATGGAAATAATAAATTTAATTAAATAGATAAAATAATTAGGGACATTAGTCTTAGGGTGTAATGCTAAAGCCAAATCGAGATGATATTATGAATCTGAGTTGTATTTACTTGTTTATGTTTTAACAATTGTTTTGATTTTGAATATGGAAGTAACATATGGAACTATAATATAATATTCAAAAAGAAATTAAATATTTTATTTTAAATTTTTTATGCATTTACTTAAAAGTTCTTTTAACTCAAATTACGAGGGTTATCAAATCAAAGGGTCATTGAAAGAACCTTAGGTTGATAACTTGGTAGTGTTTAGGTATGTGATCTCAGGATGAAACATATGTCATAAAAAATTTAATAAGAAATATTTAATTATTTCAATTAGTACAATAGTTTATTTTAATAATGTGAGTTAATGATTAAGGTATTTGATAAACTTTTCGAAGATGCAAAACTGTTTCACCTAGGAGATTGTAGTAACTTGCTGAAACAAATAGAAGATGAAATAATAATCTAATGTATCTAATGAATTTAATGGACATAGTATTTTGAAATGTTAAGTAGTCAAGAAAGGTTTACCTTATCAACAATTAGGGTTGGTCCACCCAAACTTAGCATTCTTATAACACCTTGACTTGAGTGTCCCAAACCTATACAACATGGTCAAAATGTTAACTCTGCATCTTATTGAAAAAAAACCAGAGCTCACTTTTAATCCTTTGTCAACTTTCTATAACCTATTCAGGGTAGCATGTATTAACATAGTGGATTTATTAACATTAAAAAAAAAATTGTGTGTTATGCCTAGATATTTTGGGCATGATATATAAATGTTCGAGCCAACCATTTGGTGAATAAGAACTAAATATGAATTCCCTAGGTACTTTTAGAAGGTGTGGTTAAGTAGGAGTTAGGGTTGAATCATGTTTTTAACCAATTAGGTCATATTAAACCTAGAAATTCTCAAAATTTCCTTAAGGGCCAGAATATGGGAAAATGCCTAAAATGGGGCAAGATGTGTTTAGGAGGGGTCCTTAGATGTTTTAGGATCACTTTATAATGGTTGAACCTAAACTATATAAGTTTGGAGGTTAAAATGCAAGATTGCTAAAAGTTGTCAAAATTGCTCATTGACAACTTTACAATTTTTACAAAGTTGTAATGGCAATTATTGCACTTTTTTAGGAAAAGGAAAGATGGGTGGTTGTAACTCAACCCAAGATTTTGAGTATTATAGGAAGGCTATATAATCCCCATCCAATTCATTGTGAGGGGTTGGTTATGCATTTGTAGGGATAGTTTGTGTGAGAAGGAGAAGTTGCTGGTAGAAAATGTGATTTTGGAGGCTTGATCCAAGAAATTTGATTGATTTGGTTTCTATTTTGAATGGATTAGATTCTTGGGATCATGTTCTAACTCTTTGCATTCTTTTTTAATCTTTGGCATTCATTTTACTAGGTTTCCAAAATTATTTAGTTTTTTTTTTTTCCTACTGGTTGGTTTTGAGCATACAACAATGAAATGGCCAAAACTTGAGCTCCCATGGTTGAAAACCTATGGCCTTTGGGAATCAATTAATGGTCTCTATATAATATTTAAATAATCATTTTGGATTTTTTGGTAGTTAGTTATTATTGTAAGCAAGCCCTAGGAAAGCTAGTGGAAGCTTGGCAAGGCGCAAGGATGCTTGCAAGAGAGTTCTAAATGGAATAGTGGATTGGCACATGCTAATATTGGTTGGGAAATAGTGGATAAGTGTTTCTAGTGTCTATGAAATAGAGGAGAGAATCTAGAGTGAAGATTTTCTTGTGTTAGAATTGTTGTTGTTGCCATTTCCCTTGAAACCCTTAAAAGTAGGGTTTACTAAAAAGGTATTGTATAGACACTTTAAGAACCTAAGACCTAGAAAATCCTTGATCCTATGTCAATTTGAATCAAAGTCTAGAAGGCACCAATAGGCCTTGTTAAGATATTTTATGAGATATTTAAGGTTCCTTGTTTCTAGGAGGGCTGATAGGGGCTCTTTGGACTACTAGACCAAACATAGCAAGAATGAGTTGTGAATGTGGTAGACTTATCAAAATGATGTAGAATGACTTGGGATGGGTCAAGAACCTCATGAGGAAGGTTTAAACCTTATTTTTCTTTTCTCATGACATTTGGTGGACTTTTGTCTTGATAGGCCAAGAAGTTCATAGCTTGGATTTTTGGAGTTAGAGGATTGGAAAATGAATTGTTTAGTGAGTTTCTTGGTGGAAGGGAACTAGGAGAGAGTCCTCTAGGTTAGGGTTAGAGAAGAGACCCTAAGGAGGTTAAGAGGTAGCCTTGGTAGAGAGAAAAGGCTCTAAGATAAGAAGCTCCCCATCACATCCCAAGCCTCTAGCTCCCTCCATGGTCTCCATACTACTAATATTATGTCATTAAGCTAAGCCCTCCACTGCTCAATCTTATCCACTGCATGTTGGGTCATCTATCCCATGTACCTAAATATATAGGGCTCATGAGGTTGTCTTGTATCATCACATATAGATCTAGTCATAGGTAAGTGCTCCCATGCCCATACCTATAGTATGTACACATTGGCCTCCATACTCTTAGCCTCTTTATAGGAATTATTTTGTATCTCATGGAACATATGAGTCATCATGCATTGAGTGCAACCAAAATGAGTGGTCTAATCTATCAAATCTTGTAACATGCAACCCCATCCACACTCTAACATGTGCTACCCTTTTTTTAGCATCACGTAGCAACTGAGGAAAGCACCTAACACCACTATCAGTCTGTGGGTCAGACCATGATATTCTACCAACTCCTCCTAGGGAATGACCATGCCCATGATGATGTCATCCTAAAAAATAGCTCTCAATACCAAGGTACCAAACCTTGGTTATGTATCATACTCAATATGAGGACCATGGAATAGGATTTGTAGAATCTTGTAAATATCCTCAGATGTGATATTCACCTCCTTGAGTGGTAGGTGAAAGGTGTTAGTCTCTGAATGGAAATGCTCTATCAGTGTTTTCAATAAACTGTGATTCACCCAAATGTTAGGAATATCACATAAATGAGAAAGGACCAATGTTTCAATATGCATCAACTCTATGGCATCCAACTATCTCACTAAGGCTACAATGTTCAAATAATATGATCGAAAACCAATGTCTAGGAAATAAACTTGCAACCACACAAACAACATGATGATATCAGTACTCCATGCTTACAAAATCTATGCAAAATGGCATACGATTGCTATATAGACATCCTAAAACTACCTAAAAACATGCTACTATGACTCATGACAATGCTAGAATAGAAAAAAATATGCAATTTCACTTACAAACTAATTCAACAGTGACCAAAAGCTCACGCAAGATTTCACAATATCATGCCAGACATGCATTTTGTCAAGCAAGGAAACTTCTCATGTTGCACAAGAAACAATGCTCATGTGAGTTCTCCCCATGTGTGTGTGAATTTTGACCCTATCAGATGGTTTCTCACATGAGACATGGGTATGTCTCATGCAATTCTTCCCCACTGATTATGCAAGATTGTTCTTTCATAGCACTACTTCATGCGAGGACTCTTGCAAATTCATGCAAGGAAATGAGTCCTCGCGCAAGGACCCGATACTAGACAACCTAAATTCCTAAAATTTGAATTCATAATGAGGTTTATTGACTACTTACAAGTGGTTTGTAGTCAGTCAGTTGGTTATGTCACTTGATCACTCGAATCGATGAGAATGCATGAGGACCACCATTTTCACCTCAGATCTCCTTTTCCACAAAAGACAAATGATCAAATTATTTGAAAATGACCTATGGATCCTTATATAAGTTTTTTCCTATTTTTTTAAGTGCTTTGATTGATGTTAAAATAACCCCCTGGCTAATTAGATCACTATGAACTCATTTTCGAGACCAAAATCAAAATCTAACACTCAAACAGCTCAAAATCATGTTTTAAAATTTTGGAACTAACGTGGTCAAATGCTTGTGTAATTTACCTTTCTAATACAATATGAATTTATAAAACAGATCTCTAATTACATCTTTATCTTTAAATCTACTGCTCTTCATCATTGTTTTGATGTGTCATCTTTCAACTTCACTCTCGAGGGGGTAGGATGATTACATCATTGAATTAATCAAATCTTGCTTCACATCTAATCTAAAATTTAATGTCCTCATTGCTAGGGGAATCTCATCACTAGGGGCATCTATGTTCCCTCTATCTGGCATCGTATGTTATCTATCTTATTTATTGATCAACTAATCAAACTTATAGCAGTCTTTATCATAGCTCAATGGAAAAGTATCTAGGCATTTTGCTTGGACTCTTGATGTGATACCAACTTCTTAGGATTAAATCTAAGACTAAAATTTTCCATATGATCTAATATAGGTCTTAAGTCATGTATATGAGTGCTTCACTACATACTCTTGGCAAGAGTATCATCAACATTGTCTTTCATTGTTTTGTGCATCATATCATGGAATATAGTCGTGACTGCACATTAATATGTTGCACCAACATTCTTTAAGAAAAAGGGAATGATATTCGAGAAAAAGGGACACTATGCACAAGTGAAGGCGATCTTCTCTTGGTCTTCCAGCATAATTTTGACTTGGTTATAGCCAAAGAAACCATCCATTAGTTAGTATATTTCATACCCAATTGTCATGTCCACTATCATATCAATACAAGGTAGCGAAAAATCATCTTTAGGGCATGCTTTATTGAGATCCCAAAAATTAGTACAAACTCTGATAGATTTGTCATGTTTTGAGACTGGAACTATATTTAATATCCATTCAACACAATCAATGATGTGAATGAAACCACCTTTTAATATATTTTTTCCAAATAGCTTTAAAAAGAAGTCCCACATGAGGGTGCATCTTTTTGAGTTTTTTTTTAATTAGATCAAGATCCAAACTAATTTAGCTCCCAAAACTAATTGGCTAAATTAAATTGGCTAATCAAGATGATTTGTTTCCTTCTAACTAGATGCGGTTTTACTATGTGCTCTTAGAATTGAGAGTTCAATAACTAGACTAACTAGAACAAAGGATTTAAATGAATGCAAATGCAAGATTAATTTATGTTTTTGATTTTTTTTTTTGAAAAGATATGAATTAATCTAGATGATATGTAGATTAATCTAAGAATGAGATAAGAAAATTACTCTAAATGGATACATTGTAATGTAAATGAAAAATCATGTAAAAGCAATGGAATTGTGAATGCAAGATGCTCGAGTGCTTAGTCTAATAAAAATTTGATACATCAATTGCATCCTCTTCAAATGAGAGATCAAGGGTCTCTTTTATAGAATCTTGGATCCAATCAACTGTCAATATTAAACCACATGAATGGTTCAAATTAGAAGATAGATTGAGTCTTCCATTTCTCAAGGAGTTGAATGAGATGAAATAGGAAGGAATATTGGTTTATTCAATTAAATATGGCCTCATAATCTAATATTATAATTAATTAAATAATTAGATAATTAGATTCAATAATTAGGATGAGGATATTTAATTAAAATCAAATATATTTAATTCTATTTTCTTGTGTATTAGCTAAAGGGGGTGATTTTAATTTAATTAAAGTGCTAGGACTTGTAATTAAATTAATTTGGTTAGAAGGTTAATTTAGCCAATTTAAGTTGATATTTAGGAATTAAATAAAGTATGTGATTAATAGTGATTAGGGGTTTTCTATATTTGACACTTAGTTTGAGTAAAGACAATCAAAATTAAAAATGCCTCATATAATAGGACTTAATTGATCATAGAATTGATGTTGTGAGATTGATGCACCAAAATTGGTTTAGATTGCCAATGGGTATTACATTTGGCCCTCTTTGAATTAAAGTGTGAGTAGTGCATTGATTTAAAGAAATTGAAAGACTGAAGCATAGAATGAGAATTGAGATTGGTTCTGAGATTGATGATATGAAAACCAATTGAAGATTTTTTAGGGCTATCTCTAGAACAAGGTTTAACCCTCCAGATTCTAGATAGAACACCTAGATATCTATCCAAGAGAATAAAGATTGTCATGATTCATAGGATAATTCCCATAATGAAACTCAATCCTCAGGAGTCATAGTTAGAATGTCTAATACCTATCCATTAAAAGACAACAAGATTAATCATGATTCATAGGATTGTCCCCAGAATAAGGTTTAATCTTCAGGAGTTAGGGTTAGAATGCCCCAATACCTATCCATTAAATAGTGACTGAAAGAAATCTTAGGATTATCTCTAGAATGAAGCTTAATCCTCTAGAGTCTAGATAGAAAAACTAAATAAGTGTCCATAAAAAAGATAACAAGACCTATCATGAATCATAGGATTATCCCAAGAATGAGGCTCAACCCTCAACCTATCCATTGAGATATGATAAAGACTACTATTAGTTTGATCAATTGATCAATAAATAAGATAGATAGCATATGATTCCATATAGAGGTTGGCCAAATTTGACCATGGTCGACCAAAGTTGACCTTTTTAAGAAAATTTTTTGAAAATTTTGATAACATTTTAAGTTGGTGTGGTTTAAATATTTGTATTGTATGAGCAAGAGAAACTGCACAAGCGTTTGATCACATCAAGAGTCCAAACAGAATGCCTAGATACCTATTTATCAAGGTATGAGAAGGATTTCTATAAGTTTGATTAGTTAATTGATAAATAAGATAGATAGCATATGATGCTAGATAGAGGGGAAAAAGATTCCCTTAGTGATGAGGACATTAAGTTTAGATCAAATTTGAATCAAGATTTGATTGATTCCATGATGTAATCATCCTACCCCCTTGGGAGAAAAATCAAAAGATGACACATCAAAACCATGATGAAGAGAAGTAAATTTGAGGATACAATGTGATCAAAGATGCAAAAGAATGTAGAATGAATTAGAAGAGTATGTAGAAAAATTGGAGTCAATCCAGAGTTTCATTTGACCACAGTTGACTGAAGTTGATGTGACTTAGAGATTCATATTGTATCATAAAGATAAACTGCATAAGCACTCAATTGCATCAATCCAAAAAATTTAAAATGTGATTTTGAGCTATTTGAGTGTGTCAAATTTTGAGTTCAATCCCAAAAATGAGTTCAAAGTGGTGCAATTAGCTAGGGGGTGATTTTCATGTCAATCAAAGTACTTTGAAAAATTAGGTCAAAACCTATATAAGGCTCCAAAAGGTTAGTTTTGAATCATTTGATCATTTATATTTTGTGGAAAAGGAGCTATGAGGAAAAAATGATGGTCTCTATGCACTCTCATTGATTTGAGCAATCTAGGTGACATAGTCAGCTGATCGACTACAGACCACCTATAAGTAGTTGATAAACCTCATTATGAATTTAAATTTTAGGAATTTTGATAAAAATTTCATTCATTTTGAGTCATTTTAGGTTGTCTAGTATGAAGTCCTTGCATGAGGACTCATTTCCTCATGCAACCCTAGAAGAGTCCTCGCACAAAGTAATACTATGAAAGCACAATCTTGCACCATCAAAGGTGAAACCTCATGAGACATACTCATGTCTCACGATAGGGTCAAAAGTTGCACACACAAGGGGAGAATTCACATGAGCATTATTTCTTGCATGCACTAAGAAGTTTCCTCACATGACAAAATGCATGTCTGGCTAGATATGGTGAAATATTGTACAAGCTTTTGGTCACTATTGAGACAGTGTGAAATTTCATGTTTTTTGCCATTCTAGCATCGTCACAATTTATTGTAGCACATTTGTAGGAATTTTTAGGATGTCTATATAGAAGTAGTATGTAATTTTTCACATATTTGGATAGCATGGAGTATTGATATCATCATGTTAGTTGTGCGGTTACAAGTTTATTTCCCAGATGTTGGTTTTCGATCATATCACTCATCCATCAAGGACTTAGTGAGATAGTTGGATGTTGCAAAGATGATGCATATTAACATATTGGTCCTTTCTCATTTACATGATATCCCCAACATTTGGGTAAATCACAATTTATTAATAGCATTGGTGGAGTATTTCCATTTAGAGATGAACACCTTCCACCTACCACTTGGGGAGAGGACAATCACACATAAGGACATCTATAGAATTTTGCAGATCCCATTCCATGGTCCTCATATTGAGTATGATACACAACCAAGGCCTAGTACCTTGGAAATAAGAGCTATACTTTAGGATGACATCATCATGAGTAGGGCCATTCCCTGGGAGGAGTCAGTAGAACAGTATGGTCCAACCCACAAACTGGTAGTTGTGTTAGGTTCTTTCCTCACTTTCTACTTGATGCTAGATAGAGGGCAACATGGGTTAGAGTGTGAATGGGGCCAAATGTTACAATGTATGATAGAGAAGACCACTCATTTTGGTTGGGCTCAATGCATGTTGGCTCATATGTTCCATGAGATGCATGAGATCGCCTACAAAGAGGCAAAGTGTTTGGTGACTGATGTGTATCTACTATAGGTATAAGCATGGGAGAACTTTCTTGTCACTAGACTGATATATGAGGATAAGAGATAGACTCATGAGCCCTAAAATATAGGTATAGGGGATAGATGACCCAACCCATGTTGGGTAAGACTGAGAAGTGGAGGGATCAATTTAATGACATAGTATCACTAGTATGGAGATTATGGAGGGGGTAGATGCTTGGGATGATGCCTGAGCCTAGCTTGGTTATATGTTTGCATCCCAACCACTGATTGAGCATTCAATCTAGGTGATTAAGAGATTCCTATTGACATGCATCTAGAGACAGTATAGTTAGCCACAAGATATTTCATAGGAGTATTGTGCATATGTCTACTTCACTAAGTAGGTGAAGAAGGAGTGGTCAACAAGGTTGGATCCTAGGTGATTAATGATAGATGTATGAGGATTGACACTAACCCAATGGGATTACTTGTCTTTGGTTATAGATGGAGGGATGACTCTCAAGTTCAAGAAGCATTTTTACAGTCATCCTTTTCCATGATTCATGCATCCAATGGTTATGGCTATAATCATTCAATCAATACAACCACCATAGAAGCTACAGTGACCAGGACCTTGACAAAGGGAAACACAAGTTCTAATTCCACCTCAAAAAATAAGGATAGATCCTAGTACTATTAGGAGTGGGTCTTGATAGAAGAGACCAAAAGGAGAGATGGGAACCTTGTATTCCATCGATGGTGAAGTGCAGAGGAAAAGGATGGAGGATTCGCATCTACAGCAAGTAGAGCATGGAGGTGGTGATGAGTAGATGTAGGATCAGCCTACTCATAGACTATAGGATGAAGATTTATGTGTGTAGGTGTAGGATGCTCTACAACAATCGTGGGATAGATTGAGGACAATGCAATGACAACTAGGAGAGTTGTAGATTAGGGTGATGGTGTGGGATGCATGCTTGGTAGAGCACGATCAGGAGATTCAAGAGCTTTGATATCAATTGGAGGGTTAGAGGGTGCTTGACTGCTTGTTAGAGAAGATGTTGCTCCTCCTCCTTCACTAGCGGATGAAGGGGAAGATTGCAGTTAGCTCACTCTCCTCTATCATTTTTTATATATAGAATGTATATGAGATGTAGAATCATCTTACTTTTGTATCATTTTGAGGCACTATTGTTGATAGTGCTATAGTAGCACCCATTTTTTTATCACGTCACATTTGCACTCCTTCAATATATATATATGTATGTATGTATGTATGTATGTATGTATGTATGTATGTATGTATGTTGGTCTCAGATTGGTTTTGATAATCAAGCGTCAACACACTTAACCAATTCTCAAGTTGATGTCGAGTATAATACAGACGTTGAGCTATAGTATGTGCTGAGCCAGAAATTCAACAGGTGTCAAGTGAACCTTAGGTGCCAAGAAAAGTTCAAGTATCTAGTAATAAGTGATGCTAAGTCATTATAGGTGCCAAGCAAAGTATAGATGCCGAGTGAAATAGAATTACTAGACAAGTCGAGTGAGACAGAATTCCTATATGTGTTGAGCATTAGCAACTAGTAAGTGTTGAGTAATACAGAATAAGCATATGAGTTTGTATCTTCACAAACTCAGATGTAAACCATTTTTGAAGCTAACTTAGGATGAATCTCAAAGGATCTTGAAGATAAGATCAAATCTTTTATATTTCTTATGTGACTAGCATGCAACCATATGCAAAAAGAATGCAACCAATAAGAAAAGTGAAAGAATTGAGCAAGAAAAGATGAATGAATATTGATTGTAGATTCATACCTAACCCTAAGTCTTTGAAGCCTTCAAAAGGAGGATGAAATTCCACTATGTGTACGCATATGAGAAGTGTATGGGTGAATTATAGTGAAGTTCAGAGGGGTGTTTAAAGACTTAGAAGGAAGAGTAGCATTGTAGAATCCAGTTGGTTAGAATAGAGTATTAGAATTTCAAGGAGAGACATATTAGATCAAGCAAGGATCAGGACAGACAGAGCAGAACAAGGATCTAGAATCATCAATTGAAGATTGCAAGTCATTAGGTCAAGACTTTCGAATACTCTCTAGCCATTGTATTAAGAACAAAATCCTATGATGATAGGTTGGTTTAACAGCCATGTTGTAAGCCTTTAGATAAGGTGTTAAATCCTTTAATAGGGTAACATTCCAAGGGAGTGTTTGTAACTCCTTTAACCAAGCTACTTTTAACTGAGTGTAAAGTCTTTAACAAGATAGGCCTTTCACAGGGTAGACCATTGAAATTGGTCAAACTTTGTAACCTTAAACAGTTACATATTGTTACAGTGATACTTTGTGGGTGTCATCCCCACCCCAATTTTACCTTCTCATTTTTGGAGGGTTTCTCGGTTACCAAATCTTGTGTTATCTATCTTCATGCATGTCTTTACTTTCATGTTTATTAGATGAATTAGATGCATGTGAATGATTTCAGCTAAAATGTTTTAAAAAGGTTAAAGCTAGTTACTTCTTATTCACCCCCCCCCCCCCCCCCCAGAAGTAAACCTTCCCACTTGTAAATTCCAACAATTGGTATTAGGGTCAAGTTCTCACAAGAAGGAGCCTTACAACTTGGAGAAAAGATCTAGAAATGGAAGTCTACAAACTTGGGAAGATCATAGAGAACCAGGCAATTGATTTACAACTTTCTCTACACACTTTGGAAGAAGTAAAAGAAGAAATGAGAAAATCCTTAAAGAGAAGAAGAGAGATTGCCACAGCTAAGAATGATACACAATATAAGGAAATTGACACCTCAAAATTGTTTTCAAATGGAGATTCCAAAGAGTTTGATGCAGCAATAGCACACCTAATGGAGAAGAATAGAGCCCAAGCAAAATCAAAACACTCAAGATTGAACAAGAATCACAAGCCATGATGCTTTGTTAGGTGACTGAATAGAAGAAAAGAGCCATTGAAGATAAGGCTATGCTAGAAGAAGACAAGAGAAACCTTGCCAACAGATTGGAAGAGAAGTCAATTGAGCTTGCAAGAATTTCAAACATGCAGTTAGACACCCTAAGCTAGATGATGAATTCACATTATGTACTGAATGTCAAGGATATTGAGATCTCGACACTGAAGATGCAAAATAAACAACTACAAAATGACCTAAAAAGAGAGAAGAAGATTGCAGAGAGCTTCAACAAACCCAATGAGGCCTCAAATACTTTGAGTAGCTAATGAAATCACCAAGGGCTAGCAATGATACTTCAAGACTAGGATACATCAGCACTAAAAAAGGAGAATCATCCAAGACTATAGAAGAAAGAAGTAATAAAGGTAAGAGTACAAAACCTTCTTGTCATTTCTGTGGTAAAAAGGGACATACCTCTAATGTATGCAAGAGAAAGAGTGCCCATGAGCATGACGAACCTAAGAATGTGGGTCACTGTCATAAGTGAAACAAGCAAGGACATCAAGTACATGACTCCATGACTAAGACTATCAGAACACCAAGATTTGAAGGTCAATGTTGCATTTGCAAGAAGTATGGTCATAGAGCTTTTGAGTGCAGATCAAAGTCTATGTGGACACCTAAACGGCCAGCAAAAGGAAATATTCATGGAAATCACTACAATTGGGACTACAACACCAGATATACCTACCATTACTGTCAAGAAAATGGACACATTCGTAAAATTTTCATAAGAACACATTTCAGTGGAAACTACAGCAGAGGGCTCAGCCAAACTAGATGTTTCAATTGTTTGAAGATTGGTCATATTAGGAGGAAATTCCCAACAAGGTCAAAGGCACCAAACTCAAAGATCAACAAAGGAAAAGGAAAATTAGATGTTGAACACGTCAGAGGAGAAATGAATAGGACATGGAAGAAGAAAGATGGGAGCAACACATCAAATGAAGGGATCACTTCACCTAAAAGGTCAAGTGATCACACTTCATCAAACTAAGCATAATAAGGAATGTGGAACTAATATACAAAGCTTTATCATACATCAGTTCCTAAACAAACAAGTATTGAAAGTGAAAGACTAGCATGAATAGAGATGCAAAGTTAAAACTTCAAGTTTTCATCAGTATTGTTGAGTTAGAAAAGTTTCCCTCTAAAGCCAAGTGAAATTTCAATACATGCCAAATTGATTACCAAAGTCAATAGAAGTCGAATGATTAGTCATAGCCAAGTTGGTAGTGGAATTTGAGTGAGGGATACTTCTATGAATGCCAAGTGGTAGAAAATCAATGGAAGCCAAGTAATGCAGAAATGATTAAGAATCTGAGTGGACAGCTGTAAATGCACTAAGCATTAAATGCTATGAAAATAGGGTATATTATCATTTTTTGAATCATTTTTCTTCATCGTGAACAAAGAGCAAAGATGAAAAAGAGTGTAGAATGACTTCAAAGAAGAGAATCCAGCATTTGAGCCAATGTCAATAGTGGTTCAACATAGTTTCATTGAATTCAAGGTATTTACATTTGTGCTGAGCTACATAGTTTTAAAATGTCTTTGTATTAAAACCCTAGCTAGCATGAATGGCCTCTAGTTCTAGGAAACCCCATGAGAAAGAGCCATTTGAGGTACAATTAGTGTCAAATGAAGTGAAATAACTAGATTTCTAGCCAATCCTTGAAGTAACTAGATTTCTAGCCAATCCTTGAAGTGGCATATAAAAACAACCTAGCTAGAGCCCTATCTGTTATACCCCCTAAAGTAGTTATGGTCCAAGATGTAAGAAGGTGTTACAATTGCAAAATTGGAGCCATAGGAGATATGGAGATGAGGGAAGCCTATGAGATTGTGTGAAAATGGAGTTCTGAAAGAAGAGTATCAAATCATTGAAAAGAAGGGTTTGACGTGTGCCATAGAATTCCTCACAGTTTTCAAAACTGAATGGATCAGGATAGTACTTAGCAAGATTCATGGTGGAATTCTATGGTTGGAGGATGGTCCAATGAAAATAACAAAAAGGATTGTACATAGAGTGACAGGATATCCAACCCTAGATCTACCTAAGACCCTTAGAAGTGATGCTAAGGACATAATTGAAAAGAACACTAGTGCCAAATGGAACAAGAGAGGAATGACAATAGATACCATCCAAGACCATCTTGTTGACTTTGTTGTTAGGGTTATTGCACACAAATTTTACCAATCCATTAGACTTAACAGTGTACCATGCATTGACTTAATAGTGTACCATGCATTGCAGTAGATGTGGGTTACAAACTAGTGAAGAAGGATCATACTTATGATCTTGCAGAACTGTAACTGCAACAAATCAATGAGAACTTAGCAGCAATAAGGAGAACCAAGGGAGCACACTACAAGTTTGGTGCAATTTTGATTTGCATATTCTTCTATGTATAGAATGAATTTCCATCTTTTGGAAAAGTTGTCTAGAAAGAAAATAGGTCTATCATAGCTCAAGTGAATGAATATATAGAACAAGTGGGAGCTAATTTTGAGACCCTAATGACTAGCTATTTTGAAGGTTTCAAGAAGACCATGAAGCAAAGGCTAAGAATAATAGTTTCATTGGTTGAACAACATGTAAATTATGTATGTTTTCTTGTAGATATTGACTACACCTATATTCAAGTTGCTACACCATGAGTTAGATGGTTAAGATCTCTTGGCTATGAAATAAATATAGATGAGGCATTTGTAACTATAACTGCATTATTAGCTAAGGAAGTGGAAAAAAGTGCACCACATTTTGGTACTTTTGATGTGGTGAGGGTAACTTTACTAACTTGGCAAAAGTGATGAAAACTTTTCTAACTCGAAAAAATATGTTGCCAAATCAAAAGTACCAATAAGAAAAGTGAAAGAATTGAGTGGGAAAAGATGAATGAATATTGATCATAGATTCATACCTAACCCTAAGTCTTTGAAGCCTTTAAAAGGAGGATGAAACCCCATTGTGTGTATGCATATGAGAAGTGTATGGATGAATTATACTGAAGTTTAGAGGGGTGTTTAAAGACTTAGAGGGAAGAGCGGTATTGTAGAATCCAATTGGTTAGAACATAGCATCAAAATTTCAAGGAGAGACATATTAGATCAAGCAAGGATCAGAATAGAAAGAGTAGAACAAGGATCTGGAATCAGTAATTGAAGATTGCAAGTCGTTAGGTCAAGACTTTCTAATACTCTCTAGCCATTGTATTAGGAATAAAATCCTATGATGATAGGTTGGTATAATAGCCATGTTGTAAGCCTTTAGAAAAGGTGCTAAATCCTTTAATAGGGTAATATTCCAAGTTAGTGTTTGTAAATCCTTTAACTAGGTCACTTTTAATAGAGTGTAAAGTCTTTAATAGGACATTCACAAGGCAGACCATTGGAAGTAGTCAAACTTTGTAACCTTAAATAGTTACATAATGTTGCAGTGATACTTTGTGAGTGTCATCCCCACTCCAACTTTACCTTCTCATTTTTGGAGGGTTTCTAGGTTACCAAATTTTGTGTTATCTATTTTCATGCATGTCTTTACTTTCATGTTTATTAGATGAATTAGATGCATGTGAATGATTTTAGCTAAAATGTTTTGAAAAAGTTAAAGCTAGTTACTTCTAATTCACCCCCCCCCCCTCCCCCCCTCTCTCTGAAGTAAACCTTCCCACTTGTAAATTCTAACATATATATATATATATATATATATATATAAATATATATATATAGATGAGTGTTCTCTTTTGATATCATTGCATGTGTCACATTTTTTTCCTTATGATTTTTATACATGAGATCTTGTCCTAGATGATTTTGATTTATGCAAATGTGTATGATGTATGAATGCATAGCGTAGATGAGATGTGTTAGATGATGTGTGTGTGATGGATTAGATATAGATATGTGATGGATGTTTTTGGCATGATTTGATTATGTTGAAATGTATTTTATGATGATGCAAAAATGGATATGTACTAACATATCACATAGGTTACCCATTTGTTGCTCATGATAGGTGCTCTAAAAAAATTTCAAATATCAACCAAGGGATCAAACTCTTGTGCAGTCAACATGAAATTTGATATGTATAAGAAGTCTTCTACCTCTCAAGTCAAGGAATGCAATCAAATAAGTAACCAAGATCATGCTCTAATGCAAGTGTAGTATGAAATGAAATCCTATACTACATCTAGACCTTAGGACTAGTTACTGAACTCATAAGATATAGTTTTCATCATACAACATTTTATTAAGGCCATCAAACATCGGCCCTCACTAACATTGAAATCATGAGAATATGAATATGGCATTAGTCATGGTTTTGTCAAAATTAGATGTAAGCATTAATGCACAAGAATCCAAAATAACCAAAACATCTTTTCCTATTAATTTAGCAAGAAAACATAAGAATTAGAGCATAAATAGTAGGATGACCATAATGTTTCTTGAATAAAAGAACACCAGACACACAAGAGATCCTTCTCATGCTAATTAATCAGTAAGTATTATGTCTGCAATGACCCTTGCATTTATAACCTAAGATAAAAATATGTTAAGCATACTCACAATGACCCGTACATTCACTTCCCAAGATGAGTATCAATATTTACTGTAGCATGAATAATTCACTCAAATAGTCAAGGAGAAGAACAAACCTCACCAAATTTTTCATAGAAAATAAGTTGAGGTACACATGGTCATCCAACATGGGATAGAGGCTCTTATAGTGGACACCTCTTTTATATGGATATGTTAGATAATTGGAACTAAACCAAAACAAAGAAAAGATCATGCCCCCAGTCCTTGCTCCTCTTGTCAAATTAGACATCATAGAGTTGCTCGAAGGGAATGACAAAGTGAAATAAAAACATACAAAGAAAAACTTAGTATAGCTCAAAATGTTTCAGTGTTTCAAATTTAGTTTTGGTGTTAGAGGATTGATGTCAAATGTTGAAGTTCAAAACATTTGTAAGAAATCTCTTCTATAGATGAACAAGAGTAGATAGACACAGTTAGGACTACTCGTGACTAGAGTTAGAGAAATCTTCATTCAAAGGAATCTCATCAGTAGAATAAGTCATAGTAGACATACACAGTTGGGATAATTGGTGACTGATGCAAAAGAGATTTTCTTCGAGAGGAATCTAATCAGTAGACTAAGTAATAGTAAAAAGACAGCTAGGAAAACTAGTGACAAATGCAAAATATATCCTCTAAAACTATAGGGTGTTCCCCCCTAGGCTATGACCAGTTTCAATCCATGACTAGACATTTTGATATGTACAAAGAGTGTCAAAGAATATAAGTTGTATAACCTTTTTAGATGAAGGGTGTTGATTGACTCATTGAGCGATTCTCCTTAAGTAGTCTAGATTTGATAAGTGTCTAATCTAAACACTACAATGATGATGTATAGACCAAGCTAGTTGGGTTGAAAATTTCCCTTCTATATCCATTGTTGTTAATTCTTAGGGTTCTCCCTCATAACTAGGTCACCCACTTGGAAATATCATGGTTTAACTTTCTTGTCGCAACTCTTGGACATCCTCTTTTGGTGAGCTTATAAATGATTGAACGCCACTTTCTAATAGTCATCTAGTAGTTCTAGCTCTTTTAGCTGGGATATTGTATATTCATCACCATAATGAAGCCCTTTAGAGAGACTCATAAAGGAAGATTTTAAACCTCAATTAGAAGCACAACATCCACTCCATATACCAAAGAAAAGGGTGGTGTTCCCATAGGAGTTTTGATACTTATTCGATAAGCCTATAGAGGTGGATTGATTTGAAGGTGCTAGTCCCTTCTAGATTTGTTAACTTTGTGATGTAGGATTTTGAGAATAGCCTTATTGGATGCTTCCTCTTGTTTGTTACCCTGGGGGTAGTAGATGGAAGACCAATGTTGCATGATTTTGAACTTTGAGCATAGCTATTTTAGGTCTTTGTTTTTTAATTTTTTTCCATTGTCAATAATAAATGAGGATGGTACACCATACCTACAGATGATATAGTTGAGAATGAACATAGCTATAGTTTTTCTATTAGCCTTAGCAAGAGGTACTGCCTCTACCCACTTTATAAAGTAGTCTATAGATGTTATGATGAATTTGTGTCCATTCAAAGAAGGATGAATCTGACCCACCAAATCAAAGGCCCATTGTTGAAATGGCCAAAGTGTGATGAATGGAACTGTATCTCTATCTAGAGTGTGAATTATATTTCCATGGAGTTGATGTTGATTGCAAGACATAGCATATTTGATTGCCTCTTTCTCCAATTTTGGCTAGTAGTAACCAACTATAATAATTGTGTGAGCCAATTTCAAGACATTCGAGTGTGATCCATAAGTGCCTTCATGTACCTCAATTAAAGTGTGTTTTGAGTCTTTGGTTTATAGAAAATTAAGGAGTGTCCCATCTATACCTCTCCTAAACAATCATTAGTGATTATGACATATTGTGAAGAATTTTGAATAAGGAGACATTTCTCATTCTGGGTTAAAGTATCCAAAAAAATCTAGTCACATAAGTAGGATTATATGTAGTGGTAGCAAGATGAATCATGTCCTATAATAGAAAAAATCATTTAGGATTCAAGTGAGTCATAGGAAGGGTAGGATAATGTCTCCACTAGGAACTCATGTCAAAATTCATTTTCTAGCATTTATAACATAGAAGCTAGAGTGGCCATTGCAACAGTCACTTTATTATCTGCTTGAAGAATCTATTGGAAAGTAACATGTGAAAAGTAATTTTTTAGATCACCTTCCATTCTCTTGTAAGGCATCAATTTTTCATCTTTTTCTGATAGATATCATTGACTTGGTTTATCACTAGTTGTGAATCTCCAAAGATACTCATCTCATCTACCCTTCATTCAGTTGTAATCTTCATCCCATTGATCAAGGCTTCATATTCAACAATATTGTTTGTACAAGGAAAAAGAATCTTGTACACCTTGGGTAGATAATATTTCTATGGAGTTATGAAGAGAAGTCCAGCACCATATCCTCTTCGTATAAATGATCCATGAAAGAACATAACTCATGTTTGATGTGTCGGCAATAGAATAGACTCATCAAGAAATTCAATAGTTAATTGTTGGTGACTTCTCAATGGTGCTTTTATTAATTGGTCAGTGATCTCTTGTCCCTTGATGGCTTTCCATTCCACATACTCAATATCAAACTCACTTAGGAGCATAACCCATTTTTCTATCCTTCCTATTAGATTAGATTTGCTAAGAGAATACTTTAATGGATCAATCTTCACAATCAATCTTGTAGTATGAGTGATCATGTAGTGTCCCATCTTTTGAGAAATGAAAAAACTACTAGGAAATCTTTCTCAATTATGTTGTAATTTATCTCATATGAGATCAATGTACATTGAGGTAATAAATAGCTTGCTCCTTATTGTTTTTATCTACTTGAGATAGTAAGATACCTAGAGAGGAGTCTATAGCATAGATGTATAAAATGAGTGGCTTCCCATGAATGGGAGGCATCGATATTGGTAGATTAGCAAGATACTCCTTGATATGTGTTAAGCTTTGATTGCAATCTATGTTCTAGTTATATTTCACACCCTTATGCAAATTTTTAGTGAAGGGTTGTGATTTATCTACTAACTGTGATATGAACCAATGAATGGTTTGAAGTCTTCTCTATAGTCCTCTCATTTCACTGATGTTTTGAGGTGGAGACATCTCCATTATAGCTTGAACCTTTTTAGGATCCACCTCTATAGCTTTTGCCAAAAAATTTACCTAAGTACTTTCCTTGATGTGATGCCAAAGGTACACTTCTTAGGATTCAATCTAAGACTAAACATTTCCATACAACCTAAGATAGGTCCCAAGTCATGTAGATAAGTTATTGTCTACACACTCTTGGCAAGAATACAATCAAAATAATCTTCCATTATTTTGTGCATCATATCATGGAATATATCTGTGATTACATGTTGATATGTTGCACCAACATTCTTTAAACTTAATGGCATGACATTCCAACAAAAGGTCCCCCATGCACAAGTGAAGGTAGTATTCTCTTGGTCTTTCAACATAATTTTGATTTTTTTATAGCCAGAGAAAGCATCCATTAGTGAGTATATTTCATATCCAGTCATCATGTCTACTATCATATCAATATTAGGTAGAAAAAAACTATCCTTGGCACATGCTTTGTTGAGATCCAAAAAATCAATGTAGACTTTCATAGGTTTGTCATGTTTTGAGACTGGAACTATATTTGATATCCATTTAGCATAATCAATTTCGTGAATGAAACCAACTTTATATAGTTTTTCCAATTTAGCTTTAACAAGAAGTGCCACATGAGGGTGCATCTTTCTTAGTTTTTGTTTAATAGGTGTCACCCCTGGTGTGATGGGAAAATGATGCATAATAAGATCCAAATCTAAACCTAGCATATGTTAATATGTCTATGCAAAGTTGATGTTCTTTTCCTAAAAGAAAATAGTGAATTCTTCTTTTTCTTTAGTACATAAGGATTGTGCAAGATGTATGATATGAGGATGTTCCTCAATACCCAAATTTATTGGTTACATTGGTTCTATCAACACTGATGAGTGCTCCTAAAAGTGACTAGAAGTGAATCTAATATCCCATTCGTAGGCACCTTAGATAGGTTTCCACCGTTGGAAATGCCTTTTCTTTTTACTATTTTCAGCTCTAATACTATCACCTATTCTTTTTTCTTTTGATTGTGTGACTAAGATATATGATGCTAGCGTCAATCATGTTGACACTATTTTCACTAGTGGAAGACATTACTAGTTCAACAACGTATAGATAGCAAGCCAAAGCACAGTCATTTTGGTACATAAGGACTTTGATAGATGTAGTGTTTTAATTCTTGTCTATTAGCTTAGGATAAGTGATGTAAGCAAAGTGGTGAGTTAAATTGTGTTCATAATATAGTCATAAAATACATGGAAAAGTAAGTTAGTCCCTTGAACAATTTTTTCCAAAGGTGTGTTTGAATTACTCTAGGTTCTAACGACATCAATAAAAGATACATCAACATTAGTAGGGTTAGACTCATTTAGAAAAACCCTAGACTGCTCTCCAAATTTGAGTTAGTTCTCATATGTGTGAACTCAATTTAGAGAATCAAATTCATATTCTCAAAGAATTAGTACTACATGGAGTCATATTGAAGTATTCCCTAATAGTCATGGGTACCCAGTCTCCACTTTAAGTATCATCTTGATTTTGACAAACTATCTCATTAATAACAGCATGAATAGACTCACCTTGTTCCTTTTTAGTTAGGGGAGTATCATTAGTAATTTAAGTAGAATCATTATAAATTTCAATAGTACTGACACGTAGTACAAATTTATCAAGCTCTGCAAATAATGTAGAAAGATCCAGTGGAATGTGATAAGGAAAGGTATCCTCGTCATCATAACTTTCCACTTAATTGTCAAACTCAATTTGATACTCATGTTCAAATGAACTATCAGATTTTGGTACAAATTTATTGATCCCCAAATGAAAGGGAACTTTCTTGAATCCTATACATGTAATGTCACAAGGTCTTTTAGATTTTTCTTTGATTAGATCTATTAGTCCTTTGTTTTTGTGTCCTATAGGATCATTAGCTTTCTAGCCAACAAATTTTATCAATTTAAAGCCTTATTTATATTTTTCAGGAGTTATTTCATAATGCAAGACTATGAGATCAATTGGGACCTCTTCTTTGTATAGCCAAGTAGAAATGGTTCTTATTTCATCTCCATCTTCTAAAGGTATGATGGCTTCTACAAAAGCCCCATTTTCTTAGGTGATACAAAAAATGGTCTCTTCATTTTAGATGGTCTCCAATAATGATATGGAGATTTAGGAAGAGATGTTAGAGAAAAAACTAATTCAATTTAATATTTTAACATTCCATGTTCTTTTAGCTTAAGATTCTTCTCCATTTCTTTGAGCTTGTTGACATGATTTTCATTACTCTCTATTGGTAGAATCAAAACTATCAGCATACTTGAGCATGTTACATGTGTAGCTAGCATTAACAAGTATAGCAACCTTTGAGCCTTGGAAGGAGAACTTCATGCACTGATGATATGTCAAAGGTGTTGCTTTCATTTCATGAATCCAAGGTCTTCCTAATAGTATGTTTTATGCTATAGGAATATCAAGGACCTAATAGATGACATCATGTTCTATAGGTCCTACTCAAAGAGGTAGCACAACAAGACCTTTGGATTTTCTTTCTACTTCATCATATGTTTTGATGGTGATTTTTCTATGAGGATCAATAGATTCCTCATTGTAAACCAATTGTGTAAGAAAACTAGTAGAACATATGTTAAGACCAGCACCATTGTCTATAAGCACATGGTGGACAAGATTTTGATGGATTGTGACTTCATTATGAAGAGGTTAATTGTGAGGATGACTTAAAGAATTATCATCCTCTTTAGGGAAGGACAAGTAATGAGATGAATTCAAGTGACCTACCATCAATGAAACCGATCAAGATCAAGGTCTTGAGGCATGCTTATTGCACTAAGAGCTTTTTCAAGAATCTACCAATGAGAAGGAAAGATTTTAAGTAGTTCCAAAATGGTTATTTGAGAATTAGTATGTTGCAATTGTTTGAGTATGCTATAGTTTGCAAAAGTAGAAGATGTTATAATTTTTATGTTCTTGTTGGTTGGACTAGCAATAGACTTGTCTTTATGTTGTTAAGTTTCAAGAGCAGAAGGTGCAAGACCTTTAGCACTATCTTGGAATGGGAACATGTCATAGCGTTAGCACAAAACTATGATTGTTTGTGATCATATTTGAGAGATGTGACACCTCTCGAGTGAATGGGATTTTTGGTTTTGTATTATCATTTTTCCCTTTAGTTTTGATAACATCATAGTATTCATATTTTAAAGGTTCAGCCATGTTGATTACGTTGTCATCATTGGTATATGTGTAGTTGACTTCTTCTTCTTTTTGGTTTAGAACTCTCTCCCTTTTCATATGGATGAAATGGTTCTTTAAAAGCTTTAGGATATGAGTTTTTGTTATGTCCTTGCACAACTATTTCACCATCATCATTGAGGTCTTCTATCTTATTTCTTAGTTTAATAAAATTATAGGTTTTATGACCTTTTTTTCAATGGTCATAGTGTGCATTTTCATACCACCATGTAGGTCTTGGTTGTGGATCATATGGATGAGAATTGTCCATAGGAGTGAGAATCTTATTCTAAAGAAGATTCATGTAGACTACTTCAAGAGGTTTACTCATAGGTGTGTATTCGCACTTGGGTCTAGAAACCCAAGATGTTTTATTAGCATTGTTTTCATATTTTCTATTGTTCTTAGTATACTTCTGAATAGCTTTAGATGCATATATGTTATCTATGAAATTGAAAGCTTCCTTAGGAGGTTTAGGAGTGATATTATTCACCACTCTATCATGTACTACATCTTAGTTTTTGTTAATGTACTTATACTTATCTTTGCTAGAGGTGGATCCTTGTTTGGTATCTTTTTGAAGGATTAAATTGCCTTTATTAACCATGAATTTCTCTATGTGGATACCCTATGTGATCATGTCTTCAAAGGTATGTGGACCTTGAAGCTATAATTTGTATCCAAAATCAGGTAAGAGATCATCTATGAATATGTCAAGTTTCTTAGTTTCAGGTATCTTACGTGAGTTCTTGGTGTATAATTGGCTCCATCTTTGGAGAAATATTAAGAAGGATTTCCCATCTCTCTGTTTAAGATTACAAAGATCTCTTATGTTAATTGAATGTTGGATGTTGTGTGATTACTAATGTATGAACATGTCAAAAATCTCATCAAAATTTTTGATGCTAGTGAGTAATCATGAGAACCACTCCATAGCTTGACCACCCAAACTACGTGGGAAGAAGCGCATGAGGTATGTTTGATCATGTATAAACTCCATGGACAAGGCACAAAACTCCATCAAGTGATGTTGGGGATCATATGTACCCATGTACTTATCATATTTAGGTAACTCAACTCATCCAGGAAAAGGAGGCATGCACAGATCCTTGTCAAAAGGAAATGGACAAATAGCATCTAGTGTGTATTGTTTAGTAGGTTTGTCTTTTTCTTTCATCATTTTCACCAATTTATCTTGCATGGATTGGAGTTTTTTTTGTAGTTTAGAGGTTTTAGATTCCTCTTCTTTGATTATAATAGTTTCAATTTTTTAGTCTTGGGGTAGCTTAGCTCCTTCTTGAGCTAGTTTGAGGAAATACTTCTCTTTCTCATCATTGAGTAAGATTTCCATCTTTTGGAATTTTTTGTCTTTGTAACATTTTTCTATGTCTTTTGGGGGTATTTCTTTAGCATCCCCATATTCATTTGTGTTAGTGTGAGGACCCTTGAACTTTTTAGTTCTTTTAAATTCATCTCCATTTTCTCTCCTACTATTTTCACCAATTTCTTAGTCTTGGTCTATCATCCTATCAGCATGTGAGTTTTTAGTTTGTCTAGAATGTATAAGTGTCTTGTATAGGGGTTTAGTATTTTTTTTTATGGATGTAGGTGTCCTATTTTTGTTTTTAAAATTAGGTTCGACAAATGACCTATCAGTAGTTGGATGTTCTTGAAATGGTGAATTCTAAACTTGTTTAAAGTTTATGGAAAAGACTCATCTAATGTTAGGTGGACTAACAGGTGAAGGAGACCATGAGGATTCTTCATTGTACTCAGATTGTGTATATAAATAGGAATGACCTCTATGATGATTCCTACCTCTACCTCTACCTCATCTAGGTCGATGGGAATGAAACACATTTCCACTTCTAGTTCCAACAGTCATAGGCAATGATGTATGACAAATTTTAGATAGAGATCACACTCAAAACTTCATCTAAAATTAGGTAAGTAATAATAAGTATGATGTATACTAGGTTACAAGTAGTCAAAGAAGTGGCTAGAATAGCCAAGATTTTGACTATCATGACACAAGGTATGACAACATAGCAGAACAAACGAAACAATAGAGTGACAAGACTAGTTCGTACATGGATGACAAGCATACAACCAAGAAAGTTGTCTAAGTTTATGACTATTGTAGAAAGAAAAGTGTACTATTGTACCTAGAAAGAGACCACATTTAGATAGAGTTTTGATGAGGAAGTTGAGAATAGCTCACTATTTTTGACAATTTCTGATAGACTTGTGTGAAGAAATACTCTCTAGGCGAGTAAATGACATAGACTTGTTAGAATGATTGTTGATGATACTACATTGGGGGAGTATCCTAAGCATTGAAAAGTACTAACATATTGCATTCATGATTGTGTTTGTCATTTATGTCAATATGGTATTGTTTCTATAAAGACTGGGAGAATAGCAGTCAAAGATGTTACTAATATGAACAATGGTTTGATTTTCAAGCGATGCATAGTTGAGGATATGTTCCAAACTATATCTTGATAATGTGGTGAAGTGCATAGAGTCCAAGTAGATGCAATATAGTAGTTGTACCTAATTTACTGAGAGCAGTATAGAAATAGAGTATTGGAGAATAGTGTTCTAATGTTTGATTGCTATCTTACATTTGAGATGCAATGAAGAAGTGTCTAGTCACACAAAGATAGAGGACAATCATATGGTGATGTCAGTGGATGTGCAAGCTTTGGTATCACACGTGTGAAGTTTTGTATAGACTATGAGCTAACAGTGCTATTGTAATTGTAATTAATTAATTATCTTATTATAATTAATTGGGAAACCCTCAAGGCTAACTCAAGGAATTATTATGAAGATGTGATATAAAGGAAAGGTTTTTTCCTTGTTTGTAAAGTATATATTGTATCAAGTGTAATCATTATGAAGTAATTGAGAAGTGTAAAAAGGAGCAGAATGCTTAATAAATGTGATTGAGCAATCCAAGGGATTATTGGATGTGAATTGTGAGATATGGTTAAAAGATTTGAAGGATTAGAAGTCTGGTTGACAGGATAGAAATAGAGAAAGGAAGTGCATTTCATTTATATTATTTTGTAATAAATAATATAGAGATCATTTGGACAGTGGGTTAATTGGTATTAACCTTGAAGGTGTTTGGGCAGTAGGTCCAGCAACAACTCCTAACAGGGATTTGAAGTCTTCTAACAGGGACTCCTACATACTAAATATTGTAACAGACTCCTAACAAGATCTATCCTCTAACAAGGAATATTTATATTAGTACATCATTTTGACGGTGCCATCCCCACCAGGGTTTTCCCTCTAACCAAGGGTTTCCTTAGTTAACATATATGGTGTTAATTATGTATGAGTATCTTGTTGTGGTTTTAGTTGATATTTCTCATATGGTTAAGTTTGTTTAAGGTTGATAATTGTGATAATAGTTGGATAAATAATTCACACCCCCCCCCCCCCCCCCCCCCAAACTCTTAGTTATATTAGTGGACTATATATTCTAATAATTGGTATTATAGCATTAGGTCCTTGAAGGATAAGCTTAACAACTTTGGGAGAGCAATGGTGAATATTTTCAAAAAGGATAGTCCTATATTTGATGGGGCCAACTATGATAGTTGGAAGGAGAAGATGAAGACTCATCTATTGTGCATGGGTTTGGGTTATTGGATCTTAACAAAGAGTGAGAAGATGATTGTGGAAGAAGAAAAGCCTGAGGCATATAGTGAGGCAAAGAGAGATTTGTTCATGTGTAACATGAGAGCTAGAGAATCCCTCCTATCAACTCTTCTAGAATGAATATAATTAGGTAAAATCACTTCAAACATCTCATAAAATTTGGAAAGCATTAGAAGATACTCTTGAAGGTGATACACTTGCAAAACGAATGAGATTATGAAATTGGACATGTGTATTTCAAGATGCTAAGATGATGGAAGATGAATCTGTAAGAAGTTATATTGGTAGAATATCAAAAATTGTTGTATGAATTTGATCTCTTGGTGGAACCAACTAAGATGATGAAGTTATATGGAAGATTTTGAAAAGCTTGACACTACCATTCAAGCAAGTGACTCAGATGATTCAACTAGTAATACCCTACACTAAAGATTTCACAAAGGAAACATTTCTTGGAAGATTAGAGTCTGTAGAAGTAGATCTGAGATAGTTTGGAGATCTAGCTAGAGTGGAAATAGCCTTCAGTTCCCTAAACATTTGACCTAATATATCAAGGAGTGCAAGCACAAGAGGATATTTTTCTAATAGCAACAAATCTGATGAAGACAAGAAGATTGAGGAAGGAATAGCCCTTCTTGTGAGAAGAGAAAAAGATGGTAAGAAAATCTTTAAATGTTGGACTTGTGATGAATTTGGTCATTATGCATCTAAATATCCTAAAAGAGAGAAAAATTTTAAGGGAAATTTTAAGTCTAGAAGAGTTAGAGATAGAAATTGTTTGTATGCTAATTAGGATGAAGAATCTAATGAAAGAGGTCAAGGTGAAAGTGATAATGAATTGGGATTTGTGGCTATCAAGGAAGATGATCTTGATAAAGAAATTAGAGAGGAAAGAGCTCTAATTTCCCAAGTTGAAAAGAGGTTTGATTGGATAATTTATAGTGGTTGTTCATATCATATGACTAGTGATATGAATAAGTTTCTTAAGTTCAGAAATTATGATGGAGGTATTATTAGGGTTAGTAACAATGCATCTTTTCATATTATAGGGATTGGATCCATTACTTTAGATGGAAGGACTAACACTGACAATGTTTATTATGTTGATGGCTTGAAGCATAATTTTTTGAGTGTTGGACAGTTGGTAGAGAAGGGATATCAATTTGCAGTTCACAGAAATGACCTGTATTATCAAGGATAAGGATGGTAAAATGATTGGAAATGGAACTAGATCTAGAAATAATGTATTTCATTTGAATCCTACTAAAATGACATGTTTGGTTGCAAAAGTTGATAACAGTTGGTTATGGCATAGGATATTTTTTCATATAAACTTTGAAAATATTGTGAAGATTAGTAACACATTTGTAGTTAGAGACTTTCCTAAGATAACAAAGCCTACTAATGTTGTTTTCAAAGAACGCATTTTGGCTAAGTAGAAGAAAGTGTCATTTCCTAGCATGAAGTTCACTACCATAGAGAAGTTGGAGATTGTTCACATAGATCTGAGTGGTCCTTCAAAAATAAGAGGATTCTATGGTGAAAGGTACTTCATGATTTTCATTAATGATTTCACTAGAATGATGTGAGTAGTATTTCTTAAAAAGAAATTTGAATCTTTTGAGAAGTTTAATATATTTAAGAATAGAGTTGAGAATGAATCTGGTGTTAAGATAATGTGTTTGAGGTCAGATAGAAGAGGAGAATTTACCTCTAGAGAGTTTAACATCTTTTGTGAAGAAAATGGAATCAAAAGATAGCTATCCTCACCTAGAATACCTAAGCAGAATGGGATTGCTGAAAGAAGAAATAAATCAATAGCAAAGGTAGCTAGAGTGATGTTATTTGAGAGTGATGTTTCTAAGACATTCTGGAGAGAAGTAGTTAATACAATAGTGTACACTTTGAACAGAGTGTAGATCATAAAAGGTATGAGCAAGACATCTTATGAGTTATTAGTCAATTTTTTTCAGAATATTTGGGAGCAAATGTTACATTAAGAGAGTTGATGACATTGGTAAGCTTGATCCTAGAAGTGATGAAGGTATGTTTCTTGGCTACTCATCAAAGAGCAATGCATATAGATGTTTCAACTATAGAACTAAGACAATAGTTGAATGCACAAATGTAAGAATTGATGAAAAGTTTGGTACTAAAGAAAAGATGGTAGAATATAATTCTAATGAAGAAGAAGAAAATTATGGAATTGTTAGATAGAATGCTGAAGTTTTCTTTAATATTAACAATGACTTGTACAATGGTGTGTTATTTGTTGAGCATAGAGGTGAGTAGAGGTCTGAACCTAGAGATGAGATAAGAGTTGAAATGCAAACTCCTACCTCCAATAGAAACATGAAAAAAGAATCACCCTCTAGAGCAGATAATTGGAAGTAATGATAAAGGTGTGATGACAAGAAATAGAGTGAATGAGGAATTGTGTCTGATTTCTCAAGTGGAGCCTAAAAGTGCAGATGAAGCTTGTAAGGATGATCATTGGATTCAAAGAATGAAGGAAGAATTCGATTAGATTGAGAAGAATGAGACATGGGAGTTAGTTCCTAGACCTAAAGACAAGAATGTGATAGGAACCAAATGGGTATTCAAAAATAAGATGAATGAATAAGAAGAAGTTGTGAGAAACAAGGCTAGACTTGTTTGCAAAGGTTACTCACAACAAGAAGGCATAGATTATAAGGAGACATATGCACTTGTAGCCAGGATGGAAGTAGTAAGAATTTTCTTTGCTTATGTAGTGAGTAAGAAATTCAAGGTATATCAAATGAATGTCAAGTCAACTTTTATGAATGGAGAACTTGAAGAAGAAGTCTACATTGAGAAGCCTAATGGATTCCCTGTGAAACAAAAAAAAAGAGATGGTATGCAAACTAAAGAAAGCTTTATATGGTCTGAAGCAAGTGCCTAGAACCTAGTATGTAAGTTTGGATAAGTATTTGACAAAGCTTGGATTTATTAAAGGTACAACATATGGTAATTTTTATTTGAGAAAAGTTGATAATGGTTTATTTGTCATTTTAATATTTGTGGATAACATAATATTTGGAGGAAATAATGAAGAAAGTGATAATTTTTCTGAAGAGATGAAAAATATGTTTGAAATGAGTGTGATAGGAGAAATGAAGTTTGTCCTAGGATTATAGATTATGCAGAACAATGATGGTATTTTCATTTCACAAGCTAAGTACTTGAAAGACTTGTTGAAAATATTTGGATTAGAGATTTGCAAACTTGTTGGTACACCTATGATAACTGGTCATAATTTACTTGGCAAGGATGAGACACCCACAGTTGAGTAGAAAAACTATAGATATATGATTGGAGGATTCAAATATCTGACTTACACAAGACCAAATATAGCAAATGCAGTTGGGATTGTAGCTAGATTTCAAGTTGATCCTAACAAATATCATTACGCAAAAATAAAGAGGATATTCATATATTTGAAAGGAACATCTGATTATGGAATTTAGTATTACAAATCAAGTGATTTCACTTTGGATGCATATATTGATGTGGATTGGGAAGGTAGTATGGATGAAAAAAAGAGCACCAATGGTAGAGAATTCTTCCTTGGAGGAAGATTGGTTTCTTGGCTAAGAAAGAAATGGGATTGTATTTCATAGATTACAGCTAAGGTAGAGTATGTTGCAATAGCAAATAATTGTAATCAAGTTATGTTGATAAAGTAGATGTTGAAGACTATTGGGATTGAATTTATAGAACCTGTTATCATTTACTGTGATAACACAAGTATAGTGAGTATGTCTAAGAATCTTGTATTGCATTCTAAGACAAAACATATATCTATCAAGTATCATGTTTTGAGAGAGAAGGCAATAGAAAAGGAGATCAAATTGGAGTATGTAAGTACTAAAGATTAGATTGAAAATATCTTTATGAAGCCTTTGCCTAAAGATATATTTGAGTACCTAAGAGGTATGCTTGGAGTTATGGCTTTGCCTACTTGTGAGTAGATGATGTAGAGAGTGCATTTGTTTACTGGTACAAAGCACTGTTGTTAGACTAGACTAAATGTTGATGCTTCTTGTATGGGGGAGTATTTATTGTGTATTGAGTCATTGAGGACTCTTGGTATTTGGTATTTGGTATTGAATAGTGTCTTTGGACACTTGAGTTGATTGAAGAGTTGAAGTAGTACATGTACCAATTGGTATTTAACAATTGGTTTTTTGTATTTTGTGGCCTTTGACATTGATGTCAATGGGGGAGAATAACTCATAAGTATGTATAAGGGAGAGATATCTCTTTAGGGAGATTTAAAAAGATTCATGTAAGGAAGCAGGAGTATGGATCTGTTGTATTGAGAATTGATTATGAATTCAACAATTGATGTCTATCCAAAAGAAGGATATACACTTGTTGTGTTGAAAAAAAAATTAGTGTGTGAAAAATTGATGTTGGTTCTAGAATCTAGAGGGTTCCAGATTGATGAAGAGGATTTGAGATGATAGTAGCAGTAGCAAAGTACAATTTGGTATTCTTGGAACTTAGATCTTTTTCATCTATGTTTCCATCAATGCCAAAGGGGGAGATTGTTAGCATTAAATACTGATGATACTACATTGGGGGAGTATTCTAAGCATTGGAAAGTACTAACATGTTGCATTCATGACTATGTTTGTCATTGATGTCAACATAGCATTATTTTTTGTAAATACTAGGAGAACAGTAGTCAGATATCTTACTGGTACGAACAATGGTTTGATTGTCTAGTGATGTGTAATTGAGGATATGTTCTAGACTATTTCTTGATGATGTGGTTAAGTATGCATAGTCTAAGTCAATGCCATACAATAGTTGTACCTAATTTACTGAGACAGTACAAAAAAAAAGTATTGGAGAGCATCATTTTGATATTTGATTGTTATCTTACATCTGAGATGCAATGAAGAAGTGTGTAGTCACACAATAATAGAGGACATTCATATGGTGATGTCAATGAGTGCACAATCTCTAGTATCAAACATGTGAAGTTTTGTATAGACTATGAGTTGACAGTGCTATTATAATTTTAATTAATTAATTATCTTATTATAATTAATTGGCAAAGCCTCAAGGTTGAATCAAGGAATTATTATGAAGATATGGTATCAAGAAAATTTGTTTTTCTTGTTTGTAAAGTATCTATTGTATCAAGTGTAATCATTGTGAAGTAATTGTGAAGTGCAAAAAGGTGCAAAGTGTTTACTAAATGCAAGTAAGTGATCCAAGGGATTATTAGATGTGAATTGTGAGATCTGGTTACAAGATCTGAAGGAGCAAAAATTTGGTTGACAAGACAAAGATAGAGGAAGGAAGTGCATTTCATTTCTATAATTTTGTAAGGAATAATATAGAGATCATTTGGACACTAGATTCATTAGTCTTAACTTTGAAGCTATTTGGGTAGGGGGTCCAGCTATCTTCCACAACTCCTAACAGGGTTGGAATCTCCTAATAGGGATTCAAAGTCTTCTAACAAAGACTCATATGTAGTAAATGTTGTAATGGACTTCCAACGGGATCTATCCTCTAACAAGGAATATTTATATTAGTACATCATCTTGTGGGTACCATCCCCACTGGGGTTTTCCCTCTAATCAAAGGTTTCCCTAGTTAACATATCTGGTGTTAATTGTTTATGAGTATCTTGTTGTGGTTTAGTTTATATTGCTCATATGGTTAAGTTTGTTTAAGGTTGATAATTGTGATAATAGTTGGATAACTGATTCACCTCCCCCCCCCCCCCCTCAATTATATTAGTGAACTATATATTCTAATAAGATTGTGTGATTAAATGGATCTGATAGAAAAATTTAATCAATTTTTGACAATTTTAGGATAATTTCTAGCATGAGGATCTAGGTAAACTCGTACAAGGAATTACATAGACCGGAATGAGGAAAAGGAACAATGGATCCCAAATTCTTGTCTCGTGTAATTTTTTGTAGAAGACCACACAAAGAAGTAACAAACTAACTAGTTCAACCAAATGTGGACCAATTTTGATAGTGTTTATGCACAATCCCATGCGAGAAAATTGAGTTTCTTGTGTGAAGAAGTATAGAGAGTGGTGCAAGAAAATGAAAACTACAAGATCGTAAGGTCCTAACTCATACAAAATTTTGCAACAAATCAAGTGAGTAAAGGATACACTTCTAAGTTTGGACCATATTTTGAAGAGATTTTGATTAGTTCTGATAGGTTTTGGACAAGTTTCAGATAATATTTCTAGTTCTCAGATTGACATAGTTTGGACAAATTTACAAGTATAGCAGTTGATTTTTTAGACTTGTTTATAAAAATAGATAGTGGGACACACACAATAGTTATAAAAAAATTCAATTGAGGAAAAAGCAACACATAGGGATGGGGGAGCCTTGACCTTTTGTTTTAGACAGTTTGGATAGTTATTGACTCAAAAAAGACATGCTTTATCCCAAAAACTAAAAATGATAGAGGCAACAAAACCTTTGTCTCACATCTTATGTGCATGCGTTCACCTCACATAGTAATGTCACCACACTAGAGGGACCTCATGTTTTTGGTGTATTCCAAGGACTAAATAAAATATATGTTCAAAGGTTACACTTGAGGCAAGGGCCAGTGTCATGTATGACCTTCCAATGTCTAGGTACATGCCTATGGTGAGGATATATAGGAGAGATTCTTCCCCCTCCTTGCACAAATATTATGCCCCCTTTCAGAGGTGAACCGGGTAGAAAATGACTACAAGGTTTTAATAGGTTTTTGTTCACATTAATCCTTGGTGGCCTCATAAATGAGGTTAAGTTCTCTTAACCACACTGACATCTAAAAGTGAACATACTTGAATAGCAAGACTAGGAGTAACACTGCTCAATGCAATAGATAGAGCCTCCTCATGATATGTGATATCAAGAATCATGAGGAAGAGAATGACATGTCTTTAGAGTGTTTCTCTCTACAAAGCTTCTTTATTATATTAATTTGGAATCATTGATGAAAGGTGTGTTCTCACTTAGGTCATTCCTAAAGGTTGGATCACTCTAGTAGGCCTGCTAAATGTTGACTCGAACTTGGTTTAGATTCAAGGGTCCAAGTTTTTTATTTTCCCAAAATGGAAAATAGCATACTTATCCACCTTTTCACTTCACCCAAACATGTAAAACACATTCATCTCCAAGCTATCTTATCAATCCCAACTTGTCTAATTCTGGGTTTCTAATTTTCCCAAAGGGAAAAGAGCATAATTCCTTCACTAAAAGATTTTCTTGGGAAAACTACTAACTTCCTTGCCTCCTTCAAGTACCATCTTCCAAAGACATCTAGGTTTTTTATTTACTCTTTGGCAACACTTCCAAGTAGCAAAAATCATAATCCCCTATTCCTTTGTCTAGAGCCCTAAGAAGTTCACAAGGCCTTTATAAACTATGTGGATTGAAAACATGTAGAAAAACATAATGTTTGATTAGATTTTAAATGTCTTTGACAAATGATTCTTTGACAAGCATCCTGCAAGCAAACATTAGCAAATTTTGTGTGTTCATATCAAGATGTCTTTGACACTCATCCTGCAAACCACTATTAAGTTGTTCTAGAAATCATCAATCATGAAATAAATGCTTTACAAAAAGAGATAAGAACTGAAATATTAATTTCAAAATGTGAAAATTTGACTTTTTTTTGGCATGTTTCACGTGAGGCTTTGAATAGGGTTGCGCAAGTATATGCTTTGTGTCACATCAGATAATATTCTCTTCACATGAACATATGTTATTCTCACAAAACTAACATAGGATAGTGTGAGTAATCAAATTTCTCTCATGAGAAAACTACTTTCTATGTGAGATGTTGTATTGTACAAAACTTAATGCAAAATGTCAAAAAGAAAGATAAATGAGGCCAAAAAATTAATTACTCTACCCCATGTTGGGCGCCATAAATATAAGTGTTATATATAGGCCTCTGAATTAACCACACACTTGAACATGATTGTTATGTTTTACATTCATCTTGGATTGAACATGAGATTATTCATCTTGAATGTTTGTATAACACGATATGTTGCCTTCTAACTAGATGAGGTTTTACTATGCGCTCTTAGAATTGAGAGTTCAATAACTAGACCAACTAGAAAAAAGGATTTAAATGAATGAAAAAGTAAGATTAATCTATGTTTTTAAGATTTTGTATCCAAAGATATGAATTAATCTACATGATATGTGGATTAATTATCTAAGAACAAGATAAGAAAAATACTCAAAATAGGTGTATTCTAATCTATGTGAAAAAGAATGTGAAAGAAATATTGTTCTAAATACAAAATTCTTGAGTGCTCAATCCAATAGTGATTCGATGCTCATCAATTGCATCATCTTCAAATGAGAGGCTAAGGGTCTCTTTTATTGAATCTTGGACCCAATCAACAATCAAGATTAAACCACATAAACGGTTCAAATCTAAACAAAGATTAAGTTTTCTATTTTTAAAGAATTTGAATGAGATGAATTAGAAGGAATATTGATTTATTCAATCAAATATGACCTCATCATCTAATATTCTAATTAATTAAATAATTAGATTCAACAATTAGGATGAGGATATTTAATTAAAATCAAATATATTTTATTCCATTTTCATGTGTATTAGCAAAAGGGGTTGATTTTAATTTAATTAAAGTGATAGGACTTGTAATTAATAAGAATATTATATCATGAGGTCATATTTAATTGAGTAAAGCAATATTCCTTCCAATTCATCTCATTCAAATTCTTCATAAATAGAAGACTTAATCTCTCTTTTGATTTGAACCGTTCATGTGGACTTGTAATTAAAGTGCTAGGACTTGTAAGTAAATTAATTTGATTAGAAGGTTAATTTAGCTAATTTAAGTTGATATTTAGGAATTAAATAAAGTATGCCATTAATACAGATTAGGGATTTTATGTATATGATGCTTAGTTCAAGTGAAGAAAATTAGAATTAGAAATGCCTAGTATAATAGGACTTAATTGATCATAGAATTGATGTTGTGAGATTGATGCACCAAAATTGGTTCAAAATGCCAATGTGCCAATTTTTGGGTATTACAAATATTACATTACATAACATTACATCATAAGAGTATTAAATTTATGTATTAATAGCAACACAAATCTTCACATCTTTGACTTCATTCAGAATCTCTGCAATAGGTTCTACATTTCCATCTCAGTGTCCACTTTGAAAATTTATCCCCCTTTGGGTGTACTTCACTTTCCAGTAGCCTCTCTCCATATTACCTTATAGAACTCTCATCTATATATTCTCTTCTTTATTAGTTCATCTCCCCCTTTGACTTACTCACAAATTATTTCCTTCAATACATCACTCCCTTATTAGTTCATCTCCCCCTATGAAAAAAATTCCAAAGGTAACTATAATTCCCAGTGTGAAACTTATAGAACCTTGTACCTTTCATGTACTTTACATCAATTTCATTATAGTCACTTTCATGACTTTATTAAATAGCCCTAAAGAGTGAAATTATGCATAAACTCTAAATAGATATATCTGATCATTCATGAATTGATGCAACATGTATCCTTGCTTAGTTCTTGGATAGGTGAAGAACCCCAAACTTACCTCTCAGATACTCAAAAGCATCCTTAGCCAATGGTTTTGTAATTATGTCTAAAATTTTCCCCTTAAATTTTGCATGCTCTATCCTTGCTTTCTTATCATTTACTTTATCTCTCAAGTAGTGATACTTCATAGATATATGCTTGGTTTTTGCATGCATCACATGATTCTTGAATATGTTTATTGCACTTGTGTCACCACAATAGATACTGACTATATCAGTAAGTTATTCTTGCATTCCTTTCAATAGTTGATTGATTGAAACTAAGTTTGAATAGTTAATAGTAGCAACAACATAATCAACTTTAGCTATAGACTATGATATATAGCTATGTTTCTTTCTCAACCATGTAATTAGTTTTTCTCCTAAAAAGAAAGGTCTGCCATGTGTACTTTTTCTATCATCAACATTTCTATCCCAATCAACATTATTGTAGACTCTAAGTTCAAAATCACCTTCTTGTTTGTACAATAATTCTTTTCATGTAGTTGAGTATCCTTTTAATAGTAGCCATGCATTTTCCTTAAGATTGGATGAAAATATTTCAAAAATACCAAATGCATGTGTAATGTTATGTCTACTATGCACAACATACTATAACTTCCTACAGTCATTGATCTATATTGTGTCTCATTCAATTCAATAGTAGTGTCCTCTTTAGATAATTTGCATCCATTCACCGTAGGTTTAGCAACTAACCTTGACCACTGCATACCAAATTTCTTCAAGATCTCCTTAATGTATTTAGTTTGAGTCACATATATACCATCTTTTGTTTGATGAACTTGTAAACAAAAGGAAAATTCAATCTCACCAAACAAAGACATCTCAAGATCATTGCTCATTTGATTAAAAGATTAATAAATGATTTACAAATAACTTAGCAGTCAATGCCTTATTTTAATCTTCACTCTTCAAGTACAAATTACTCATTTCACTTGTTGTTACACATCCAATCTTGGTCAATATGAATGTAGTCTTTCATATCATGCTCTCAGTTCTTGCTTCATCCCATCTAATGTTCTAAACCAGGTGGTTTCAATTTGGTTCAAAAAATCCTTCTAGTTCTATATATACCTCTTCTTCAACCATTTCATTCTTAAATGCAGACTTAACATCCATTTGATATACCTTGAGTTTCTTATAAGTTGCATATGCCAACAAATTTATGACTCCTAATCTTTCTAAATGTGCAAATGTCTCATCATAATAAATTCCTTCTTCTTGGGCATGACCTTTACAAACCAATCTGGCCTTATTCCTTACTACTTCAGTATGTTGATTCAGTTTATTGATGAAAATCCACTTTGTTCTAATTATATTCTGGTATTTGGGTCTTGACACAAATGTCCATGGATTATTTTTATCAATCTTATCTATCTCTTCATTCATAGCATTTATCCAATTTTTATTATCAAGTGTAGATTTCACACTACTTGTCTCAAATTGAACAATCAAACATGTAATATCCTTTAACTTACCTCTTGTCATGACTTTAGAACTTTTGTCTCCAATGATTTATTTAGGTGAATGGTTCCTTCTCAAATATTTTTTGAGGACATGTTCATCTCTTTATCTCTAGTATTATCTTCACTTAGTTTGGGTTTAGCATCTTGCTCGAGTTGCTCTATCTATGGCTCAAGTAATGTAAGATGACACTCGATAACTCTCTCTTTTCTCTCAAGTGTTGTATAAAGTTCATTTTCATAAACAAGTAAAAACTTCTTTTAATCCTAAAGTTCCTTTTTTCTCTCCACATTGTTCTTATATGTAAATTCATCAATTCTAAGATTTATAGTTTTAATAATTTTGTCACTTGTCTTTAAAAAAAATGGTGAATTCTTACAAAGCTTCAAAAAAAGTAGGGCAATCATATTTTCAAAAAAGCAAAAGGAAAAACCCTAGGTAGATTCATTCAAATGGCAATTTTCTTCAAAATGATTCTACTAAATAGGGTAGAACATGGTTTTCTTTGGTTGTCCAAGATTCGCATGGATCTAAATTTGCAGTAGAAATAGCCAATAGCTTCTCCATTTTGGAGAAATTCAAGGAAAAGCATCACAACCAATAGAGGAATTAGGGGACTTGATCACAAAAAAAGAGATTAAGAGGCAAGGGATTCACGTCTGATATTCCTCCCTTTCTCTCAAATCCATTAGGTAGCCACAAACCTCATTCATTCTTCACTATCGATAATCTAGATAATCAATTTAGGGTTTTTTATTTAACTAAGTATGCCTATCCTCATTTTCATGAGCTATCTCAAAAACTAGTAGATTTAGAATTTCATTCATCCTTTGTATCACCTCATCCAGATAGGTCAAGGGTTCAACCATCATCTGATTCCTTTACCTTGACTTCATACATCCCCCTACATCGTTGTCATGCAACAATGAATACCCTTTCTCCATCAAACCCTAAGGTCTATCATGGTTCACAGTCCCCAGCTAAACCTGTAGATAATCCCTTAATTATTTCTAATAAATAAGTCAAAGATACTTGGCTTGAGTGCCAAAAGGGAGGAATTTTCACAATTTGGAATGGCCCTCTGAGAGATTTTCCCCTTCTTTATAATTGGCTCGAAGAAAACTGTGAGGAATGGGTAAGTATATTTCATTTTTCAGATAGGATTCTTTATGTGCAATGTGTGAATGAATCTATAAAGAAAGAATTCATTTTAGTCTCTGAGTGTTTCTTTAATGGTCATATTTTTAAATTTTTAGAATGGTCTCATGATTTTTTATAGAAAGGCTAGACTTTATGATTCCAACTTGGTTTAATATATCATCTCTACCTCTGGAGCTTCTCGAAATAGATATTCTTAGGTCTATAGAATCTACTCTAGGAGAAATTATTGGTATTGATTCCTCATTTCAATGTTGCAACAATGTTAAATTTCTCATCAAAACCAAGTTCAACCAACCAACACAGATGCAAAAGAGAGTAATAACTAACAAAGCTACATATGATTTAAAATTACAAATCTATGAAGGCAAAATATCAGAGATTATAAGATTAGATGACAACAATAAAATTAGATTCAAAACTCTACCTCTCACTTCTAATTTGAGCAGTATATTCCCCTAGATGAGAATAATGAGGAAAAGAAGGAATCAAAGGTATCTATATTGGAACTTTCCTATAATTTCTCAAGAGAAGTTTGAATTCTAGACAAAGTCATTTTGTATAGAAGGAATAGTCAGTAGATGGATAAAGGATCCTTTAGCAGACAAAGGAAAGCTTAAATTAGTCATAATGGCTAACCATAAGGAGAAACCAAAATTAACAAATGATGTCTATTCCATCAAGAAACAGAGATCTAAAGGAAAAAGAAAAACATCAAATAGAAGCAAGGGTCTGAGTAAGAATGGAGATAGAGAATCTTAGCATTCATAAGATCAGCAGATATATAAAGAAAAGAAAAATGGAAAATTTAACACTACTATAGCAGAGCATAAGGAGGCAGAGGTTACATCTAATGATAAGTCCTCAAAATTTAAGTTAATTCATACAAGCGAAGGTGTAAAGCATGAAGGAATTTCAAAATTAAAGCAAGAAGAGGCTACATGGGATAATAAAGAGGGCAATATAGAGGACATTGAGAACTTTTTGTTATTTAATTCAAATGGGGAAAATGAAGAGGAATTTAAAATACAAAAGGAAATGAGTCAATTGGAGCATTGTCAGTCTCAGGAGCCTAATGACAAAATAGTAACTCCAGTTACCAATAATTCATACAAGTTTTGGAAAACTCTAGCTGCCACAATAAACTCACCATTTACTCCAATTAGTAATCAAAAAAATAGGGATATGAATACAAAGATAGCAGACAAGGTACCGATAAAGGAATTTCATGATTTCTTGAACAAGGATAGTTATTTTGATCTAGCAGTGGAGGAATTGAGCATGCCAAAATTAAAAGAGGATAATCTGAACCATCCAACTGATGAATTAGTTTAGATTTTTTGTTTTGAAAATATTGATAAAAGTACTAATGCTTAGAAGGAGGATTTAATTCAAAGTATCCTCAAATTAGGTGGGAACAATTACACTTGTGAAGACCTAAGAAAAGATTTATTAAACATTGAGAACGAGGACAATAACCTGAGCCAATCTTAGATGAAAGAGCAAGGTATAGTTGTGGAGCAAAAGGACAAAGATATCAGCAATGGTAGCAAAGTGGGGTCAAATTCAAACTTAGGGAAACATTTTTGCCTCTTAAATTAGATATTAAAAGAACTTGAAAATGAAGTAATAGAAAAGAACTCTGATGTGAAGATTTCTATTGTTCAGAAGGCAGAATCAAATTTAGACCAACTTGGGATTCACATGAATCAAGAAGGACTCAAATCTCATATTTGTGGCAAAATGAAAGGTAAAAGAGGAAGAAGATCATTAAAGGAACTTAGGGAAGCAAATGGACACAGCAGAGAACAACAAAAGATAGAGTAGATTTTTAACATTGGGAAGGGGAAGTGCCTTCTCGAGGAGGCATGAAGATCACTACATGGAATGCTAGGGGTTTTAATACCCCTAGCAAAAAGAGGTTATTAAAACATAACCTCAAATCCTCTGATTCTGATATTGTTCTAATTTAGGAAACTAAATTAAATAAGTTAGAAGAATTTAAATTAGATAAGATTTTAGGTCTCTGGAGTTTTGTATTTCAAGAATCAATAGGGCTTTAGGGGGTTTAGGTATCCTTTGGAATCCTAGGAAGGTCTACATAGATATTTTAAACATTAGTAATAACTGGATTAGTGGTAGTGTCCAAAGCTTAAAATTAGACCTTAAGTTCATTCTCATCAATTTTTATGGTCCAATTACCAATCTAGGTAAAAAATTAGTTTGGGAAGACATTGGCTCATTTATGAATAATTTTAAGGGCAATATATTTTTATTAGGGGGAGACTTTAACACAATTTTAGATATTAATGAAAAAGTAGGTGGTAATCAACAATTATCACAAGTTTGGTTTTATTCTCACAATTTGATTGATATACCAATCAGTAATGGGATTTACACATGGAATAATAGGAGAAAGGATTTGGCATACATTGCTGAAAAACTTGATAGGTTCATGAGAAAAGGATTTGGCATACATTGCTGAAAAACTTGATAGGTTCATGAGAAAAGGTGACTCGGATGCTAATAATCTAAATTTTCAATCTTCTATGTTGCCAATTGCTAGGTCTGATCATTTTCTAGTTAGATTTGAATTTTTAGAGCCACATAAACCTACTAGGAATCCGTTTAAATGTGAGAAAATGTGGTTTTTAGACCCTAGTTTTATCAATAACATTAAAGAATGGTGGGCACAAGACAACTTTGAAGGTTCAAAGATGTTCGATTTTGTTGCCAAAATGAAGATGCTCAAGGAACAAATTCTCAGATGGAATAAAGAACATTTCAATAACATTTTTAAAGAAGAATTAGATATAGAAAAGAAATTAAAATATTTAAACTCAGAAGTAATTAGGAAAGGGATGAACAATGATAGTTATTTTTTAGAAAAAGATTTACTAGCAAGGCGAGAGGATATTCTATCCAAAGAGGAATTTTTTTGGAGACAAAATTCAAGAGAGAGATGGTTAGATGAAGGGGATCAAAATTAAAAATTCTTCCACAATTCCACTTTATATAACAGATCAAAGAGCAGAATAACTTATATCAAAAATCACTTGGGCATTTTAACTAATAAACTAAGTGAAATTGTAGACACCTTCGTAGAATGCTTTCAGAATATTTTAAACAATTACAAAGGTTCAAATAGAACAACGCAAGCTAATCTACTGAAAGTGATCCCAAAAATTGTCATAATCAAAGATAATAAGGTTTTAAATAAACCTATAACATTAGAAGAAGTTAGGAAGGTAGTCTTTGATATGAATCTAGATAAATCCCCAGGCCCAGATGGCTTTCAGGCCTTCTTTTTTCAAAAATGCTAGGATATTATAGGTATGGATCTCTAGAAAGAAATTGAAGCTTCAAGAAATGGGGGTGCTCTTTTGTCAAAGATCAATCATTCTTTTCTCACTTTGATTCCCAAAAATTTAGAACCTGAGACCCTAGGATATTTTAGACCAATCGCACTGTGCAATACTATGTTCAAAGTTTTTTCCAAGATCCTTGCCAATAGGCTAAAAGGTATACTTCCTAAAATATTATCAAAGGAACAAACTAGCTTTGTGCCAGGAAGATCTATTCTAGATGGCATAATTACCATTCAAGAGACAATTCATTATGCTTGTACGAACAAAGAGGCATGCATGTTCATGAAATTGGACATTCAAAAAGCATACAACATGGTTGATTCGAGGTTCCTATGTAAGGTTTTGGAAGCTTTTGGGTTCTCCCATCAATGGATCAACCTCATTTTCAAATTCATATCCACTCCCAAAATCTCAATTCTCATTAACGGAACACCAAAAGGTTATTTTTATATATCAAGAGGCATTAGATGGGGAGATCCATTATCCCCCTCTCTTTACATCATCATGGCAGATGCATTTGGGAGAGCAGTGGCTGATGCGCATAAAAAGAAAAAGATTTTAGTTATTATTGTCACTAGAAACATTCCTAACATTACTCACCAACAATATGCAAATGATACCATCTTGCTTGGAAAAAGTACAGTTGAAGAGGCTTTTGGTCTAAAATCCATCATTAAAGCGTATATGGAAGCCTTTGATCAAAAAGTTAATGAGCTTAAATCTGAGATTTACTTTATAAATATGAGACCAGATACAGAACAACAAATATGCAAGATCATGGGATACAAAAAAGGTCTATTCCCTTGTAAGTATCTAGGAATTGCCTTAGAGAAAGAAAGTTAGGCAAAGTATGGTGCAATACCTTGGATAAAATGGATGCTAAGCTGAGTTGTTGGAAGGATAAATGGCTGACAAAGGCCAAAAAAAGTACCAAGGTTAGATCAGTATTATCAACCATCCCTACCTTTCCTTTATCTTGTCTTCCTTTATCCAAGCAAAACCTCCTTAAATTCGAATCTGAAATGTAGAATTTTCTTTGGAAGGATTGTGAAGAGGACAAAAAACTAGCACTTATTAAATGGGAGAAAATTTGTAAACCTAAGGGTTTGGGTGGGCTAGGGATCAAGAATTTACAATGGAAAAATGAAGCCCTAGGGGCGAAACTTATTTGGTGTCTCTATAAGGAAAGAGAGCACAAATGGGGTAAGATTCTATACAATAAATATCTTAATGAGGATGACCCATTATCTATTTTTAGAATGAAAAACCCTCCTAGGGGTCAGAGAGTTGGAACTTTATGGTAAAATGTTGCCATTTGATTTGTAAGTATTTGACTTGGGATGTAGGCAAGGGCGATGAGGCATTTTTTGGGGAATATTCTTGGGATGGACAACCCCCATTACTTCTTAGTTTCATCCCAAAGGATCTCAAAGATAAATTAATTAATCTATGGGAAAAAAAAGTCTATGACTACAAAGCTATGTTTTATGGAGATGGTGTGTCTAAATGGGTATGGAAATCTCTGGAAGGTATGGGTGTGGATGTTGAGATGATTAAAGTTTATGAAAAATTATTAGAAGGTAGAAGGATTAGGCAATCAAAGAAGAAAGATGAACTTATCTGGGCAGCGTCAAATGATGGTAAGTATAGTGTGAAAAATATATATAGGGCTTTATTAGACTCTCATAAATGGGACAAAGTGGATATTTTTCTAAAGCTTTGTTGGGATTCCTCATGCCTCCCAAAAGCAGGATGCTTTTTATGGTTGGCCTTCCAAAATAGAATTTTGAGTATGGATAGGTTACGTAAACTTGGTTTCCAAGGTCCATCTAGATGTGCTTTGTGTAAACAAAATAGTGAAGACTCTGTTCACATACTTTTTAATTGTCCTTTTTCCCAAAAATAATGGGAATGGCTTAGGCATATGCTGGGGTGGTTGACACCTTTCTTGAAATCTATGTCTGATCTTCTCAAGGGATGGCCCACTAACCTGTTCAAGGGTGTCTACAATAAACTATGGAACATTTGTCCCTCCATTCTGGTATGGGAAATTTGGAAGGAAAGGAATCGACATATTTTTCATAACTTAGAATTAGAACTTGAAGAGTTAATTGTAAAAATGGAAGCTAGCATTGTTGAAACTACTAATTCGCATCTTAGAAATGCCTAGAAAGAAGAAGGTTCTTTCTCCATATGGGATGGGAAATGAAGAAGAACTAGTCAAATTTGATTAATCCTTTCCTTTTCTATTTGAAGAATAGTAAGGAGGCAAGAGAAAAATTTAGATGGGTTCCTCCTCTAAATGGATGGGCTAAACTGAACTTTGACGGTGTTGCTTGAGGCAATCCAGGTACAATCAATATTGGATGCATCATTAATGATGACTCTGGTCACTGGATAGCCAAAAAAGCTATGTGTATCCAACCAACTTCTAACAATCTAGTGAAAGTAGAGGCTTTGAACCAAGGACTACAATTGTGTCACAAATTAAGGTTATCAAAAGTTATCATAGAAGGAGATTCATAGATTATCTTAAATGCGATTTGAAAATTAACAACCCCTAATTGGGTACTCAACTCTAAGTTAGATGAAGTCCTTTCTCTTCTAGATAAGTTTGCAGATAGCAGGATCTGCCATATTTTTAGGGAAGGTAATCAGAAAGTGGATAATTTAGAAAATTTGGGGGTGGACGGGGTCAATTCCTTGATCATTAAAGATGGCTCAACTTCTCTGAGATAATTATGGTTGCTTAACATATTTTATCTAGATCCATCTTCATATTTTATCATTCATATTTACAATTATATATTTTCATATATATATATATATATATATATATACATACATATATATATTCTCTTTTTTATTTTTTATTTCTAATCCCTTTTCTATATGGTTCTTCTATTTTATTCATTGAATTGTTTCAATTGTTTGATATTATTTTATTATATCCTATCTTTAGCAATGATTTTTATTCAACTCTTAGTTTGACTATTTTCCATCATGAAATGGGATGGGTTCTTTATTCATCCTGGTATTCTCTGCTAGCTTTGGCCTCTTTCTCATGACGTTATCATCATAAAGTTGCTAAGGCCAGCTCATGCTGAGACTTAGTGTATGACATCATTTGATGACATCATGATGAGGTGTTTCTAGGAGCTTCTTTTGCGTTTACCTAGGTGTCACTTGCTACCACTATCAATTTCTGATTTCTTTCCTTGAATATGGAATTGAATATCAGTGTTTATCATGTAGCCAAAAATTGAACAATGACATTCTGTGGAAATGTCAAACCGGAGAGATGGAACATAAGTCTCAACCCAGTGGATGACATGAATCCGATTACCATAAGAAGAGTTATCAGGGAAGGGGTTTTTAACTACCAATTTTCATGGAGTACTAATAGTGATATTATTGGCTCCTTCATCGGATGCTTGGCAAGAGCAACGGTTGAGGCAGGGGCCATTATCAGACTTTGTTGTGACATACTTGTTCTAACTTGGAGGAAGGGCTTGGAGAAATCTCTAAACAACATTGATGAAAAATTACGAATCCCTCTACTAGAAAAATATATGAAGCTGCCTTTGGGGTCCCCTGAATTAGAAACTGCTTATCGATGTCCATCATTAGTAATCTAAGAGAGCTTGGCCTTTTACTATGAATGGCCCAAGATGGAGGCAAGCATTCAACTTCTACTTTGTTGGAGAGGAATTATCATGGATAAAAGTAGAGAATGGTTAATTAATTACCTCAATCTGTTCAATGCTTACATTCAACTGGGAGTGAACTCGACAATCTTGATGCCCTAGATTTCTACACGACGAACTCAAAAAAGACAAGTAGGGCCAAATCTAACTTCAAATTCCTTCGAAACTATTATGTAGAGCATCCTAATGATATTCTTGAAGTTATCATGGTGTTCTGGAAGTAAGGTGTTGCCTCTGATGGCTTTTTGGGACTTTGCTTTGTTTTTGTTAGGGTTAGTACTTTGGAAGCTGTTAGACATCATATACAATGTTGTTTATGATGGAATTATGTGTTGATCAATAGATTCTATTTTTTGATCGGTATTGATCAATATGTAATATTATTTCTATGTCTAAACCCTATTTTTATAAGAAGCTTAGAATCTTAGACGATTGTAGTAATGACCTCTTTTATATCATGTATAGATATTATGCTGAATATAAGAAGTTTGATTTATCTTATTACTTCCTTGATATGATTTGAATACAGATGTCTGTGGGGTTTAAGGTGTTTAGGTATTTTAATTTAGATCTTCTAATTCCTAGGGCTTATATGTTCTTATTACAGCAGGATTTAGTTTGTTATTTGATTTTAGGGATTCTCAGTTAATATCAACAATCTCTTTTTATTTGGTCAGAAAGTCAATATTGTATTCTATGCTCATTTAATGGTTTGTTTCCTTTAAATTTTCATATGTTTGAGATAGGTTAATATCATTTTCAATATATGTTGACTCGATACTTTTATGCTTTGTATCTAGGGCAATTTATGATAAAGCAATATTAAGAATCATCATTGTGTTTGGAAATAATCTATTCAGTGGTGTTGCATGTTGTTTTAGCGAGTTTTTATCAATCTCCTAAACTTTTTTGCACTTATCCAAGGTGTTTTGATTCATTTATTAATATTGCTTCAACCTATACTTATCATGGTGAATGATTCTTTGAGTTTTGGACAAATGATATCGATTAGGGTTTGTTTCTTTTAGGATAGGCTACTGAAGGAATTGTCAAGTTGTTATAGTTTGATAGTATAGATTATCATCTCTTTGGTTGGGTTAATTCAAACCATGGTATAGGAGCTCTATCTAGATGCCCTGTTATTAGTATTGAGAATGGATGTTAGTAGGTTGTTAGGACCATCTAGTTCTACTTCAAAACATAACAGATTTTGATAACATGTTGATTGGTGATTTTGGTTTTTTTTGTCTCTTTCTGGTAGTTGGCTCTTAATCCATATTTGGAGTCATCGATAATTTATTTACAATTTGAATCCAGATTTGAATGTTCAATGGAGGCTCACAAAGGAAATTATTTTATGGTTCAACGTATTGTTCAGGATAGGTTTAGTTGTTTAATATATCTGGATAGATTTAGGAGAGTATTTTAGTCTATTCTTGATATAGTGTTGTGTTACGATATTTTGGATGGATTTTTAATATAGAGTTTTTTGTCTTCTATAATTTTGGTAGATATTTATCAACTATTATAAGAATTCAATATCTCTTGGAGACCTTGTAAGGCTTTCATTATCTATTTTTTGTTTAAAATGTTTCCTAACCATGTTGATTGATAAAGCTTAAAAGGAGGGATGTATGCTCTGATTAGAAGGTATGTGAGCACATAGGTGGTACTCGATTCTAGGTTTATGTGGATCTTGAAAAATGTATTGATAAAATGTAACCAAATCAAATGTTAATTGTTAGGGGTATGCCCCTCTTTATGTTGTAACTAACAATGATGTATTTATATAGGACATGATCTCACTAGGGTATGCCCCTTTTAAGATGTAACAATAAAGGACGTTTGTCCCAGGCTAGACTAGAGGTTTTCTTCTTTGTTCTTTCCTACCAGTGCCCGTTTGAAAGGAGAAAAGCTTATGTAACTTATTTATTTGAATTAATAAAATTAATCAAGGCCTTGGTTGTTTACCAATCAAAAATAAATTAAAATTGTCACTTGTCTTGTTCAAACTTTTCTAAGACTTTATCTTGGTAACATGACCAAGAAATATACCTTCATCTTGTTTAGAATCAAATTTTCAATTCCTTGCATCATTATGAATATAACATCTACTCCCAAATATTTTTAAATAACTTACATTCGTTGTATGACCATACTAGAGTTCATATGGTGTCTTGTTTATTCCTTTCTTCAACTAAACTTGGTTTAGATTATATACTACAGTGCTTGTAGCTTATGTCCAAAACATTTGTAAAAATTCCTTTTCAATTAGTAGTGTTCTAACACAATCAACAATCAATTTTCTCTTTCTCTTGGAAATCTCATTCTATTGTGGTTTCTTTGGTGTCAATGGTTGTCTCTCAATTCCATGCTCATAAAAAAAGTTAGTGAAGTCAATAGACATAAGCTCACCACATGTATCATATTACAAACATTTTAACTATTTACCAATTTCTTTCTCAACTCTATCTTTATACCTCTTGAACATATCAAAAACATGAGACTTTAACTTCATAACATGATAGTCATCATCCTAGAATAATCATCAACAAACAATATCAAATAATTGTCTCCATAGTAGCTCTCAACTCTTATTGGACCACATTAACCAGTATGCACTAATTCCATAATATCATTAGAAGTATGTATCTTTCTTGAAAAACTAGAATTAGTCATCTTCTCTAGTTGACATTTTTTGTACATAGCATTATTAGGTTTATGTAGATTTGGCAAGCCTTTCACTCTCTTCTTTCTACTAACTTTGACCATATTCTCAAAGTTAACATGACTTAGTCTCTTATGCCACAAACACACATTTCAACTTTTGCAAGCAAACATGTATCAATTGTAGGATCTAGGTAAAATAGATTACATCTTATTTTCTCTCCAATACCATTCATATTTTCATCATCATCACAAATATTTACTTTCTTGTTCTAAAATTTCAAATTTTGACCTGTATTATTCAACTAAGAAACACTCAACAAATTATACTTTAGTCCTTGAACCTAATATGCACCATCACATCTGATTTTATCATTTGCCATCAATGAACCTTTCACAAGACATGGAAGATCATTTCCAAGTTTTAAAGCTTCACCACATACTCTTCAAGCTCATTAAACTTACTTATATCACCAGTCATGTGATGTGAACATCCACAATCAATAATCCATGTATCACTTTTACTAACATGATAAATAAGAGCATTTTTTTCCTCATACCTTTCCTCATTAGGATCATCTTTAACAGTAACATTTACCACTTCTTCTCCTTCCTTCTCATCTTTGGTTTCTAGCCTAGTATGCTCTTCCTTGGCAATAAAGCATGATTTCTTCCCTATGTCCTTGTAGTCCTTCTTCTTTCTATATTTGTGGTCCTTCTTATCATTTTTATCACTCATTTTCTTATTAGGACTTAAAGGAGTAATATGACCCACCTAATTTCATTTATAACATATAAGAGGTCATTTACCTTTACCTCTTGATAACCTCCTTGTAAGAAATGCTTCAATCTCATCCATATCATCCTCTAAATTTGAATCAGTTTCATCATTATTTCTCTTTTGTTTCTTTGAACTTCCAATGCCTAGTGAAGTCTTGAAATCATTCTCGATCATAGGCACACTATTATAAAAATAACTTAATTGAAATGAAGTCAAATTGACCAACTAAACCATCAAATATAAGATCACTACCAAACATAGCTCTAAATTCCTAAATTGCAGATACTCTTATGGGATACATAAGCAATAGTGTTTTGAGTGCTTTACTTACAACTTCTTCATTGCTAATGACTCCTCTTGTAGCTTTGAGAGCACTCACCACTTCTTTGATTCGGTCCACAAATTAGACTATGTTTTCTCCTTTTTTCATCCTCATATCAGCATATTTACCTCTCAAACTTTATACTTTAGTTCTCAATACATTCTAATCTCCACCATGCACAAGTATCAGCTTGTCCCACATTTCTTTAGTAGTAGCACAATGTGAGGCCTCACCCTATCCACCATAGTATAGATGACATAATTGCATTATGATACTTCTAATTTGATGTTTTGATATACTTTTGAGACTATAGGGTTATGTTATTTTAATTTTTGCATTTTGATGATCTACACTTATATCTGCACATTATGACCTAAATGATATAAGTAATGAATTTTTTCATGTACTAACCCTTTTCAACTACTTTGATAGAAGTTGAATAGTAGAAATGCTTGTAATGAAATGTTAAGTGGGATATGTTACTTGCTTTTGATATTCAAGATTTGGATATTTTGACATTATTCAAGATTGAGGACCATGGCTTATTTTATCTATTGATTTTGACATTTATAGTAGTATTCTACATCTATGATATGTGCTATGAACCTGATATTGTGAATGGAATGATCTAACACAGATGGATGCAATTTTATGACATGATAAAATTAGATTATGATATGATGATTATGATGATTTTTGATTTAATGTAATATGCAGATTTTTGGAGGTTTAGTGATTAAATGTTTTATAAGAAAATGGTGGGGAATAGGAAGTTAATTATGAAATGTGTTATATGTGAATTGTAGAATAACGAAACTATTATGTATCTTTACTTCATATGTATTTTATATGTGACTTTTCATTGGGCTACTGATGCTCGAGTTTAGTGTGCAGGAAAGGAACCATGGAAACTTAATGGGGAAACAAGGTATAAACACATGTTAAAATGACATTGCCAAGGTGAATCTTTATGAGATTTGTAAACCTCGTCGTGATGTGTTTATTTTGTAAATGTGAGATGTATGTGTGTCGTATGTATTTTGTGTGTAGATTTTGAATGTGTCATGTGTGTTGTGTAGCGAGTTTTGTGTGTGTCACTTGGCACTTGTACTCATTATGTGAAATGACATTTTATTTGATGATGGATCATGTGGCCACCTTATTTTGAGTTAAATGCCTTAATTGAGAAATTTGATTATTGCCCTAAACTAGTAAAGAGAACAAGGTTATCACCATGGGAAAATTTTTGAATTTGAATTACCCAGCATTGGGAGGACCATAAAGCAACTCGAAGGATTGTGACAAAAATAAACCCTACCCATGTTAGTACTTTAAGTTAGGGGCTAATAATGACCTCTAGGGTGCCTAGTAGACCTAGGAGACCCCAAAAAAATTGCATTCTTTATTGAATCCGAAAATGAGAGGGATATATAGAGGCCTAGCTAAATTGGAAACTTACTTGGCCACTCTCTATCTTTAGAGACAAATAGGGTTTGGAGGAAGGGGATAAGGAGATCTACTACAACTATCCATTGTCATTGCTTGGAGTGAGGTTGGTACCTTTGATCCATGGTGTTATTCATCTTACATGTAGAATAGATGTGGTGTTCTTCATTTCATGAGGAATTTTTGGTATATTATAGATGTGGTTTGTGGGAAAAGATCTTGTCTGATTGTTGCATGTGAGAAGTTTTGTGTGAATCCTTTCTTGAATTTTGTTTTGCTTCTATGTTATGTGTGTCTTGTGTAATGGGTGTGAAGCATCACAAGTGAAGGGGTTAGTTGGGCTCACACATATAGTTGAGGAACTCTCCCATGTGTGGAGATGAATTTTATGTGTTCAATGGAATGTGATCTTCTTGATACTTGCATTTTGGGAGGTATAAGGAGGTATGTGGAGGGAAAGTTATTGTAAGCCTCGAAAGGGCATGTTGATAATGAGATTTTGTGAATATTGTGAATCATAGTTTTGGAAATCCTCCTCATGGAGAGAGCCCATCTTCACCCTATACTTGATTGAATTTTTGAATCCTTGTGCAAAGCCTTGGGATGGGATGTGTTGTAATGTATTGTGTTTAATCTTGTCATATTGTTGTGATCATGCATGATATGTGATTGTATAGCATACAACCATTTTTACCTTGTTTCCCCAAGCTCGGTGGGTGGCCTCCTTGAGGCCTAGGTTGGGAGGTGAGCCTCCATGGTTCTACATTTGTCTTTTATTTGTAGGTATTTGCTTGAAGCCTTGGACATTTGGAGATTTGTGAAGTCTTACTCTTGTATAGAAGAAGAGAATACCATTGTTTTTGTATTGTAATGGAGGAAAATTCTATCATGTTGTGTAGAGTCCTTTGTATTTTAGGAGTGTTGATATTGATCTCAAGTATGTGCCAAATAGAGAGATTGTGAAACATCATGTTTGTGAGGTCCTCCCTTGTGTATCTTGATTTGATGATTTCACCACCCCATTGCTTATTTGATATTGTGTTGTTGTTGTCTTATCATTATCTAAATTTGGAATGTGTTGAAGAAAAGAATATATATCATGATATAACTTGAAAGAATGAATTGGACATTATCATTTTGATATCTTTATCTCCTCAAATTTCATGAGAATAATTTAGTTGCTTGATATTTAGTATTGAAACAAATTAGTTGTAGAATATGCAATTGACAACAATGGATGTGTAGATAGCTTAGATCATGGAATTGGATGTCATTCAAGTATATTGAATTGTTGATGTTAATGAGAATTTTAGTTTCAAGGTGTTCATTGAGTTCCATGTTAATGTATCTTGCAATTAGACTTTTCTTGTATTATGATAGTTGCTTTATGTTAAATTGCTTATTAGAATAGAAAATTATAATGCATGATGTAACATTAGACTATCACCAATTCAATCTAGACAATCAGAGAGAATACTTAGAAGGAAACTAGACCAAAAAGTTAAGCTCATATAAGGCCTATAGATGCAAATTGCTTGCTAGAAAATGTATGGACTAAAACAAAAAAAGTCTCATTCTATTTAAGTCTAATAAAAAAATAGACCCTAAATAAAATATTAATATCTTGGAAATTAATGAATTAGAAATAAATCATTTTCAAAATCTTCCCCATTAAATAAGGTGACAGCCAAGAGTTTTGATGTCCTTAGACCCTAACAAGAACTTGTACATTAAATATTAATAATTAAACGTAACGCATTCAAAATATATTAGCCTAGGTCATAGAAAATATTTTTTTTTTTTAAACATAAACTTGAAGCATCCTAAATGCCCCACTTATAGCAAAGTTCTCTAAATACAATAAAAAGTATGAGACCACCTACCAACCCTTGCCTTGTCATATCATCTTGGGCGGCCATTAAGAGGAAGCAGATTTATTATAAATCAATAATAATAGAACACAAGGAAAAAAGTGGTCCCATCCTAGGCAAAATGGCATGACCCAAATCACACAAGTAACCATAGAAATAATGAGTCTGACATGTTGTCATTCCTCCAAGGTGGCCAACAAGGTGGAGTAAGGTGCAGATTTCAATCACACTTCTTTCTTCCCACCCACGCCTAGTAATCAAGACATCCAATCGTATATAAAAGGAGAAGAAAGATTTGGGAGTTTGGGACATGTCCTTTTGTCAAGACCTTGACTTATTTACCACCTAAACCTTGAAGTTGGGAAGTGTGGAGGGTGAGTATGATGGCAACGTCTATACAGCCACAAAAATGCATTTCCTTACGAAGGAGAAGACTTAGAATTTTTTTTGAAAAGTCAAAAAAAGCAATGTAAAGGAAGTGCATTTTCATGGCTGGATAGCCACGGGCGAGTATGATCACGTGCCCCTGGGTCAAGAAGAGAGTACGCCTAGGGAAGGTTAAGGGACAAAAAGTAATGTTTTTCAAAAGGCCATGTAATGTTACATAGGAAAGATTAGTAGTTAGCAATTTTATTTGTAAGTGAGGACTCATGTGAGGATGTGGAATTAAATATTTTCCTTATATTAATTGGTATATGTGGCTAATTATGTAAGTTGAATGGAATTTGTGGTATTTTTAAGTCAAGTGTTAGTACAATTACCAAGAAATAAGAAATTAGATTAGAGTTTAGATAGGATAGTTAATAGGACATTAAAATAAAACCTATTTTAGTTGCTTGCTATTTTATATTATGGGAATTTATTAGATAATTAAATATCTATCTGATAATGGATAGAATTGGGTTAAGGGGTTAAGTAGGTATTATTATAAGCATAGCTAAAGGATTAATTGTATTATATTATACATAATTAATATGTTATGTTTTAGTACTTTATTAAATATAATTAAGTATGTCAAATAAGTATATTTTTTATTTTAGTTGTTTCGATTTAATTTGGTTTTTACGGATTGTGTAATTCGTGACTAAAGTATATTTTGTCCATAATTTGATTATAAATAATTGGATTAAAAAAATTTAAGGGTAATAGATGTACCTTAATTTTAAGATAATTTAATTATAGTATATTTGATTATGAATATTTTGGGAGTATAAAAATCTAGGAAGGGATAGTATAGAGTATGGATGGTAGTTTATCTTGTAAACATTATTAACAATTAGGGCAATTTTTGACTTAAATTTTCACTAGTAATGTTAGTTAATGAAGTAAAAGAAGTATAGTGAGAATGGTAGGCACAAGTGATTGTTAAGTAATAACATTAAGAGCAATTAGATAATAACAATAATAAACATATTAAAACAACATAGTATGTTTTGTTGAGATGTGCAGAAGCTGGTCTAGATAGGTAATTTATGCAATGAAGTTTTTGGTTCATGTGAAACAAATTATCAGGACTTATAATCATACCACCTCTTGGGGAACTCAAGATCCTGATCTAAGTAAACAAACTCTGTACCATTAACATCCTTCATCACCTCCAAGTCTTATGATTGATTAAATTCTTACCTTCATTCTCTTCAAAAAATTAAAATTAATTGTGTTTTTCCATGAAAAATTATGGACATGACACACAATTTTTTACATCATCAAAATTTCCATCTTTTAGTGCAGATGCAATCTCAATTATCAGACTGTTGTGTTCTTTCTTATAGTTCATTCCATTGATTGTCATAGAACCATTGGGAGGGTTGTATTAGTATAGAATAGTGCATTGTCTGCAATCCCAAATAGATATAGGCTCATACTTCTTTTCCATGAAGAGAAAACCTCCTTGTTCACCTTTCGTACCTCTTTCTTGTATATTTTTGGATCTTTAGCTCAAGTCCCTTCGAACTTTTTCCTTCAAGCACTTTTTTTGATACCAATTGTTAGATAACTCAGTGGGGGTTGAATCAGTTATAACCAATTATCCTATAGGCCTTTAAAATAATTTGTGTCAACTATGACTTCATAAACTTTCACATCTATAACTTGGTAAGCACATTAAACATCATAATAAAAACTAATTTCATCTTTTTATAAAACTGACAACTTGATATACCTTATTATTCGTAATCATCTAGCTTATATTGAGTTGCAATAATAAATAGTTAACATAAAATAAACTTGCAATACAATAAGCATTCACACATTTGACACAAGTATTTAACATGGAAACCTTGTAAAAGGAAAAATGACCTGGGAACTAACAACCCAAATATTTTCACTATTCTAAAGTGAGCTCCGTTAGGAGCCAACCTTGTTAAAGGTTACAAACACATTTTTAGTGTGACTTTGTTAGAGGGTTTGCACCAAAGATCATCTAGACCTTATCACTCCTTATTATTTCTAAATAGTCGTATGCTCTAAAGAACTTACAAAATATTCAACAAATACTACCATACAGGATTTCAAAGACTTTTTAAGTCCATTTGGTTAAGAGATTTTTCTTCTACAATGGAAGAAAGTAACAATGAAATAATCTGATAGGTTTTAGCTCTACACTGTGCTTGTTCAAATCTTTTCTTCACTCAATCTTTTTCTGGTGCTCTCTTTCTAGTTGATTCACGCACTTTAAAATTCCACTTAGTACTTCCTCTTCTTGATTTTCATGTTCTACTCGATTCATCTTCTTTCTTCCTTCCTGAATTTCAATAATATAAGCAGCAGTATCTATATCAACAACAAGAAACATCTTGTTCATCCCTTTAAATAGATGATTTTTTTCATTCTAAAATCTTCTATATTTTTGTCACTTAGTAACTATTGTAGATATCCATCAACTTCAAATCCATTGAATCTAGATGGTTAGTGATTAATATATATTTTAACATTTTTTTGATATGATTTACTATTTTTTATTTTTTGAAAGAGCATCTTCTCAAATGTTAAAATACCTACTTCTAATATTTTAAAATTATAATATACTATAACTAGTCAAAACAATATGAATTTTACATTATGATGGTATTGATGTTGAGATCTATAAAAGGGTATTTTAAGTTTTTTTTTTAAGTTGAATTTTGATAGAGAAATGAGATTTAATGAAAATAGGTTTAGAGGTCCTAAAAGGTGACACAGATCTATGTTTTTACCCTCAAGTCAACCTTGATTAAAGTCTTTACTCAACAACTTCACTAGTTCATCTAGTTATCTCTCTTTTCAAATCCTCTTCATCAATCAACTAATATGGCACTCTAAACTGTTAGAAAATGTCTTGCTAGTAAAGTTTGACATCAATGACAACATAAAAATTGTTCCAATTGTAGTTCCCAACACTAGCTCCACTTGCTTCCCTTGTACTTTCTTCCTCAAGTAGTGATACTTGATAGATATATGCTTGGATTTTGCATGCATCATAGGATTCTTGGATTTTTTATTGAACTTGTGTTATCACAATAGTTAGTGACTAAATTGGTAACTTTGTCTTGCATTTCTTCCAATAGTTTCTCGAACTGAACTATGTTTGAAAAATTAATAGTAGTAGTAACATACTTAACTTCATATGTAGATTGTGATATACATCTCTACTTCTTTCTCAGCCATGTAATATTCTTTCTCCTAAAAAGAAAGCTTCACCACTTGTACTTTTTTTGTCATCAATATTTCCAATCAAATCAGCATTGGTATGGATTCTAAGTTCAAAATCGCCATCTTGTTTGTACCACAATCCATGGTCTTATGTTCCTTTTAGGTATGAATATCCTTTTAACAACAATCATGTGCGTTTCCTTAGGATTAGAGGAAAACCTTGCAACAATACCAACTAAATGTGCAATATCAGGTCTATTGTGCACAATATACTGTAACTTTCTAATCATTGATCTATATTAGGTCTCATTCACTTCACAAGTAGTGTCCTCCTTAGATAATTTTCATCTAGTCACCATAGTTGTACCAACTAAACTTAACTCATCCATTCAAAATGTCTTCAAAATCTCTTTAATGCATTTAGATTGAGTCACATATATATAATCTTTTGTTTGATGAACTTGTAAATCAATGAAGAAGTCAATTTCACCAAACATAGACATCTCAAAATTTTTCTCATTTGATCAATAAATTATTATCACAAAAAATCATTGCCACCAAATATTATATCATCTACAAATATCTCAACAATCAATACCTTGTTTTCATCTTCACTCTTCAAATACAAATTATTGTTTTCACTTTTTCTCACAAATCCAATCTTGGTCAAATATGAATGTATTCTTTCATACCATGATCTTGATGCTTGATTTAGTCCATATAATACTTTTTTTAATTTACAAACCAAGTGCTTCTAATCTGGCTCAACAAATCCTTCTAATTGGTCTATATATACCTCTTCTTTTAGTATTCCATTCAAAAATACATACTCAACATCCATTTGATATATCTTGAATTTCTTGTAAGTTGCATATTCCAACAGAGTTTTGACTCCTTCTAATCTTTCTATAGGTGCAAAGGTCTCACCATAATCAATTCCTTCTTCTTGGGAACCTTTACAAACCAATTTGGCCTTGTTCCTTACTACACAATTCTCATTCATTTAGTTTATGAAAATTCACTTTGTCCAATTACATTCTTATATGTGGGTCTCAACACTAGTATTCATGTATTATTTTTCTTAGTCTTATTTATCTCTTCATTCATAACATTTATCCAATCTTCATTATCAAGTGCAAATTTCATAGCCCTTGGCTCAAATTCAATACTTCTTGTCATTACTCCAACACTTTTGTCTCCAATGATTTATTCAAGTGAATTGTTCCTTCTCACATTTTTTCTAGGGCATTTTCATCTCTTTTATATCCAATATTATCTTCACTCGATTGTGCCTTAGTATCTTTCTTAGGTTGTTTTGTCTATGATTCTAGTAATTTAGGCTAATGCTCGGTAACTCTCTATTGTTGCTCAAGTGTTGTACCAGATTCATTTTCATAAAACATATACAAAATTGTAATCCTTGGATTTCTTTTTTGTCTCTTCATCATTATTATCTACAAACTCATCAATTCTAAAATGTGTGTTTTCAATCATTTTATTAGTTTCTTTGTTCAAACATTTGTAAGTCTTTCTCTTAGTAGAATAACCAAGGAATATACCTTCATCAACTTTGGAATCAAATTTTCTATTCCTTACATACTTATGAACACAAAATCTACTCCCAAATTCTTTAAATAACTTACATTTGATGTATGATCATACTAGATTTCATATGGTGTGTTGTTTTTTCCTTTCTTCATTTGAACTCGGGTGAGAGTATATATTGCAGTGCTTATCGCTTCTTTGTAGAATATTTGTACAACTTCCTTTTTAATTAGCAATATTCCAGCACAATCAATAACTGATTTTTTCCTTCTCTCAACAATCTCATTCTTCTATGGTGTCCTCAGTGTAGATAGTTGTCTCTTAATTCCATGCTTATCATAAAAGTAAGTGAATCCAATAAATATAAACTCTTAACCTCTATCAAATCTCATACATTTTAATTGTTTACTAGTTTCTTTCTCAACTCTAACTTTGTACCACTTGAACACATTAAAAACATGTGACTGTAACTTCATAAACATGACAATCATCATCCTAGAATAATCTTCAACAAATGGTATGAAATATATGTCTTCATAAAAGCTCTCAACTCTCATTGGACCGCATAAATTAGTATGAACTAATTCCAGGCTATCATTAAAAGTATGTATTTTTCTTGAAAGACTATACTTAGTCATCTTATGAGTTGTTATTGTTCACACATAAAATTCTTAGGTTTATGCAGATTTAGTAACCCTCTCACTCTTTTCCTTCTACTAACTTTGAACATACTCTCAAAGGTAACATGACATAGTCTCTTATGCCACAACCATACATCTTCAACATTTGCAAACAAACATGTATTGATTGTAGGATTTAGGTAAAATAGACTACCTCTTATTTTCTCTCTAGTACCAATCATATTTCCATAATCATAATAGATCTTTACTTTCATAATCTAGAATTCCAAATTGTGGCTTTCATTATTCAATTGAGAAACACTCAATATATTATACTTTTGTCCTTGAACCCAATATCCATCATCACACCTAATTTTTTTCATTTGGCCTCAATGAATCTCTATCTTTTATAGAACATGGAATGTCATTTCCAGGTTTAACAATTTCACCATCATACTCTTCAAGATTATCAAACTGACTTATATCAATAGTCACGTGATGTGAATGTCCACTATCAATAATCCATGTATCACTTTTACTAACATGATAAATAAGAGCATTATGTTCCTCATACCTTTCCTCATTAGGATCATCTTTAACAACAACATTTACCACTTCTACTCCTTCTCATCTTTGGTGTCTAGCTTGGTATGCTCTTCCTCAGCAATAAAGCATGATTTCTTCCTTATGTCCTTGTAGTCCTTGTTCTTTCTATATTTGTGCTCCTTATCATTTTTAACACTTGTTTTCCTGTTAGGACTTATAGGAGTAATATGACCTACCTCATTGCATTTATAACATATAAGAGGTAATTTGCCTTTACCTCTTGATAAGCTCCTTGTAAGAAATGCTTCAATCTCATCCATATCATCCTCTAAGTTTGAATCACTTTCATCCTTACTTCTCTTTTATTTATTTTAACTTCCAATGGTTAGTGAAGTCTTGAAATCATTCCCAATCATAGGCATACTATTATAAAAATTACTAAATTCAAGCGAAGTTAAACAACCAACTAAACCATCAAATGTAAGATCACTACCATACATAGCTCTAAAACCTAAATTATAGATACTCTTATGGAATACATAGATAGTAGTTTTTTGAGTACTTTACTTACAACTTCTTCATTACTAATGACTCCTCCTATATCTTTGATAGCACTCATCAATTCTTTGATTTGGTTTACAAACTAGAATATGTTTTCTCCTTTTTTCATCCTTATACTTGTATATTTTCCTCTCAGACTTTCTTCTTTAGCTCTCAATACATTTTGATCTCCACCATGCACAAGTATCAACTTGTCCCATATTTCTTTAGTAGTAGCTAAAAAAATAACATAATCAAACTTTCCATTTTCAGTGTAGATGCAATCTCAATTATCAAACTATTGTGTTCTTTCTTCTAGTTCACCTCATTAGTTGTCATAGGACCACTGGGAGGGTTATAGTAGTTGTTGAAATAGAATAGTGCATTGTCTCTAATCCTAGATAGATATAGGCTCATCCTTCTTTTCCATGAAGAGAAAACATCCTTAAGGGTTCACCTTTGGTACCTATTTCTTGTATATTTTTGGATCTTTAGCTCAAGTCCCTTCAAGCACTTTTTTTTTATACCAATTGTTAGATAACTAAGTGGGGATTGAATCAGTTATAACCAATTATCCTACAGGCCTTAAAATCACTGTTGTATCAACTTTGACTTCATAAACTTTCAGATCAATAACTTGGTAACCACATTAAACATCATAATATAAATTTATTTCATCTTTGCATCAAATTGGATGCTTAAAATACCTTAATGTTCCTTAATATACCAAGTATCAAATTAATCATCTATCATATACTAAGTTGCAACAACAACAAAATTAACATGAACTAAACTTACAACACAATAAGCTTTCATGCATTTGACACAAGTGTTTAACATGGAAACCCTATAAAGGGAAAAATCACCTCGAATCTGACAAGCCAAATATTTTCTCTTTTTTGAAGTGAGCTCTATTAGGATCCAACCCGGTTAAAGGTTACATGCACATTTTTAGTGTGACCTTGTTAGAGGGTTTTCACCAAAGATAATCTAGACCTCATCACTCCTTCACATTTTGAAAGAGTGGCCTACTCTAAAGGACTTACAAAACAATCAAAAGAGTGTTACCATATAGGATTTGAAAGACTTGTTAAGTCTATTGAGTTAAGATATTTTTCTGCTATAATGGTAAGAAAGTAACAATGAAATAATCTATTAGATTTTAGCACTACACCTTTCTGGTCTAGATCTTTGCTTCGCTCAATGTTTTTCTTGTACTCTCTTTCTAGCTGATTCACACACTTAACACTTCCACTTAGAGCTTCCTTTGCTTGATCTTCACAATGTTGTTGTGTTTTGTTCACCTTTTGTCTTCCTTCTTCAATTTCAATAATATAAGCACCAACATCTACATAAACAACAAGAAACATCTTGTTCATCCCTTTAAATAGATAACTTTTGTTGTTCTAGAATCTTCTAGATTTTTGTCACTTAATCACAATCATAGATCTCCATCAACTTCAAATTCATTTTATCTAAACACTTAAGAAATAGACTTCATCCTTGAACTTTGTACTCCATTTCAAATTGATAAAACTTCTCCATTATGTCTTCTTTGAATTTCTCTAGTTGTTGATCTCATAACTAACTTTGTCCTTATCCTTGAAACTTCTTGCCTCTTCTATTTTCTTTCTATAAGTCATGCTAGTAGATGCAACCTTGATGGTCTTACTTTGTGAGTGATTGCGATTAGGACATGTGAATGGCCTACATCCTTCAGGTGATTTGATTTATATTTTTGTATTAGCTAGTTGATTATGTTTATCCCTAATTGATGACATTATGATGTGTTTGGTGGCTTCACTAAGGTTTATACCAGTGGTTACCTGAATTGATATGGTATTACGAAGTTGTTGTATAATTAGCATGAGATGTGAGCAATGGTTGCACTACGTATAATTTATCTTATTGCACTTGACTATGTTTCTGTAGAAGTGTTTACTCGTGTTTTTTACCATGTTGACTTATATTTTTATAGTGTCAATTATGTTGTTGAGTAATTGTATTACTTCCATCATTAAATGCTTAAAATAATTAGAAATAAGTTATCCATATTAGATTCATTGATTTATATGCCATGAATGTTCATCTTGTTTCTTTCAATAATTTATGCAAAATGGACTATTTAAATTATTATTTAAATAAAATTAATCAGACGCCTTAATTACGTGACTTACATACTTGTTGCTTCAGCTATGATATATTGTGCATCTACACTTGATTTTGTTTATTTATTGTGCAAGGACCTATAACCCAGACATTGACACATTGAGCTAGTGATCAAACCTCACATGTTGAGCCTTAATCATCCTTATATGGACAATGTATCTTTTATTTATATTTTAAACCTCTGGTAATTGGTAAATCCATATTTATTATGCATGTGTCTAGCCTCGTGAGTGTGTCTTTACATTTAGGAATCCACAGGTGTCAAAAAAAAAATTAAATTAAATGTTGTTTTAATGGCTCAGAGGGATTTTATTTATTTGATTTAATCTTTATTTTATTGTTGGCTAATTTGTCATAGTTAAATCCATGCTATTGGGATTGCCTGATTTATTTGGGTTAAGGGAGCTGATTAAATTATTTTATTTTAATGATACAATTAATATGTCACTTTGTAAAAGTACATATATTGGCTAAAAGTGAGTCTAATCTCACTAATTTATTTCATAATTTTGTTGGAAATTTTTCAAAACCCCCTTGTGAGAATTGATAGTTTTGCTTGTTGCAAGAGTTAAGCTCAACGGATAGTCGCGAAATGGATCTTGTTAGATTTGTATCAAGATTTCTCCATTATGCCAATGGTTTCATCTGATTTAATATCCCCATTATTTTATAGCATTAATTCTAATTTTTCCATTTTGGATGTGAGGTAGGGCTTTCTAGTTTAATTGCTTTTAGTCTATTTTAATATGTTCTTTCTATTGCTAAATGTTAGGGAGTGGAGAACTAGTGTTTCCTCTTATTTTATGCATTTCTTGTTGAGATAATGGGTGTTGCACACATTGCATAATATTGTTATTTTATTATTTTATTTTTGTTATGTAATGTTGTGCTTAGATGGACGCGCAACATGTAAAGATTCCCATGAAATATTCTTGATGAGTTGTATTGTAACATGGTGAAAATATTTTATGTAATTATTTAATATTGGGGGAAAAGAATTAAATGCCCAATATTAAATGTGGGGTCAGTGGGTTAGGTAGCACATGGTTTATGTAATACCACTTGGTGGTTTTGTGGGACTTGCTACTATATAAGCAGCCACAAGGGTAGTAGTTGTATAGAGAAGAGAGAGTGACAAGGAGAAGACAAAAGGCAAGAGTCGAGCGGCACAAGGCTTGACAGGTTAGCCAAGGGAGCATTTGTGAAGGTTGAAAGCATGGCATGGGATGTGTGGATTCATGCTTGTTCACATAGTTTTCTCAGTTGTGGCTATGGCCATGAAGGCTTCCATGGTTGTATGGCAATGGTATTTTTGCTGAATAATACATGATGATGGATGCTTTTGGAGGCTGGGTTTTTTCCCTCAATGAGGGTTTCCCAGGGTATATCTTGTGTCACAATTTTGTGGGTATGTTGTCTATTCTCTTGCATGTGGATTTTAATTTCGTGTTTTTAGATCTATTATGGGTTATGTGGAAATGGTTATATTCTTTGTTGCCAAGTTTCCTTACAAGTGGTATCAGAGCTATGGTTTTATTATTGTAACCCTAGATTGAATCCATGGGAATGCATGAGAGGATAAAAGAAAAGGGCAAGATATATGAATGAATTATTGCAGATCTGAGGGTTTTGGGTTTGCTGTTATGATGGGATGTTAAAATATTTGGGCATGGGAAATTGTTGGACAAAAGAGTTTTTTGGATGTTTCATTTAAAATGAGGGTTTTAGGGGGTAGCATGTAGAAATGACCTCCTGGGTAAAAATAGACCTCACCATTGGATCCGGGTCGACATTTCCATAAAATTTGATATATAATATGCGCTAGTTTGGCCATGTTCAGAGGAAATGAAAGAGTTTTTTGGTTTCAACCCATGATGGCCGTCAAATTTAATCCTGTCGGAATTTTCGTCACTGAAAAAAAAAAAATTAAAAATGAAAAATCGTACTGAAAATGGTAAAAAGATTGTCTTAGTAAAATGGCCATAACTTTCTCTCAGAATATCGGATTTCAGAGTTCTTACAGGTGTTGGAAAGCTAATTCAAAGCACTACAAGATGGTGTAGGTTTGGTTCTATGATTTTGATATTTTTTTAGGTTTTAAGAGCCCTAAAGTTAGATGTTGTTTATTTTGAGCACGGATTAGGGCATAACTTGGGCATACAGAGTCGGATTTTGGACTTCAAGTAGTCAACGGAAAGCTCTTGGAGAGCTCTACAAATTGGTTCAGATTTGGTGTAGGTTTTGCATGATTTATTTATTGATATATTGATCTAAATAGTTTATAGGTATATTTTGACTATGGTAACATTGTGAGTTTATGGCATTGGAGATTTAAGATTTGATGTCATTGTATACTCAGTTCATATTTCAGATTGGTCTCATGATGATATAGTTATCAGTGTTTGGTTTGGATATGCATGATGACTTGTTGGGTCTACAAGTTGTGCAGTGTTGTAAGCGGTCTATACTTACAGGTTGCATTTATAGCTTGGTTATGGGTTGTCTTTGCCCATTGATCTTTCATTATTGATGCATATTCAGATTGGTGGCTTGGATTTGGGTTGTTTATGCCCTAAGTCACATGATTTTATCTTCATGTAGAAGGGATGAGATGTTGTTACCAGGTACAATCATGGCAGAGGATTGTGGTTGACTATGTTGACAGGTTGGACATATTGAGAGCCAGATGCTCGGTTCATGGATGTGATCATGGTGTCATGAATTTTGGCATGACATGATTGGTTATACAGGTACATCCTTGATGTTCATTAGCTTGGATTTCTAATTTGGTTATGGTGTTATATCTTCTTGGTTGAGGATCATGGTTATTTGGTTTCTTTTGAGGAGCTCATGATGTGCACTTTGAGTTCTTTGATGGTTTGATGCCTTGGTTGATTCTCATGGTTAGAGGATGGGTTTTCATCATGATGTCATGGATAGCTTGGATACACGGTTTAGTGGGAGCTCGTGACAGTGATGGGGTGACAGTGTAGGATTAGTTCCTGGTTTGGTTTATATCTTCTTGGTTTGGAGAGGATGGATTTTATGATGCCATAGGTGACTTGGTACCACAGTTGAGTGGGAGTTGTTGGCATTGATATATTTATTGAGTGTTTGCAGATGTTGGAGGTTTGTCTTAGATCCTGTTGCTGCAGAAGCATCTTTGACATTTGCATGGTGCACTTGTTATCTTCATGTTGTGTGAAGATGGTTAGATCTTGAGGACTCATGGAGTTTTTGGTTATCTTCATGGTATGTGGAGATGGTTCTTCCTAGTATGTGGAGATGGTTTTCTTCATGGTGTATGGAGATGGTTGCATCTTGAGGACTCACAGGGTTCTTGGCAAAGGTGTGGTTTATGCTTTTATTTGGCATGTTATCCTTGGTATGAGGATGGTTTCATTATTATGTCATGGTATACTCTTGATACGAGTTTAGAGTTGTGACATGTTATAGTATGTTCATGTGGAGCATGTTATCTCTTTAGTTGAGATGGTAAGATCATGTTGTCATGTTTATGTTCCTGAGGCCATGGTTGGAACTTGGACATTGATCTTGGTTTAGTTTCTTGGTATTGAGTACACTAATCATAAGCTGGATACTTCATGATATTGCTATGTTGCATTTGGAGTTGGCATGGATTGATTGGTTACAGGTGCTCATGGATACTTAGAGACGGTGGTGACGCTGATTTCTCTTAGATTAGAGAAGTATTTGTTGGGATGGTTGATGGTTTCAGCAGGAAGTCCGAGGGGCAGTCACCTGATATGGACTTGAGAGGAGATTGTTCTTAGATGAGTCTTGGTTGGAGACTTGGGTATCTTGATGAGCATTCTCATTCCCCACTCTTGATCTACTCGACAGTTTGCTACTTGAGAGGTATAGCCCATTGTTTCTCTCAGTTGCATTATATTTATGCTTGTCTTTCATGGATATGGATCTTGAGCTATGGTACATGAGTTAGTTCTGGAGGGTTCATTTGAGAGATGGTTAAGCATTGGTTATCTCCATGTGCATATGTTGTTATGTTGGTTGAGTTTGGGAGATGGTTTTATATTGGGCATTTTCCTTGGATTAGGAATGGTTATTCCTTGGTTTAGGAATGGTTTATTGAGTTTGATCTTCTTGTGAGAGGCTTACATCCATGATGAGTTATATGGTATGGTTTGGGTGTTGTTGAGGCTTCTTGTTGGGGTTTTATGGAGGAGATCATACTTGTACAGTTTACATCTAGAGGTGTGTGTAGAAGGACATGATACAGGTTATGATTTGCATGGTTTCTCTGGTCTTGGTTATCTTCCTGGATGTTCAGTTTTGCCTACATTGGATTTGAGATTGGTTAGAAATTGTGATTACTGGTTTGTGCTCATGTATGTCATGTGAGAGATGACATGGTTATTCCTTTATCTCTTTCCTCTGTTGGTTGTGGTAAACTTGGGAGAGCATTGGAGACTTGTTATGAGAGTTGTTCTTGCAGGATATTAGTTTATGTATTGTTGATGTCCTTGATACTACATGGATTCACTTCTTTGAGATGTTGTGAGTGGATTGGTTATAGATTTGACATTATCTTTTGCAGTGGGAGCTTCTTGGTATATATGTGGCAGGTATTGCTCTTGAGGCTTGTGATTGCAGGTTATAGATTGGATATGTCAGTGATATGAGATTCACTTGTTATATCTTAGAGGTATGGATAGTTGGATGGGTTTGGCACTTTGCTGTGGGTGCTATTTCAGCTATGGATATTTTGACAACTACGGATACATGTGATTACCTTTGGATCAGGTTATTTGTGCTTGGAATTTTAGTTGGTACAGGATTTTATGATCTTCTAATGTGACAAGTTGGGTGGTTTTCTCTTTGGATGGCTTCTATGTATGTCCAGTGGGAGTGGCATAATAGGAGGTGAGATCATTCATGTTCGAGATGATGGATACTTTGATTTTGTTGCAGGTACCAGGATGGAGCACTTGGTGTATTTTGATCCATGATTTTGGATGTGCTGGGAGGGATTGTTCCCTTGTTCATTTATGTGGCTACGGATTGACCCTATGCAATGTATACAACAAGTGGAAGATTGTTGAGATAATGGGTGTTGCACACATTGCATAATATTGTTATTTTATTATTTTATTTTTGTTATGTAATGTTGTGCTTAGATGGATGTGCAACATGTAAAGATTCCCATGAAATATTCTTGATGAGTTGTATTGTAACATGGTGAAAATATTTTATGTAATTATTTAATATTGGGGGAAAAGAATTAAATGCCCAATATTAAATGTGGGGTCAGTGGGTTAGGTAGCACATGGTTTATGTAATACCACTTGGTGGTTTTGTGGGACTTGCTACTATATAAGCAGCCACAAGGGTAGTTTTTGTATAGAGAAGAGAGAGAGTGACAAGGAGAAGACAAAAGGCAAGAGTCGAGCGGGACAAGGCTTGACAGGTTAGCCAAGGGAGCATTTGTGAAGGTTGAAAGCATGGCATGGGATGTGTGGATTCATGATTGTTCACGTAGTTTGCTCGGTTGTGGCTATGGCCATGAAGGCTTCCATGGTTGTATGGCAATGGTATTTTTGCTGAATAATACATGATGATGGATGCTTTTGGAGGCTGGGTTTTTTCCCTCAATGAGGGTTTCCCAGGGTATATCTTGTGTCACAATTTTGTGGGTATGTTGTCTATTCTCTTGCATGTGGATTTTAATTCCGTATTTTTAGATCTATTATGGGTTATGTGGAAATGGTTATATTCTTTGTTGTTAAGTTTCCTTACATTTCTATCACCTGGTTGGGTGGGAGTGAGCATTTATATTTGGCAAGAACTTAAAAATGCAAGTTTAGGTGTTGTTATGTTGCCATTCTTTTATGTGGTTGATTGGAAGTCAACTTTTATCTTATTTTCTTTATTTTGGGCATGTTTTCTCAAGGGATTTTTTATCTCATCGAATTCCATGGTGTTTTAATTTTGAGGTTTTTTGGCATCATCTCATTTTGCATACCATGTGGTTTTTTCCTAGGTCTATGTTTGGATTAATTAGAAGTTAGACTTTGTAACCTTCCCCTTAATAATCAGGTTTGTGAAATTAGAATGGTTATACAACATTCTAGGGTATTTTATTTCTTGATTCAAAGTTGTGTCCTAGTTTTGGTTTTGGTAGACTTGTGAGTTATGCCAAATTTCTCAGTTTGTAAATTTGAGCCTATTTGGTGAATTTTATTGGACCCTTGATCTTTGACCCTATTCTTGAGTTGGGGTTTCAGTTTTGCTACTATATGAGAAATTTAAATTTTGGGCTTTTTATTCTTGCCTCGTCTTATGTGTTACCCATATTTTGTTGGGGTTTTGGCAATTTCTTATTGGATTGTAGAAATGGATTGTATTCCATGTTCCCCTTGATGATATGTTGTTATTTCATGAACATAGGGATTCATGTTGAATCCATACTCCTAGATATAATTTGATTGAGTGAGTTTATTACTTATATCATTGTTGCATTTCTCATGTCCAACCCTTACATTGGTATTACTTGATTAAATTTGTAAAGTTGGTTGTACCCACACATAAGCATGTGTCTATGCATATGATGGGATCTTGTGAGACCCAGACTCGTGGATATAGGTCGTTTGAGAGATTACGCAATTGGGGGTTGGGTTGGGAACTTGCATTGCCTATGGGAACTCATTGTGTGATGAGCATGGGTATATAGGGTAAACATATGGAGTGGTTTCTATTATGTACTATAACCTAGAAGTGGTTGGCAAGGTAATGTGAAGAGGTTTAAACAAGTTTTAACTAAAATTAAATAGTGGTTAATAAAACTTAACATAAGATAAATGAACACTTTTATGCTTTGTGTGTATCATGAGGGAGTTGGTGTGAGGGTGTGGTGTGATGACCTCCTATTGGAGTTGATTCTACACTAGTATGATGACCTCTTGGGGCGATTTGATTCCATACAACATATAGCTTGGAATTTCTAACGTTAAGTGACTTACACTCTACTAGAGTCCCTACATAGTTATCCTACAGTGGTTTGACCAGTGACTTGATGTACTACATTGTCTTCATAATCATATAGATGTTGGTATAATATTCCTCTTGGTACATGTCTTAGTCATGGGTGTGTGTCTTATGTGATTGTAGTTGGGTCATTATCTCCATCAACATGGTAGAAGTGGGTTTGTGGGTTCCACATGGTTAGGAGATGTAGCTACCTATACCACTATTGGGGACCGATGTATAGAGATGGTCAACTTATTTGAGGTCAATGTTGGATGTTGACTTGGTACTTCGGTGTATTTGGAGTATTATTTCCTTGTGATTTATGTATTACCCTGGATGTCTTGATAAAATATTTTAGATGATACTTAGTTTGTCTACTTTTTGCATTCCTTTATCATGATGTTAGATATTATTATTTATTTTATGTTACTTACCATTATTATGAATTAGCAATGTGATGAATAGATTAGCATGTTGGATGTTCCATGTTTCTTTGATGGCATATATTTGGTTATTGGTAGGTTGGAACTCATAAGGTAACACCAATGAGCTTGTTGGTGAATTGTGATTTCATGCTCAGGGGTATGGTTAGGATCTTTGAGGTCTCATGATGTCATTATGGTATGGAGGAAAGAAGCATGGCTGATTTAGTTTGATTGCATATTTGCTTTCACTTTCCCTCCATTATGGTGTTTCTTATGTGCATGTTGTTATATGAGGATATTGATTATCATGGATTGGAGTATTATGATGTACATGTTAGGTATGTTGAATCTCTTTTTTCTTATTGATGTATTTATGTGTGGATATGATTATCCCTAGTGTGGAGTTAGCTTTATTTTCATGTTGTACATTGGTTTTGACATGCTCCTTTCATTTATTGTTCAGGGTGCCTTCCTATTGCATATCTTGGTAACTAGGATCACCAAATTTTCCTAGGTTGGGTTACTTTGCATTTAATTTATTATTTTCATAGCTTATCTTTTTTTATCTCCTTTATTTCCAAGATCTTATTGAGAGATTTCCAACACATTTTGAATGGAGTCAGTCAGAGTTTGGATGCGAAAGTTATGGCCTTCATAATGAAAACAATTTTTGGCTGCATGTGAAATCTCATACGAGGAAATACTTTTGATGTGAAATCTTGAATGGGACTTGAATTTACTCATATGGCATAGTGGAAAGCCTTGTATAACACCCCTCTGATGTGAAGTCTCATACAAAAAATAGTGGGTACTTCCCCACACTTTCTAAAGGTGGAAATTAGTGTTTTGAATACCATGTTTAGTGTTACACCTTCCTAATCTATAATAGTTCAAATATATATGCCTTCTTTGATTTTTCCTTGTACTGCCTCTTCTTTCTTACATTTTTATGCTAAATTCAACTTGTATGGATTAATCATTTAGGAAATGTGCTTTGGGTTTTAAAATAAATGTGTTGTAAGTAATGAACTCTTGGTGATCTTTGGTGGTTGGTGTTTAGTCTCTATTTGTGATATTTTGATATTTTATGTTTTTAGTTGCTTGTGTCTATGCTTTATCTTTAAAAAAATGTCTTTGTTTATCCTTGTTTCCAAGGACCTTTGGTTGGGGCATTATATTTTTCAAGAATTCTTAATTTTCATCAAATGTTTGCCTCAAATTAAACTATTCTAAACTTGTTCTTCATTTTCATGCTTGGTAAACATTACAACTTGCTTGATCAATACTTGACTTTGTTAACACTACAATTACTCAGTTAACACTATACTTCTTCACTTCCTTATTAGGTGTTCGATGACAACTATAGTAGCTCAATTATTATTGCATTTCTTCATTTACCAACCAAATTATCTTGTACATACATCATGCTTAAGATCATGTAAAGAAATCAAACCAACATTATATTGTATAAGGCTAACTCATTCAATTTCCCATTGAATACCACACACCTATCAACACTTACATCATCATACTTTCTTCAAGTCCTCTTGATCAATCAAATCCTCTTTATTAATAAAAGGATATGGAACTCTACTGAAATAGCATAATGTCTAATCAATTAAGGCTTTATATTAATGAATAACAACTAATATTACTCTTATACATACATTATCATCATTATTAGTTGGGGTTAATACTACTTGTGTGTGTTGATTAATATTTCCATAGTTCCAACACATTTGAAAATACATAAAGCAAAGTTTGCCTAATTTCATGACTCAATAGTCAATAATTTGGCCCACAACTTGATGCTCTTGTGTCTCACACAAAGTGGTTGCCCACAATAGATATTGGCTTTTTCATAGATGGATTACCCACATTTAAAGGAACATATATGGTGAGTGTAAATCTTGGGGCGATCCAAGTAGTCCACTAGGATTGGTCCTTGCACCAAGATATTGAATGGAAAAATAGGGTAGCTTCTAACCTATTGTTCTTAGTAAGAGTTTCGCTCATAACACCCCTCTTCCATCTGATATAGGAAAAAGGCCTGGTAGCCACAAGAGTACCTTAAGCATACCCACCCAATGATTTCCTCATGGTCACAATCTCACAAGTACTCACACCAAATGGATCAAGTGTTATGTCCCAGAAGGCTTTCACCTTTGTCAAGGGCCTTGTGATTATAGTGGGCCAGATAGTTGGGTTTTTCTTGTTCCCACTTTGGTCATTCCTATTGGTATCTTTCCATCAATAGAAGGCCCTCTAAAAGAGTAAATCTCACTAGGAGATTGAACAAAATGGATCCACACCAAGGAGGTCAATATTTCTGATTTTCCACAAGGGAAAAGAGCATACTCTCGTACTCCCCAATAATTTTCCCAAACACACCAAGTAGATTTGTTAAGATCACTAAAGAGTAAAATATCCCACTCACTTTCTTGATCCAATGAAGAGTCAAGATTTCTTATAATTTACCTCAAGGGAAAAGAGAATACTCTCCTATCAACAAAGGACCCTTACTTTCGAGTTTAATGTGCCTATGAAATGAAAGAGAAACTAGTATATGAAAGAACAAGATAAGAAAATGAAGACACGAAGAAAATCTTTTTGTTTTTGTGCTTGGGCAGCCCTACAAACAAGTGTTAGTAGCCTTTTTTGCAATTTTCTCCTTTAGAAATGCAAGAAAGCAAGCCCCTACAAAATAACAAGGTTAGGGCATCAAATAGATAATGAAAACTAAAACTAAACCCTGCAAAACTAGTGTTAAAGGATGTTAGAAGACCATCAAATCTAAAAATGAAACATTGAAATGCAAACTAATATCCTAGAATCATACTATGCAAGCAAGTCAAACCAGGTGATTCATTAACTAACAAAGAGTCGTACAATATACCCTACTGAAGTAGAATGATAGACATGTTCAGTATGACAAAGGATATCAAACTAGTATGAAACTCTGTAAGAGGAAGTACAATACAATACAGAGAAAGAGTATGATAGGCCAGAACTAGAAGAGTATCATACTACAATAGGATGGAGTGTCGTGCTATAGTATAGTAAAGTGGCATATGATATGTATGGTTACAAGATTCAAAACCTACAACAACAAAATCCAATTAAAAAAAGAAAAAAAGATGGAGCTAAACTAAGGAGTCTAGACCTATGGTGGGTGCCCAAAATGTATGCTCAAAAGGTGAACACACTTCTATAGACCATTATACTTGAGAGAACCCATGATGAAGAGCATCCTAAGAGGTAGCTTATAACTTCCTATCTATGACGTGCAAGGATTCAAAGTAGTATGGTGGCTCTCAAATAAACCTAGTTAAGCAACCCTTGCAATGTGTACCATAGAATAAAAGGTTCAAAGGAGTAGAGGCAAGAGTGTCAATATCCAAGAATCAATTATGCAGTGCAAGATGCAAGCTAAGCTTAATGAGGTGCAAGATCTAAGCTAAAAAAGAGCTATAAAACCCCTAATTAGACTATGTGGGCTAAGCTAGTGCACAAAGAAAATATAAGTTAAGAATGCAAGTAAAACAAGTAAGTGCAACTGTGCTCAAGAGTATTAGTAAACAAAAGGATAGCATAAAATTAGAGTACAAGCATAAGGTATGAGAGAGTGAGTAGAGAGCCTCCTTTCAAAGAGAAATTGAGAGTAAGGATTTAGAGGAAAAATCTACGATGGAGAATGAGTTTCATGTTGACTTTGTGCACAAAAACCTCGAAGAACCAAAATCAACAATATTGTTTAAGAGGAAAAACATGTTTGGAGGAGAAAGGAAATTCCACCCACCTTGAAACATTTTCCCTCACTTGTGTAGAAAAAATTCTTTTCTTTTTATTTTTAAAATAGGAACAATCCTTTTCATATGTACACTTAGGATAAGAGGGACTTTGGGGACTTTTATTTAATTAGAAGGGGATATGATTCTTTTAATTAAATGGGAACTTAGGATAAGCTGGTCAAATATAAAGTATTTTGAATAAAATTAAGATTTGATCAAAGACGATAGCTAAAAGAGGTCTAGTCTAGCATTTAGGAATTTAATAATGCAAAAAGAGGCCTCATAGTTTACTGGACCATTTTTGGGTGATTACAAGTATTGGAGAAGTAGTGGGAAGCATCCATTTCTCGGTTCTTGTTAAATGGACCCCTTGGGGGTATTTCAAATCTAGAATAGATCTTAAGAAAATAGATCCTCTTTCCCCTCACCTCTTTATTACGGTGGCAAAGGTTCTTAGTAGAAACATGCAAATGCTTGTTACCAATGGTAGCATAAATGGGGTTAGAGTGGCCACCTCCCTTCGGCCAGAAGTTTTGCAATAGTTTCTAGATGACACCTTCTTTGGGTTATCCTTAGTAATTGATGCTCAAGAATGGAAAAACCTTCTCTCAAACTATGCTCTAGCCTCAGACAACAAATCGACTATGGTAAAACTAATTTTTTTTCTTAATACTATTTTGGGCCTCAAAAGAAAAATTGTTATGATTATGGCTTGCTAATCAACTCTTCTTCTTACTACTTACTTGGATGTACCTCTAATAGTTAAGGAGGTTACTCCTAACTTCTAAAACTCAATTTCGGAAAGAACTATGAAAAAAATTGCAAGATAGAAAGGAAAAATGTTAAGTAATGTTGGGAAGCTCTATCTACTCTCTACCTCTCTCTTAGGCATCCCAATTTACTTCTTGTTAGATGTTCAAGATTTCTTGTGGTATGGCTAATAAGATTGAATATATACAATTGAACTTCCTCTAGATTGGGGTGGAAGAGAAAAAAAGAATGAGCCTGGTCAATTGGGACATGATTTGCAAACCCAGATCGAATGGGGGTGTGGGGATCCACAAGATCATTGATCTTGTTTAATCTATTTTTACAAAGAGCAGTTGGTAGCTAACTAGGGATTTAGCGGATTGGTGTAGGACTATGAAAGCTTAGTATTTCAAAACTTTTTTCAACAACCTTCTAACCTCTTACAATCTCCTGGTGGGTTCCAAGATTTGGGCTAATATTTCAAAGAGTTTGAGTGTGCTAAGGGAAGGGCTTAAATGGAAAAGTGGCATGGATTGTACAGAACTTATCTCCTCAAACGAAGTGGAAACTGCTTGCTCCAAGTTTGGTGAACTATCTCAATCTTGTTCCCAGGTCTATGGATCTTTAGAAGTTATTAAATGGAAATTGAATCCCTTTATTTCTAAAGGAAGATAGTTAATTTTTTGTTGTTGAATATGTCAGTAGATTTTATGATCAAATCTGCTTACTCATAGCTGACTAGAAGCAATGTGGAAACTCTCAAGTGGAAGGTGTGGATCTCCTAACTTATTTTGAAAGCAAATTCCTTTTGGTGGATGATGTTATGTGGAAAAATTCTAACACAAGACAATATGGTTAAGAAATATGTTGAATTGGTTAACAAATGTATCTAACGCCCTTTGCATTGGAAATATGTAATATAGTGTTGAGTAAGCTCAATGTTAGTTGGGATTTCTTGGAGGATTTGCAACAATTCATCAATAACTAGGGTAACCTCTCTCACCACCCACTAATTAGACAAAAGTGGAGACTAATTCCCCCACATCTAGTGGAGTTTATGGAAAAAATACATCAATCACATTTAGAGATATTGAATCTTTGACAAATAACATGATGACTGGTCTTTAGAAGTTGTTATTAGAAAATGTGAAAATAAGCATATGGAAAACCTTAGAGGGACCCCCTTTGGTGAGGGATTGTGGATTAGCTAAAAAATTGGAATTTTCTTAATTCCTTCCACCGCTATAATACTCGAAAAGAGTGACTAGATAGAGCTCTTAGTGGATGAGCCCCTCCTACCCCTGGGTGAAACTTAATTTTGACATGCTAGAGATTGTAAAGTTGTGGGAGGTGGGATCATCAGAGATTACACTAGCTCCATGATGCTTGCTTATGTTGGGAATTTGGAGGTGACCATCAATAATCGAGTAGAAGCTATGGCTTTGTTTTGGGGGGTAAATTTTCTCTCTCCATTGGTAGCAAAAGGTTTATTATTGAAGGAGACTCAAAGCTCATTATTGAAGATAGTAAGGGTGGGAAGTCATGAGGATGGAAAGTGGCCAACATTATCAAGGATATAAGAGTTATGTTAAGTAGGCTTGAAGACTTTACCATCCAACACATCTTCAAGAGGGTAATGTTGTGACATATGCAATAGTGGTGGTTGGGCTTGGATTATATGGTGTGATTTTCTAGAGAAATCGTCAAGTATAAATATAAAGGTCATAATGGCTATTGAACAAAAAGAAGGAATGAATAGTAATGTGCATGAATTAGCATAAAGTTAGAAAGCTAGCGAGAACGAGTAATTTTTGAAAACCCAAAGATGAAATGGAGGATTTTGACGTTGACTAGATCCATTTGGCTAACAACCCCAACTTTGTTCTTCAGAAGGGTCACACCATATGTAATAATAAAGGGAAAGGGCTTGTTGTCATGATATTTAAACATTGGGAAAATGAGATCATGTAGAACCATGTTGATTGTCTTTGATTAATTACCATTCAATTTTTCCATCCTAAATGGCATTATTACAAGGACACTTGGCAATGAAAGGATGTCCCTCATAGAAGGACATGCTAGGTCATCATTGCCTTGGGAAAAACAACACATGCTAATCATTTCTCTCCTTTTTCACCATCTAATGGTTTAATTACCAAAGGTCCAAGAAAAAGCTTCAAGGAGGATTTTAGGCTCTGTAAATTCTACATTATTGTGAAGAGAAGATTTAGAGTTAGTTGGAAAGGAAAATAGATGGAAGGGGAGCTTGCTCAGGTGGAGTCGAATAAAATCAAAGACACCACAAGAAATAACCATGCCTCTAGATGGTTCTAGATGGAGGGATTGTTACTTACATAGAAGTCATGACTGGTTTCAACATTAACTTCTCTCTACAATTTGTTAACAATTGGAAAGACAAAAAAATCACAATGGGAAACATCACCTTTGAAGTTTAATGAAGAGGCAATAACCCGAGCCACTGGGCTTTCCACTTAAGGGCATAAGAACAAGGCAAGCCATGTAATGGATGAAGATAGCCTTAATCGCTTCTTCCATGGAGAGGAGGAGCTTGTGAAGTTGCACAAAGGATTTGGATTTAACATAAATGAGCTTCTAAAAAACCCTAGGACCAAGTTTTCACTATTATCATGAAATATTTCACTCTAGAAGGTCGAGCGTTGTTATGGTGTGTATTATTCCTATCATTTTTCTTTCCTTCACCACTTTAGGCACCATGATCTTGTTTTGATTCATTTCTACCTTCTTCATTCACTTACTATCATTTTCCTCTCCTTCACCACTTTAGGCACCATGATGTTATTTTAATTTACAATTTTCATTTGCCTTTGTGCCCTTCCTAGTCTATTATGGTTTAAATTGCTCCCTCCTCCCTAACCCTTCCCCTAGGTAGCACTATAGATTTCCCTTGAAATAAGAAAAGGTTGAAAAGACCCAAGTCTGATTCCAATCAGAGATGGCAAATAAAGGTAAAATTAATTAGGTGGCTCCCTAAAAAATAAAAGTTGTCAAAAGGCCTAAAACAGAATCCAAAGTTTATATTGTAGATCCTCCACAATTGCTGCCAAACCTAGGATAAATTATGCAAGAGCATCCTTGGGTTGTTGGCAAATCTTATATCACCCAAAAAGATATTTTTTATTTTCTATTTTTCAATTATCTGACTAACAATTTGAGTTGGCAAACACTTGCTTATTCTTTTTAGATTATGCGAGCTTGGCTTTATATTGTAGACCTATCATGGATCATTGTCCTAAGTGCATAGAATTTAATGTTACAACTGGCAGAAATTATGCTTCATCTTCTCAAGTGTTGATTCTCTATGTTGTTCTTCATTTGATGTCTGGTATTTAATTTAGTGAGGTTCTATATTTAAGAGTTAACTTACACGCTCTTGGATATAAGTAGTTGGTTAACATGTGGACCTATACATGAGGCTGCATAATGATATGTAGTGTATCATGTATATAGTCATTAGTTATTTGATGGTAAATCATATATTGTAACACATGTTTCTTGTTACTGGAAATTGTGAACTCAAAGCCGACCTATGTGTCCTGATGTCTATATATGTAATGTCCTTGAGCCTTAGAATCATCACCATTCAATAGTGAGTAAGGAGATACTTGGAGGAAGCTTGGAATAGGGAGTTTTGGTATGTAATATGTAGATTATTGGCCCTAATTGGGAAGGCCTTACAACCTACCATGTTGGTTATCATTTTGTATGTGAGTTGTGTAATCAATCAATATTCAGTTATGTATATGAAGATCTCTTGTTTATAAGTGTGTTATTGTAATTGTATCTTGTTATACTTCTGTAGTGTTGTATTTTTTAGGGACTTGGTCATCTCCTTTGGAGGTACACTTGTCTTGTACTACATCATATGGTATCAAAGCTAAGGTTTGATTTTGTTGGAGGTTTGATCTTGTTGAGTGTGGATGGATCTAATGGTTGTTGATCTGATCTTGGTGAGCTTGTGAAGACTTGAATACCTTGCTTGTCAGGTGGCATATTGGAGTTTCAACTCACAATTGCAAATGACTTGTTCTAGTTTTGAGGAATCTTGTTATAGACCTGTTGATTCTTGTTGCTGAATAGATCGTCGAAGTTTGAGGCAGTTGCACCTTGTTGTAATTCAGCATGTCGTCTAGAAGAATGAGCCATAGGAGGTTGGAGAATATGTTTGAAGAATTCAAGGCTGATATAAGTAATGAAATCTGAAACGTCTTGAATGACTTAAGAAGGAATCCTGAAACAGAAGAGGATTATGGTGAAGCTATTGAAGATCTTGAAGTAACTGAAGTAGAGATCTTTGCAAAATAAGAAAGATTGTAGAAAGCTATGGCACAAGTTGGTTACTCATAGAGTGGAAGTTTCAAATTATTTTGGTTCTTCAGATTCAAAGGCATTGATAGATTAGATTAATGGACTTTATAATTACTTTGAGCTTGAAAATATTGTAGATCCATAAAAATTTGGGTTGGCACAAACTAAATTGAAAGGTCATGATGTCTTGTGGTGGAAAGAATTGCAAAAAGATAGAGAAAATAATGATGAACCTAAGATTAGCAGCAAAAAATCCATGGTTTCTAGATTGAAGGCTAAATTCATCCCTAAAGACTATGAACTTGAATTGTTTAAGAAATTACAAAACTTGAAGCAGAAAGATATGTCTGTGAAGAATTTTACTAAATAATTTTACAAGATACAAATCAGATATGGACATTGTGAATCTTCTAAGGAAAAGGTTGCAAGGTATGTCAATGGTTTGAAATTCAATGTTCAAGATGAATTGAGTATGTTGAAACTTAGTTCAATAGAAGATGTTTATCAATATGCATCGAACGTTGAAGAAATGTTAGGAAGGAAAAAAGGTAAACAAGAGACTAACGTTGACAAGGGTAAGCAACTTGTTTTTGATAAGAAGTTTGTATTCAAATGTACTTGTTTTGAATGTGGTAAGGGTTGACACCGAGCTTTTGAATGTCCTAGCGTGAAAACTAACAAACAAAACTTGGTACTATAGGAAGAACAAAAAGTGGAATCTTTTGATGTTGATTTTTTTTTTTTTTTGAGATGGAAACAACTAGATCACATAGATATCAGCATCTATGTCATTACATAGCTGATTACAACATGATAAGTGTATATCTAAACCAGAAGTCCTCCTTTGGCTAAGCTGCCACGTGCAAGGGGATCCAGTCCGTCAAAGTCACCCAAGGGTCGACCTGGCCCAAACGCGCCTCCAAGGGTTTGAACCTTCGTGGATGGCAATGTCAATCGTACTATCATCCTCACCAATTGTGCCCAACCAATTGAGCTACAACCCTTTGGCTTGATGTTGATTTGACTTCACTAGAAGTTGGAGAATCTCTATTGATGAGAAGAATCATGTTAAGAGTGATGTGAAACTAGTGCAAAGAAGACTCTTGTTTATGTGAGTGCTTGTCATGTTTTACTTGGAAGACCTTGGCAATTTGATAGAGGAGCTATACATGATTGCAGAAAGAACAATGTTACTCTTGAGAAAGATGGAAAGAAATTTGTTTTGATTCCTTAAGGATGACAAAGTTGTCAAAGCAGAAAGCCAGAGTGTTTGAGACTCTCAGTTTGACGACTGCACAACAGGTGGTTAAGGTTCCTACTATTCATGTGATTAAGAGCAAAGGTAAAGGAAATAAATCTTCTAACCAGATGAAAATATACATGTTGGACAAACTTCTATGTTGATTGATGAAGAGGATTTGTGAATTAAGAATGAGCATAGTATTTATGTTTTGAATTCTTTCAGTTGTTCATAAGTCCTTATGGAACATCTTCTTTTGTGCAATCTTGCATCACCCAAAAGATATTTGCTGATTTCTATTTTCTAGCTATCTGACAAAACAACTGTCAGAGTTTATACTTCATCTTCTCTAGTGTTGAAGCTTACATGCTCTTCGATCTGCCTCTCGCCTTGTACAACATCAATAAAAGAGATGGTAGTTATAAAAAATATGGTATGGAGAATGAAACCACAACCAAGACTTAATGCTAAGTTAGAGTCGAGCACCCAAAATAGTAACAATTCCACCCATGTAACAACTCTCAAGGTAGAAGACCTTAATTTGAGTTAGAAGGTCAATTGCAAAGCACTCTCTTACTGATTATTTATCATCCTTTGATCAAGGTTAAATGATAGCTCTCTCCTTTATCCCCCTTTGGTCAAGGTTAAATGATAGCTCTCTCCTACATCCAATGGCTTTTCCTTCATATTAATATGCTAAAGTTCCAAACAATTCTTCTAAAATAAGAAACTTATGTCAATAAATTTAAAATGTTATAAAATTTGTAAGTATGGTTTTACAATGCACAATTCAATTTAAGAATTTTTTGATCTTTTGTTTATAATTTTAGTTTTAGAGTTATATATTCAAATAATTAATTGTTTGGACATACTTTTGTCACATTGTCTAAAACTCAAATTATAAGTGACAAACTTCTCCCAGTGATCTTTCTTCTCAAGCTCTTTGATCTGGATGTAAGTAGAACAAGAAAGAAGTTTTTAGTGTTTACTGTTTTGGCTCTAAATGACTATTGCCTGCTGTATGCGTCTACAGAGATTCTCATCAGTATTCTATTTTGCTTGATCTAGTTTGTAAATCCCAAATCATGCAATCAGGTTGAAAAGGCTGCCTACTTTTTCCTGAACACCTCAAATTGGGAGGATTTAACTCAGTACTTTGCATTGAGGGGCCCAGAGTTGCTTCATATGAATCAATATATTCTAATCAAATGGTGTATAAAAGAGCACTCAAAAAATTCTTGCCAAACATAAATCAAAGATTACAAATTTAGGAAGGAACTAATACTAAAATGAATGGCAGGCACCTCCATAGATACCTTCAAAAGTAGATAAACAGAAGCTACAATCAAACCCAATCAAATAGATATTTAAACCATTGCAAACCCTCTAAACTTTACTTAAAGCCACAATATCAAAGTACCAATATCAGGCTGTTAAAAACAATTAAAAGACTAGGGTTTGATAGAAACCCTAGACAACAATGCCATACATTTTGAATCAGGAAAAGCATTTTAAATCAGGACAAGACATTGAAGTTTTAAACACAGTAAGATGAAGGCAATAAAAAAGATCAGAGAGTATGCAACACATACGGAAGAGACGAACATGACAGAACGAAAATAGGAAAACCCTGAAAACAGCAAGAAAAAGGAGAAAAAAGAAAAAACCGGAATTTTTCAACGTAACTGAGACCATCAGACACCATTTAATCTGCAAGTTGAAAACATTAAGTCCGCATCATGGTTGGCCATAAAGACCCATCATTTGGTCTCAAGATCTACGCATATTAATCATAAGAAAAAAAAAACTACAGAAACATGGCACGCAAATCTTCGAATAATCATCTTTAGCGATGAAAAAGAACGAGAAGAATCGAAGTGCTAAAACAATGACAGCATTGTAAACGAAGAATCACAGGACATTACAATCAACACCAATAATGTAATTTAATTTCTGACAAAACAGAAAACAAATCAAACATCGTCTTTGCTTCCACAATGATGAAAAAACCTTTGACGAGGCAGACTTTTAAGCGAACATTTTCGAACCACTTGGGAGAGGAAACCCTAACCCTAATGAACCTCAACAAAGTTTCTTTATGTGAAAAATAATATGCAGACATTTGGCAGCATTAATAGTGGCTCGAATCTTTTTTAAAGGACGCATGACTTGAACCTTTGATCTTAAAAAATTACAAGATAGATGCCCTAGCTCCAATTTACCCACTAGTGTACACGAGTATTTGAGAGAGTTTGTGATATTGCTGTTTAGTTTTGAGTGAAACTCATTGATCCATATTTCATGAGTAGTGGTTTACCCAAACTTATCTCTCATGACAATGAATAGAAATAACACTCATTGGATCTAGGTGATGTTCACCGAGGTGAAGCACCACGACTTCCCCAGAGGTCACCCATCCTAGCATTACTCTAGCTTGTGCATGCTTAACTACGAAGTTTCTTCCATGGTTAAACTCACTCTTCTTGCAACCCGATTTGCAAAGCTTTCACCAATTTTTGTGCATTGTGAACCATTCATTAGAAACCTCCTTAAGCTCATCAATTGATAAGTAGGAGATGTTTTCCACAGGAAGTCAATTTGTGATATTGTTATCAGGACTAACTCTATAGTTTTTGAGTCAAACCGATTGACCCATATTTCAGGAAGTCAATTTGTGATATTGTTATCAAGATTAACTCTGTAGTTTTTGAGTCAAACTCATTGACCCATATTTCATGTGTAGTGGTTTACACAAACCCATATCAAAGTTAAATGATTTTCTAATAGTCTTTAAGAATAAATTGAAGATAAGGTGAACTAATATTTAAAGTAGCACTTGTATGTATAGGAAGTTTAAAAGATAGTATATATGATATTAAACATAAAACTTAAATGTATTCTTATATTGCATAATTAATATATATAATAATAAAAATAATTATATATTTTATGGTAAGTAAAATAGTCTAGGCACAAGATCTATAAGTGCATTGGCCTTGCAAGTTTTGAACCTTGATGGCATTGGTTCAAATACTAACATCTCCATCTCCACCTTATTATGGACCTCTAGTCCTTGACCCCACCTTTTGTCCTAGATCAAGGTCGCCTGGAGCATCCTTGAACTGTATTAGGGTCAATTGGGGCAAACATGATCTAGGATAGGTTCTCCCAAGGCCTCATTGCCCCCAACAAAAGAGGCCCAAATTCAAATAAGGTAACAACTACATTGTTGGAGTGGGAGATCCTTCTTCGAGACGGTTGGCTTCAAAGATTTGAATACATTTACTAGGGAGACATATACAAGAAAGCTTGCTCACTTCAGTTGAAACGTCTTTTCTCATCATCACAAGTCAAGATTTCAATCAAATCCTATGTAATTCAATTCAATAAGTGATCAAACATAATCAAGGCAATGAAGACAAAAGCAACTTTCAGGTTTCAAGCATTCGTGAAAGTATAAATGTCTCATTCAAGCAATATAAATTAGGTCTAACCTCTGCCACATTAAAACATGTTTCCATTTCAATTCAATTTATTTCAATTTCATGGTTATTTCCAAGTCAAGATTTGACATACGCAAACCCCCATTAGCACAAAAAAATTAATAAGTAGGAGATAATTTCCGCAGCAAGTCAAATTGTGATATTGATATCAGGATTTAACTGTGTGATTTTGAGTCAAACTCATTGACCCATGTTTCACAAGTAGTGATCCAACATGAATCCATCTCTCATGAGAATAAATGGAACACTTAGCACTCATTGGATCTAGGCGATGCTCATAGGGGTGAAGCACTGAGACTTTCCGGGAGATCCAATGAGTGCTAAGTGTTCCATTTATTCTCATGAGAGATGGATTCATGTTGAATCACTACTCATGAAACATGGGTCAATGAATTTGACTCAAAATCACACAGTTAAATCTTGATATCAATATCACAACAAAAAAAATGTTTCTTTGTGTGTGTAGGTGATAGGACATGAAGACATGAATTTGGAATTAGATTGAGAAAATAAGACCTAGAGATTAGACTTTATGGAAATCCAAAAAGCAAGATCCCAATCACCGCGAGTGATATAGATCCAAACACCTCTAACAAAACTTTCAAGGAGACATTTGAGCAACGTTTTGATCCTAAATTTATCGGTTTTCTCTACATGCATTGATCATGGGTTTAGATCATCTAGAGAAAACTAGCCTCTGTCTCTTATTTGTCGAACTATTTTTATTGTTTGCAAAAGGGATTTTTGTAACAATATATATACTAAAAACCATCATTTTTTATCTTTATCCCTAGATCCAATATTCATTTTGCATTATTTTAGCATCATTTTCAACACCACCACCACCCACCCCCCCGACAACAAGGATTGTTGGACCCACCTTGTGCTCAATCTTTTTCAATTAGATTTAAGATTGGTTCTTGTAGATCCACTCTACTTCCAAATTCAAGCATAAATATGCCTAATTTTCTAGTTTGGATGCATAAGTTAGTGAACCCTATTTTCCAACATTATATTTTTAGTGAATCCAGCGTTCTTCATTTTTAATTCTAAATTAATTTTCAAATCTGAATTGTACGCATCTAGTTGACACGTACTTGCAATCATATTTGAAATACATCTTTTATATTTTTATATTTCATGCTTTTAAGACCTAGTTCATCGACATTACATTTTGGTGAACTTGACATATGCCTGCATTACCTTCTGATTCTAGATCTAATATATATACACTCAGTTAATTCAAATTTAAAATTATATGTTTATGCAATGGTCAATCGATAGATCTATTAAGAATTTCCATTGAATAGGCAACTCTTTTATATCTAGCTTTTTCCATGAGTTTTATGACCTTTAGTCCTACATCTAATATATCTTTGTAAGAAGAAGTTATAGAATTATGTCAATTCAAATTTTAAATACCAAGAATGTAAATCCTATATTTAATAGCATATTCCATTAGAACTTAGACAAAACTTATGACCCTACACATGACATACCTAACATTGTGGAGAGTCGTTCTTGTAGAACCTATATTTAATAGCATATTCCATGAGAACTTAGACAAAGCTTATGACCCTACACATGACATACCTAACATTGTGGAGAGTCATTCTTCTAGCACTTCTCTTGATGATGATGACTCCTTAAAACAAGTATCTACAAATCAATTAGGTCATTTGTGTAGTGATTTGGATAAGTTTCAATAAAGGTTGGGCCAATAATACTCAAATAGCAAGGCAATCCCCTCGATTGAAGTGTTGAGGAAAACTATTCAAAGTGATGCACATGCATGACATTTCTCATACTATTGATACCACCGCTATTCCTATGAAAATTTGGGTCGAAGCTCTTAAGTTCTCTAATCCTACAAATCAATTGAAAATTCAATTCCTACACCTACATCATTGCCTAATGCTCATACATATATCTCCTTTAATGGCTACCTCTACACAAAATGTTAATCCCACTTGGTCTGCCTCACAATAGGTATATAATAATCATGCTCTAGGCCATGCTTAGGAATAATGTATTCAATCTAAGGATTATTTTTTCCACTATGAGGCGCATTTAATCTTGTCAACCCAGGGACGTATACTTGAAATGGTCGGCACAATATGTGCACTAGGTCTCTTAATGAGTCACTATGCTTATGCTGCAGGAAAGTAAAATGCAAGAAAAATAACTTACACTATTGATGTAGGAAACTAACACATTTAACTCTATGAATATTGGAAATACAATGAAAGACTAACAAATATTCCAACTTAATTCATCTACTATAATTGTTCTCATAGATGTTGTAGGAACATTCACAAAGTATGATGCTACAGGAAGGAACTTACAACTTCTACTTGCAATACTAAAAATGCGTGGAAATAAATCTATACTATACTAATCTAATCCACCTCCCAAGTGGTCCCCCTTGGTTGGCTTCAACTAAACTACTAACACAAGATAGAAGCCAAAACTATTTCATTACATTTCAGAAATTCATTACATGGAAACAATTCATAGAACTGTAAAAACAACTCATTGCAAAAGTTAACAATTTGTTTTCATAAACTTTCTCCTTCTAACTAAACTAACACACTTGGTTTGATCCCTATATATAGAAGATCGATGCTTATTCCAAAATAGAAAAGTAAACAACCTAGCTATAAACCCGTAGAAGAGAAAGAAGGAAAATAACAGCTTAAGGTGGGAAGAAGAGATAATGGCTCAAGGCAGGAATAATAAAGTCTAAACAACTATTTGCCATAATAATGAATGTAGAGAATGCAGTAAGTCTTCATAGCTCCTCCATACTTGCAACCGTGTCCTTGGTACTGTTATGATTTTTCTCCACCATGGCAAAACCTCAATGTTCTTTTCTCCTTGAATGCTATTGGTTGTCTTCAACATTCATCTTTGAATTCTACCAATCATCTTCAGCGTCATTGCTAACAAGTTAGTTATAATGCAAAGATAATTGCAAATAAGCATTTTCAAATTAAATTCAAATATAAAAACACACATTTTGATAATTATATGAAATACTGCATCATATATATGATATTGGAAAAAGATGACATACTATCTACCCATAGGTTAATCATTGGTCTAGGTAAACATAAGTTCACAAATGTCTTGATGAAAATGAAACAGATTATTAACAAAGTGTTTTAAAACTATCATAAAATAGAGGCAATAATTAGCCTCATCATCTACCCCTTGGTAAACTGATGCTTGTCCTCAAGCATGCCATTTTCTAGTCAGTGACCTGAATTCCCCCACTTCTACCCTTCCTTTTCAGCTGCTCTTGAAGGTATAATAGAACCCTTGTGTTCTTTTCCAAACCTCCCTTCTGTTGTCCTCTTGTATCTTGTAAAGTCTGTCAACATTAATGTCATATAAAGGCCACATGAGCATAGAGGTTGCATAGTGGGTGGGCACCATAATTATGGTCTAGCCTGTTTTCCTAACTCTAGATACTTTGGAGCTCAGTGAAGGGCAGCCTCCAAGTTGATGGGACTATGTGGCTCTAAACTTTTAAGTAACTCAGGTAATCTGGCCCATCTACTTCTAGCACCAGCCATAGCTCTCTAGAAAGAAAAATAGGGCAAGTTCTCACAATCAACATAGGCCTTGACTTTGGCAACGAAGATTCTATCTCTTACTCCCTTGTTCTAATCCCCATAAGTTAATCTGAACCAGTCCCTAAGAACTTCTTCTGGTTTGCTGCTCTCAGCTCTTAATGGAAGGGGCTCTGTCCTTTCCTTGTCTCTATAATTATTCAGTTGACTATCATAGTTTGCTTCATTAGACATCTAGGACATCAAAGCTCTTAAATTTATATCCCCTATATAGAGTAAAGAGTTCCATTGGGTTTTTGAAGGGATAACAAAATTATGCACATATAATTCACAGAGAAAATTATGCTGCCAGGATGGCAGAGTCTAATATAAACCATAAAATTCCTAGGCTGATTTAAATTATGCATCTATATTCTTAAGGGTTAGCATGATTTGGAATAAGAGAAATTGTTCTTTTAAATAGAGAGCATAAATTCATGGCAGCGGTCTACAGGCAAGTGCTTGATCAACCAATTTGAGAGCATGATCCATTCTTTGTTTTTTATTCACCAATTGCTCTTTCAAATCTGTAATTTCTACACTTAAAGACACTATGTCTTTCTTCATTCTTTTCCTCTCCTCTTCCCATAAGGCCTTAGCAAACATATGTTGTCCAAACAACTGGAAAAGGAGTTTCTGCAGGGTAATGGAACCGTTGTCTTCTTCATGATTTATTTTCCTCTTTCTTTGTTCCCTCCATAATTGTTCTACAAAATCAATAAGCCATGTTGATTTATAGAGAACTAGGGCAGTGTTTGGATAAACTTGCTCAGGAATTATTTCGTCCCTACAGCTCAAAGTACCTGGTTGGCTTGCTGGGGTGTCATTTGGATTTTCATTGACTTCAATCCTACATTCCTCATTAGGTTTTTCAGGAATGTTTACAGTTTCAGGGTGAGGAGGAGAGTGATTAGGAACAATTTGTACAAGGGATTCTTTAGTAGATAGTTTGGATGAGGGGGATTCTTTAGAAATTTGTCCTCTCATTCTAGGACTTCTTCTTACAGGGGTTTCTTCTAATATCATAGCCTTCTACCTACCTCTTCCTTTTGGTGTCTCTGCTGCAGAAGTAATTGCTGCAAGACCCTTCTTAGTTCTCTTTTGCCTCATGACTGTAGGGTTTGGCTCTTCTTTTACTGGAACAGATATTTCTTCTAGCAATTTTTGTTTTCTCTTTGCTCGGCTAGAGGTAGGTTTTTGGGTTTCTTGAAAAGGTGAAGGCACAATTTCTTGCATATTTTTGGCTTCAGCCTCTTGAGTGCTTTGCTCAGTAGGTTCATCAGTGGGAACTACATTCTCCTCACTAGGTTGTTCATGAAGGGCAGCCTGGGGTTGTAAGGTTTTAGCTTGGACAAATTCCGCCCATGACAGGGGAGAAACATTCCTAAGTGACCTTTCTATGAGTAATTTAATTAGGGCATGATGGGTGATGGAATTGTCTTTTCCTTTTTGAGTTTCTTTTGCACTAATACACAGCATATTGTACAAGAAATTGGGAACATTAATTGGATGATTATGCCTTATAAAATTGAGCAATTTAAAATAATGTGCATGGCCATCTCGTTGTATGGTAGTAGAAGAAACATTCTTTTACAACCTTGCCTGGTAATATCCATCTGAGGGTCGGTTGGTATGACAAACTAAGCCCTGGTTGATCTTGCATCATGAGTGTTGGGATAATGTTCTCCTATCACCGGTAACCTAGTTACTTCTGCTATATGTTCTTCTGTAGCAACCACCATTAAGCCCCATATAGAAGCTTCCCCTTCATCAAATGTCCTTGTGAATTTTGTGGCTACTTCTTCATCAAATGCAATCAATCTTTAAAAGTGCTCTAACCAGCCACACGCATTAAATCTCCTCACAGCCTCTACATCTAAGAGCAAAATGGTATGCTCCATTGGTTCTCACCTCTACAATTGTCCACCCATTCTTCTTTAACACTTTCACTATATGTACTTCTTGCACTATTTCCCCCTGACAAATTCAGGCTTCTTTTGTTATTTTATAGACCATTTTCACATTTCATTTGATAGGTAATTAATGTCATAACGATTCGTTATGAGCAATAATATTGCTTTAATGAGAGTAACTCATAAAAGTGTGTGAAAATCATCTGAAAATGGGATTTAGATCACTTAAAATTTAAACACAAGTCACATCACAGTCTGACAATAAAATCATTCAAAAATAAGTGGTACAACACCTAGACACTTGTGTACTTAAGGAAATATGAAGATTTGGAAAAATCTGTATGAATAAATGCAATCATTGGGTTTTAGTAACCTTCACTGCCCCCTACGAAATATGGACAAGTGTCAACACTTGTAAGACTTAGTATAGGGTATGGAACTGGCATAACACCGCCATAATATAAGGAATGTAGTATTAAATATAATTAACAAAATCTGCAAACTATAAATGAATTATAATTTGAAAACCTTATACCTGTTAATTGATTGTTGCACATACCAAAAGGTGGCAGAAGTTACATCAGCAGTGACAGCATTCATCAGCAAACTCGCGGGGTTTATTGAAAGCATTAGAAAATGATGAAGTGGAAAGTGGGTGGATGGAAGGTAAAGAAATGAGATGAGGTGGATGGGTGGAAGGTAAAGAAATGAGATGAAATGAGAAAGTGAATGGAGAAATTTGGAACTTTATGTAGGCATAAAGTTTTTATTATGAGCATGCACAAAGAAATTAGTGTTGAAGAGCGGTAAGCAGAAGGTTGACACCTTTGGTTGTAGGACGAGTTACCTAGTTTGTATTTGAATTTGGCCGTTGGAACTGCTACAGGAAGTCCTCATTTGTTTGGGGCCGTTTATATAACTTGACTCTGTGACCATTGACTAGTAATTTGAAAGGTATTGGATCAATGGTAGTTAATTGAATAGTTTCATTATCAAAGACCAGTAATTTCATATGGATCCAGCCATCTTGTTTGCAACTTGCCTAGCATATCTTTAAATCTGGAATCATAGAGTAGTGTCCTGTCACCAACTTGAAATTGTTTACTGATAATATGGGAGTCGTGCCATTGTTTTCTTTGTTTCTGTATAATTTCAGTACGTTCCAAAGCAGCTTTGCGCATTTCATCCAAATAGTTAAGATGTAGAAGGTGTCCTCTTTGTGCTACAAGAAGTTCAATGTCTAACTCCAATGTAGTTCTCAAATTTTTATGTTCAAATTCAATGGGGAGCATTGCTACTTTCCCATATAGGAGCTCAAATGGTGTGAATCATGTAGTAGTCTTCCATGTTGTTCTATAGGCCCAAATAGCTTCTTGTAATCTGCTGGTCCAATCCCTACGATGTAGATGAACTATTTTTGTTAGGATGTTCTCCAACTCACAATTTGTGACCTCTGCTTGCCCATTAGCTTGAGGGTAATAAGGACTTGATTTCTAATGCCTAATGTTATACTGTTTCATTAGTTATGAGATCAGATTAGAGGTAAATTACACACCTTGGTTAGTGACTAGCTCTTTGGGTACACCATAGCAAGTAAAAATTTCTTCATACAGAAATTTTGCAACTTTTTCATCATGAGCATGCTTCATGGCATTGACTTCAACCTATTTTATCAGATAATCAATGCACACAAGGATATAGGACTTCCCATTGGATGGAGGATCAATTGGACCAATGAAGTCCATGCCCCATTTGCCAAATGGTGTTAACGCCATCTGTGGGTTAAGAGGCATTTCATCTGTTCTTGTTGGTCGGCTCATTCTTTGACACTTATCACACTTCCATGTATAGTTGGCTGCATCTTTGTGAAATGTAGGCCAATAATAACCAGTTGTCAAGATTTTTAAAGATGTTCTTTTTGCTGCAAAGTGTCCTCCACATGGTTCATTATGACATGCATGTAGAATGTCATATGTCTCATCCTCTCTCACACATCTTCTCATAACTTGATCAGGTCCAGTGTAGAACAAGAGATTATTTATCCAAGAGAAACAAAAACTTTTCTCTACAAGCAGCTTCTTTTCCTTGTAAGAAAAATGTTCTGGTATTTAATTAGCTGTAATATAATTAGCAATGTCTGCATACCATGGAGTTTGAACAACAATATCAAATAAATGCTCATCTAGAAATGCATCATCTACCAAAGTAGTGTCAGTATCATCATGATGGATTCTTGATAAATAATCAGCTACAATATTGGCTCTTCCAGGCTTATCAACAATAGTTAGATCAAATTCTTGCAACAATAGTAACCATCTTGCTAACTTGCCTGTTATAGCAGGTTTGTTCATGAGATATTTAATTGTTGCATGATCAGTATGAAAAAATATGGGATAGCCAGTTATGTAATGTCAAAATTTGTTCAGTGCATAAACTACTGCTAGCAATTCTTTTTCTATCACTGTATAGTTTAATTCTAGTCTATGAAGGCTCTTGCTAATATAATATATTGCATTTTCAAGATTTTGATATTGGTGTGCTAGTACTGCACCTATGGCATAGTCAGAGGCATCTGTATATATATGAAAAGGTAAATGCCAATCAGGGCCGTGTAAAATTGGGGCTGTAGTGAGAAGTTTCTTAAGCTACAGAAAGGCTTCATCACATTCGGATGCCCAACTAAATTCAACTTCTTTTGTGAGTAATTTATACAAGGGACTAGCTATCTTGCTGAAATCTCTTATAAAACATCTGTAATATCCAGCATGACCTAGAAAAGATCTTACATCTTTCGATTTTGTAGGTATGGGCAATGTTTGAATTACCTCTATCTTAGCTGGATTCATTTGTATTCCTGCAATTGATATGAAATGACCAAGTACCACACCTTCCTGCATGAGCATGAAACATTTTTCACTATTAAGTGCCAAATTATGTTCTTGATACCTTACCAAAACCTTTTCAAGATTCATCATTGCTTCCTCAAAAGTGACTCCAAATGTTGTGAAATCATCCATATATATTTCCATACAATCATGTGATATATTAGCAAAGATACTAATTACAACTCGTTGGAACGTTGTAGGAGCATTACATAAACCAAATGGAAAAATAGAGTATGCAAAAGTACCCCATGGGCATGTAAATGTGGTTTTGTCTTGATCTTCAAGAGCAATATTGATTTGGTTATAACCACTATACCCATCTAGAAAAAGAAATACTTATTTCCAGCTAGAGTGTCTAAAACTTGGTCTATAAATGGCAAAGGAAAGTGACCCTTTTTGGTGGCCTTGTTCAATTCTTTGTAATCTACACAAATTCTCCATTTTCCTCCCTTTTTGGGCACTATCACCAGGGGTGACACCCATCTACTATCAGATATAGGATAAATAAAACCAGCAGCAAGCAATTTTTGCAATTCAATTTTAACTATCTCCCTAAGGCTTGGAATTATCCTTCTCTAAGGTTGATGGAGTGGCATACACCCTTCATTAATGTATATCCAATTGGTGCACAATGTAGGACTCAACCCTTTCATATCGTTGTAGTCCCATGCAAAGGCCTTTTCATGCCTTTGAAGCAACTCTTTTAACTGTTCCATCTGTGTGGGTGTTAATTTGGGATTAACATGGAGATTATGACCTTTAGACAGTCCAACAGTAGTGGTAGACTCTATCATAGGAGCTTTAGAGATTGGACTTGCCTCTAATTCACACGGTAAGAGTGGATGAAGAATGTCAGGTTCTTTGAGCAAAGTACAACTCTCATCACATTCTTCATATGTGATTAATTCCAACACAGAACTTTCAGATACATCTTTTTCTACCACACAACTGTTAGTAAAGATACTCTGAAGTACTCAATCTTCCTCCTGCAGCTTTAGAAAGGATTTTCTATGTAACATCATGAGCTGTACTATAGAATTTTACTCTTCTTCTTCATCCCCTAAATCTGGCCAAACAGATGTGCTCAAATATGGTAATGGTTGTGTTGGAGGATATAAATCAAATTTCTTTATTGCTTGACCATTGGATATGGTCATATTCCCTGATCTACAACTTATACTTGCATCAGTTGTGGCTAACCATGGTCGACCTAGGATAACAGGGTAACCAGATAGATTAACTTTGGGGGATAGAATCATGAAGTCTACAGGATACTCTAGAGAATCTAAGGTTACAACTATGTTTTCTATCATCCCATCAGGGGTGACAGTAGAACTGTCTGCAAGTTGTAGAATTGTTGGAGTAGCCCTTAATCCTTCTATTTTCAACTTCTTCATAGTGTCCTTGGTCATGACATTTATAGCAGCGCCAAGATCTATTAAAGCATTTTTAACAGACTGACCATTTATATTGACATTCACTATTGGACTACCTGGATTAGAATATTTTGGTGTGATCAATTTTCCTAACATAATGTCAGCCAATTGTTCCACAACTTGAACTATGGTGGGGTCCTTTTCCTTCCTTTCAGGCTTCTTCAAGTAGGAATCTCTAATGGCTTTTCCATAGATTGTAATATCTTTAATGGCTTGGAACAGGGGTATTTGGACATGTATGTTCTTCAACTGATCAACAATATCAAAAGGTTGCTCCTTTGCTTGTATAGGTTTACTTTGAATAAACTTTTCTGGAAAAGGAGGTTCCACCACTGGTTGACCTTGGGTTGACATGGTGACATTGGTTGAGTCAATCGTTTCAACGACTGAGGGTTCTGATGCTATAGGCAGATCTGGTATTTCAGTTATAAGAGGCAGTTTTGGTAAAGTTGTACCAAATCTCATATGTATATCTACAACACTCAGAGCGTAAGCAGGATATTGCTAAGCATCAGCACTATACATGGGTTGTTGTGGCTATTGGCTATTTGGATTTGGCTAAGGTTGTGCAGGTAATTGTGTCTGCTTTTGAGGTCCAAGATTTGCAAGTGGTGGCATTAGAGCAAGTTGTTGAACTGGAGGTGGTAATTGTGGAGTATTGGTATTTTGGTTGGGCCACTGTTGAGATCCCCTCCATTGGTTCATAGACTGCCAATTCCCTTGGGGTGGTTGCCATTGGTTCTGCTAGTTTTTCCAGTAGTTATGTTGGTTCTTCCATTGGTTATTCTATTGGTTAGGCCAGGATGGTTGGGAATTCTGAGGCCATTGGGGTTGTTGCGGATTGTTGTGTCCAACATTATTCCAATTAGGTTGATATTGTGGAGGACCTTGGGGATTACGGTTTTTCCATTGATTACCATATGAATTTGAATTTTGCAAAGGGTCCTAAGGCATACCTTGACATTGGACCCATGGCCGGCGTTGAGCAACAAAAAATGCTTGCTCATCATATGCATCTATCTTGAGGTACTCAGTTGGAAGATGCTAGTTCTCCATGCTTGCAACCAGTTTACATTGGCAATCCTTTTTTTGCTTCTGGCAATGAGGGCAGTATTTAGCCAGTTGTAACTCAGCTTCTGCATACTTCTTCTTTGCAGTCATTGTGTCAAGATGTGTAGTGACATCATTGATGATGTCCTGTTTGAAATCTGACAATAGATTAGATATCTCAAGCTTTGAAATATCTTTGTTCAAATTAACAGACTCCCGTGGAAGAAATATGCCATATTCATCTCGTTGTCTTCCTCTTCGATGCATGCAATTGAACTCTTCACACTGGTGAAGGAAGCTTTAAAACTAGAAATTTTTTAAAAACTTTATCTAAGAACTATGACTCAAGAATGCTCCTAGCTTGACACCATCCCTGGCAACGGCACCAAAAATGGTCCACCTCACAATAGGTATATAATAATCATGCTCTAGGCCATGCTTAGGAATAATGTATTCAATCTAAGGATTATTTTTCCCACTATGAGGTGCATTTAATCTTGTCAACCCAAGGACGTATACTTGAAATGGTCGGCACAATATGTGCACTAGGTCTCTTAATGAGTCACTATGCTTATGCTACAAGAAAGTAAAATGCAAGGAAAAGAACTTACACTATTGCTGCAGGAAACTAATAAACTTAACTCTATGAATACTGGAAATACAATGAAAGACTAACAGATATTCCAACTCAGTTCATCTACTATAACTGTTCTCACAGATGTTGCAAGAACATTCACAAAGTATGATGCTACAGGAAGGAACTTACAACTTCTACTTGCAATACTAAAAATGCGTGGAAATAAATCTATACTATCCTAATCTAATCCACCTCCCAAGTGGGCCCCCTTCGTTGGCTTCAACTAAACTACTAACACAGGATAGAAGCCAAAACTATTTCATTACATTTCAGAAATTCATTACATGGAAACAATACATAGAATTGTAAAAACAACTCACTGCAAAAGTTAACAGTTTGTTTTCATAAACTTTCTCCTTCTAACTAAACTAACACACTTGGTCCAATCCCTATATATAGAAGATCGACGCTTATTCCAAAACAGAAAAGTAAACAACCTAGCTATAAACCCGCAAGAGAGAAAGAAGGAAAATAACAGCTTAAGGTGGGAAGAAGAGATAATGGCTCAAGGTGGGAATAATAAAGTCTAAACAATAGCTTGCCATAATAATGAATGTAGAGAATGCAATAAGCCTTCATAGCTCCTCCATACTCGCAGTCGTGTCCTTTGGTACCGTTATGATTTTTCTCCACCGTGGCTAAACCTTAATGTTCTTTTCTCCTTGAATGCTATTGGATGTCTTCAACATTCATCTTTGAATTCTTCCAATCATCTTCAGCTTCATTGCTAACAAGTTAGTTATAATGCAGAGATAATTGCAAATAAGCATTTTCAAATTAAATTCAAATATAAGAACACACATTTTGATAATTATATGAAATATTGCATCATATATATGATATGAGATACTATCTACCCATAGGTTAATCATTGGTTTAGGTAAACATAAGTTCACAAATGTATTGATGAAAATGAAATAGAGTATTAACTAAGTGTTTAAAAACTATCATAAAATAGAGGCAATAATTAGCACCACTCATGTTAGTCCTGGAGGAATCCCTATCAATCAAAACTCTTATATATTGCCTTTTGTTTGTCTTCTATGTGTTTCCAAACCATCTCCTTTACCAACTTACCTTAATGTTCCACTTTCCTAATCCAAAACTCCACCTACTTATCATAATATCGCACCTTCTTCACAATGAAACATGTCCAATGTCAATTTATCCATTGAAGCCACTATCAACAACCTAGTCAAATCCTTTTGTGTTTTAGGAAGGCTTCTCCATATAAAGATTTTAAAGTAGCTAAAAGGTACAAGGTGACATTCAATAGACTCTTACTCGAAGATGAATTGCAATGTACAATCACAAGTAAGTTCAATGATTTAGTGCACTCAAATGGTCAAAGTATTAAGGCTTTTCACAATAGATTTTAAAAGATGCCCGTAGTTAGAAGTACTTCCATGGGCAATTCTTCCAACACCCACAATCAAAATTTTATCACAAGTAATTTTTTTCATTTAAAAAGTTGTATTCATAGTTTTGATTATTATCATAATGTATAACTTTAATTGTGTACTTTGTCTTCGTAGAGTGCTAGTTCATTTGTATCTAAGAAGAGTCGGAGCACACATTCTTTCATCCACTAGGTAAAGTGCAATGAATTGCATTCAAAATAAGTACATAACTTAGTACATGTAGATTTCAACTTGTGTCTCCCTTCACATAGACAACATTAGGAAGAAAAGACAAAATTGTGGTATATAAAGGTAGAGCATTCTAACTTAGATACTTCCACTTCCCAACATATAGTTGGGGAGCCTAAAAGCGAACACACTCTTAGTGCAATTGTGGTTCATCTAATGTTCCTACATAATCTAGTGTTAATGATGATTTTGAAAATCCAATTGATGATTAAAGTTAAAAACTAATTGTTGAATTTGAATTATTATTTTAATAATGAACTTTAAGTTTGAACAACAAATATTTATCATGGATTATTTTAACTTATGACATTCAAGATTGTAGTAGTTTTATTGTTTATATAATATTATGTGATTTGTATTTATTTTTTGGTATGAACAAGCCCAAACCCTCCAAATAATTTAGCCAAATCCACGAACCAAAACTCACAAACCAAACCCCAAACTAATAACCAAAACAAATAGTAGGAAATGAATATTTTTCATAGTAATAGCATGTTCAACTGTCAATGGATGTATTCACTATGTGTATGCAAGAGTAATCATCCTAATCCCCAAGGTAAAATATTGTGCAAATTCTAGGCAAATATTTAAGGAATTCATACTCCTTGAATATGGCTTTTGAGCATATCATTAATCTAAGCTTAACCCTAGATTCACTAAGTGTATGAGTATAAGGTAGCATTTTTTGAGTAATTACCACTTATCAATGAAAGCATTAATTACCACTTATCAATGAAAGCATCTTCTAAATTCCAAAAAATAAAAAAAACAATATTATATTGTCTTAAAATGGAAGCACCTCATTTTGACGTCGTTTAGCCCTCCTTAGTGTGGTTTTAGTCTCTCCTCTAATCTTTATCATACTTCTAGATCATCTCTAGCCTTCCGGTGTGGTCCTTTAGGTGTTGCATTATCACCTTTTTGGCCATAACTTTTGGCAAGACCATTACCTCCCAATAATTTTTGCATTTCCTCCAAGGCCTTTGTGCACTTGTTCTATGTTCTTTCCTAGGAACAAGTCAACCTCTTCCCTGGCAATTTGGGTTCACAAGGCCCGAAGTGCCTCGGATTTTCCAACTAATTTATTTTACTCCCACATCATCTTGCCTCATTTTCCCGCCCAAAACTAGTATAAAAGGAGGCTCAGGATCTTCATATTCACATCCATCAATTCATAAACAAGCTCAAGGTGTTCAAGCAAGCATCTGCAAGCATTTCCTTCTTAGCATCAAGCTTCTTCCTTCAAAGTAGTAGTGGAATTTAGCTTCAAATGAGAAGATTTATCATTCAAAATTCTTCAAGTTCTTATCTCCTTCATCGTGGCATGTCGCGTACATTCTCATACATGAGGTTTTGACTTCTTTGATTTCTTTTTGGTTTCTTTTGAGTCAAAGCTATTACATTTGCATACTTGATCACATATCAAATTCAATTACATCTACAAAGGTAATTATATCTTTTATTTGATATATTCAATCTTACTACATGTTAGCATTTCCTTTCACATTTACATTTCAATTAAAGGTTGACTCCTAAGTCCAGGGCTTGACCAAGGCGAGCCCTCATCAAACCAAAAACAAAAATTCAAATTTACTGTGTGCAGGGACAAGATAGCAAATTTTTTATTGGAGATTTGGTAATTACTTTCGGAAAATTTCTAAATAAAATCTAGGTCAACCTAGTTACAAAGCCCTGCTAAGACAGTGACCTAACAGAACATGTTTCAAAATGCTTTTCCACCAAGTCGACATGTTCCAAAGACCTCAGCAAAAAAGTTTGTTTATGGATTCTTCTAGGTTTTCAATTTCATTCAAGGATTTGTGGTCAAATTTTCAGTAACAAATCCAGTTCCGCACTTTTCAGAGCAAAAAGTCATCTCTCTCCACACATCTCAAGATGAGTCTTTTATCTTTCATTTCAATTTATAGTTTGAGCATAATTTCATATCTTATTCGAGTTGTTTGCATACATTTGACATCTAGATGTACATTACATATCTTACTTTATCAATTAGTCCAAATTGCATTTACATTTACACATCTCACTCATGGGACAAAGAGCATTTATTTGCATCATATTCTTTTTAGTAATTCAAATTAAGCATTGGCATCCCTTCCTCTATTTCGGTCTTGCTAATCTAATTCGAATTGAAAAGGGATTGTGCTTGGAAATCATCCTTCTCCCATATACATATTTAATGCTTTAGCGTGAAAAATGAAGGCCTTTACCCTATCAAGCGCTTCCCTTTTTCCACTAAACAAATACAACATATTATGCAACATGATCATCTATGGCACAACTCTCCTATTATCACTACAATTTCTAAGTTTTTCATATTTTCTCCCTATCATGGCTGATAGGTTGGTGCTCCTGACCTGCAAAGCAAAGAATTGATTCTAATTATAGATATAAATGGCTGGCTGCCATTTGATCATCCCAATGCAACCTCGGAGGTGTGGCAAGAACTGGAAATCACCTGCTGCATAGATAAGGGATTCAGACCACAGCTACCCCATATGGATTTCTGAGACCAGCAAAAAGGTAAAGAAAGGAAATAAAAAATGTAGAAATCTTGTACTTACCACACTAAGGAAAATATGTTTTGCTTATCATTTCTCATCTACAGGCCAGTATAATTTAGAGCCTAACATATATTTTAGATTAGCCCGTGGGTGATATGTCATGGAGCTACCAGGGAAATACACAATAAATATATAAAATCCACATATCTGAGTATAAAATAAGACTAATAAGATATAGAAGTACATGAAAGAACAGGTTATGAAAGAACAGGTTATAATAGATTTTCTATATGCATTTCAAGAGGCGTATTTGATGGGATATGTTCCATCAGTAATAGATTGTATCTTCTAGTGGCAACTTTTAATAATTGGTTGAGATTAATTAGGTCCATAACACAAAGCATTGAAACCTATGGATCAAGCATATAGTTACGCCCTAAATTGGCGTGTCTATGGGTGTATGTACAAAGTTGTAGATTTGCACATTGTCATTTCCGAGTTTCAAACCTGAGAATTAGCATGCAGTCTAATTAAATGGATATTAGTTCTGCAAGCCAGTCAATCACAGTTTTTAAAATAAAAACATACAGCCAAAAAGCATCCCTCACTTAAAAATGCATTTGCAACAGAATCTCCTACTGAAAATGAGAAAATAAATCAAATTTGAAGGTAGCTGCAAGACATTGCAACTGTGTGGGGGGGCATGTAGCTTTTGTGACAAGTAACTCCTTAGCGAAACTAAATCATTTTCAAAGCTAGAAATCAGGAAAAGTTAAATTTTCTAGCATCCTGTGATGTTTCAAAAGTTAAGCACGTTTGACAGGCAATTCATTTTGTAGCATTAAGTAATCAAAATGTCTAGGGAAGTATTGTACTCCCCATCTGATTTATAAGTAGAAGAGACTTGTTTCCAGATTATTAACAACCCCCAAAATATACAAGTATATTCTACTTCAAAAACTAAGTGAATTTGAGGAAAGAAATAAAAAAATTGTACATTTGGCAATAAATTACATCAATTTGAAGTTTTTGAAAATCTCAGATGATATTCAAAATCAATTTGGTTTTACCTTCACTTAACAAGCTTGATTAATTTATTTGTAAAATTATAGTCACGCCCCCCCTCCCAATCTCCCTACAATACAAGAAATCCAGGAAATTTGCTCCTTCCAAAAACACATCACCTCATCCGTGAAAGTCAGGGAAGCACGCGCACTTAGGGTCTCATTTCAGCCATGAGCATTAAAATTGCCATAAGCTTAGATAGGAGGTTCTGACTGGAATGTTCGGTGTTGCAGGCCTTAATCAAACTATCATAATTCTGTCACATTTGAAACAGCTATGAAGATAATAACAAAATCATAATCAATATTCTAATGAATATTTAGCCTGTTACTCATGGTGAGGGAACTTGGTGAAATACACTTTTTCTGACCAGCTAATTATATTGTAGGCTTCCACAATTCCCACATGACCATTGATCGCTGCACCCAATTTCCAAGAGGAATCAAGAATTATTAATACATTTTCTTGAATTCTTTAGCCCAGAAAAGTGCAAATGAACTAGAATATGGATTAGTTATAATAATAGTAATACCTGCAACACAAAACAACTGCAGAATACATGTTTCACAAGTGACTGCATATCTTGATGCATAGCTTTGATATGCTAATACCCTTTTTATTCTCTTCAGCATCTTCTCCATTCAAAGAAGGTGTTCAACACTCAGTATATGGAACTCAACATGTAGTGATGCCAAACGTAGAAATCAAAGACTAATTTGTGTAGAAACCCACAGAATACGAGATCAAAAATTGGGTCACTAGATAGATCAGAAGTTTAAAATCCTATGCTCATACCAAAAACAATGGACCAATAAAATTTGCACAAGAATAGTAAATTTGGAGTGTATTATACTTTGTCAGCTTACTGTGAGATGTCTTCCCATCAAAAGAGGGATCGATCTCCTTAACAACATTCCTCATTATCTTTGGTAAGGCTTCAAGTGGTAGCCGTCGAATTCTTCTTTAAACTTTTTTGACTCTTCAGCAAGTTTGGTCTTTAGCCTTCTCCACGAACGCAGTTGATCTGATTGGATCAATCCTTTATACAGTGTTTCAAAAGTGACAGTCTGAGGAAGAAGTCCCTTCTCAATCATCTGCACAAAATACAAACAGGCGTCTCTCCATCTAGCCTTTTCAATCAAACTATGAATTAATAGTGTATAGGAATCAAGATCAGGGCCATTCCCCTTCTCATGCATGTCATTCCATATATCAAAGACAACATCCATACGATCCAATCTACAAAACATACGGAGCAAGATGTGATAGGTTTGATTTGTTGGTTTCCCAGACAAGGGTGCTTCTTGCATTTTCTTGTACAATTCTAGGGCATTATCAACATCATTACGACCTCCGAACACCTTGAGAAAACAATTGTAAGTGATAGCAGATGGGTAAACTCCATTTTGTACCATCTCATCAAGCAATATATAAGCCTCATTCATTCTGCCAAGGATGCAAAGACACTTGATAACACAAGTATACGTTACAACATTCGGGCTGCAACAGTTTTCTTTCATCTCATTCAACAATCTAAAGCATTCTTCAGCCTTCAACGCTCTACCATACGCATGCATTAGTATAGAATAAGTCATTACGTCAGGGACAAATCCTCTGCTCTTCATTTGAACTAAAAGATTTTCAGCTGCGTTCTTAATTTGACAGAATCTGGACTCCAATAACTTGTTCTTCCCACAGATGTCTTCGAGAAATACATTGTAAGTGACCACACTGGGTTCACAGCCCTGATTAATCATCTCATTCAAAAGTTTGTTGGCAATTTCAGACTTGTTACGCTTGCACCACCCATAGATAAGAATGTTATAGGTTTTAGTATCAGGTTTAAATTGGGCTTTTCTTTTATTGAACAATTGTGTTGCCACCCTAGAAAACCCATACTTACAGAGCGTGTCAAGCAGCATTTTGAAGTCCTCACTACAAGGTTCCCTCTCCAAAAAACTCTCCATGTCATCAAAAGCCCTGATCGCCTGCCTGACCATGCCGGCAGCGACATACCGTCTGATCAGAATCGAAAATGACTTCACACCCACCTGGGGGAAAATCTGGCCCATTTCGATGATAAGTTGCCATGCCACATCAAATTGCCTAACCTTTCCCAGCATGTCAATCATCACATTGTACGCACTAACACTATGATGATAACCCACCTGTTCTTTAGCCCAGACGAAAAACCCTAAAGCAACTTTGGATGCATTTCGCAACCTCAACCTTAGTAGAACCTGATATACTATATCTGCGTTTATGTGTATGCCATTTAATTGCAAAGCCCCTTCCATTACATGAAAAGGGTTATGCTGATCCATCAAAATCCTACATATCGTCTCGGCGTCCTTTGACTCCAACATGCCCGAGATGGAGGGTTTTCCCTCATCCAGGGTTTTATCTGGCGAAGTGATATAAGAGCAAAAACGGCATTGCACACATACTGGAGTAGAGTTTAATATGGTCATTGTATTGAGCGCTACAGAGTAATTAGCATTAAATGACTTGGGGAAAAGATGCTTAGCTGAGAACTCACGAGGATTAATTTTGTGGGTGGTTTTCTGAAGCTTTTGCAGTGCTGTCTTCAATGCAGAACTCCCCATTGCCATTGCAGGGATTATGGCGCATCCATGTCGAATGAATTCTTAGAACAAAATTTGAATAAATTGATGAGCGTAATATATCCTTCTAAAATCGCCCACCAATTCACTCGAAATGCCCCACCGAAAATAATATATGATATGATATGATAGATTTTAATGACGTCCACGAGACTAAAGTAGTCTATGGGACCCATGCAATCGCCCTCCCGAGTCAAGAGCCAAACTAGTCAGTTGCAAAGTTTTGGTTAACTTGTCTCTTCTTCTCTGAATTTTGATAATCAAATCCGTTGTTCTCTTCACTTGATCTTCCTCAAATAAATAGTTGAAGTCCTTGTTCTGCAGAATTTTTGTATAATCAGGTCTGATGTTGTTGTAAGCCAAGCATTCCATGACAAAGTGTTGCTCTGTCTCCACTGTTCCCATACTGCAGAATAAACATGTTCTGTCTGCCCACTCTTCCTTTGGAACTTGCCATCTACCAGTTTCACATCGCAGCTGATGTGAACTAGTTCTAATTTGTGCCATAAACATTTTTGCTTTCCAGTTAATAGGTGCCCTTATATAAGTCTTTTCATCATGACTAGAAGTGGGATTAAATTCTTTAATGTAATAAGATTTTTTCCTCCCTATGTGTCTTGTCCACAGAATATTGCGAAATTTTTCATTGACAAACTTTTTTATTTCTTTAATGTTATCCGGGCAAGCTTGGATGTTGATATCCCATTTTTGCATCCATTTGTCATTTTGTTTCATCCATGTGCTTTTCTGCCTCACAAGTTTTTCCTCTATTACCAACTTGGGCCAACGATGTGTTTCTAGACCTTGGGTTTTCTTTAAATAGCTTAGCATTCGGATCAATGCGACGGCTTCTAATGGAAAGGAACCCACCTCCGCCAAAAGGATTTCATACAGAATTGTGGTCTTGACTTTAAGATTGCATGTGATAAAGTGTTTTTGAATTCTTTCTACTTGCCGCCATTTCTGTTTGGACATACTACCGCCCCACACTTCACATCCGTATAGAATAACCGGAGTGACCAGCAAACCAAACAGAGTTTTCATGGTCGTCCAATCCCATAATTCTGTGTTCCTGCACTTGTTTTGTAAAGAGTATAACGCCTTCCAGCCCCCTTGGATCCTTTTCGATCTACAAGTATCCCAGTTGAGTTTGTTATGAAAATCGATGCCCAAGTATTTGTACTCTTCCACAATCTCAAGGGGGTTATTTTCAAATAGAAACTTGTCTTGTATGCCCCTATTCTTCTTTAGTGAGAAGATCATAATTTTGGTTTTGCTAATGTTAACTTGCATTCCTACATCATGACAAAAAAATTCTAGTGCTTTCAAGTGCTCTTTCAAACCTTTAACTGTTCTAGCAAGAATTATGAGATCATCTGCATATAAGAGCAATCTTATCATGAAGTGGGCCAGCTACACCCCCTCACCATTGGTCTTGTTTATCCACTCTTCTAACTTGTCAATATAGAGCCCGAATAGTGTTGGAGAAAGCGGACACCCTTGCTTAACCCCGATGTTGCTGTCAAAATCTTCTGATATCCCTTCTGTCGTTCTGATTTTAGCTTTGACCTGCTCATATAATCTGTAAACTGCTGACCTAAGTTCTTTAGGGACATCCAGCTCTACCATTCTATCCCATAGTTTATTACGTGGCACTGTGTCGAAAGCTTTTTTAAAGTCCACAAAACAACAAAAAGCCTCGTTCCTCGGAGTCTCTCAAACTTTCTCTATCAAATGCCCGAGAGTGATGTCGTGATCTATAGTAGAGTGTTTCGGTCTAAAGCCTGCTTGCTCTTTTGCACGTTTGCCTTCTGTTTCAGCCCAGCTGCTGATTTTTTGTTCTACCAAACTACCAAATAACTTGCCAAATAGTGGATTGATCATGATGGTTCGGTAATTAGAAGGATTGTTTATATCTTCACTTTTGTGGAGTGGGATCACCACACTTATAGTCCATGTTACAGGGAAACCTTCTCTATTGACACTGTTGAAAATCTTAGTGATGTGTGGTGTGAGGATTTCAGCACCCCATTTTAAGTATTCCACTTGTAGCCCATCTATATCTTGCGCTTTACCAGCAGCTAACCTCCTAATGCCTTGAATAATATCATTTTCACTGAATAACTCCCCTGTAGTCTCTGTTTCCATGGTACTATGCTCTCTTAGGTCACATTCGTAGAGAGTCTTGGCATATTCCAGCCATTTGGTTCCTGTTATGTTATTCACTATCTGAGTTTTTCTCTACTGAAGCTCTTTCCAAAATTTTCTGGGGTTGCTTTTACCAAGATTAATCAACTCTATTCTTCTCTTGTTCACATACTCTTCTTTCTTCTTTTTAATCAGTTGATCATACTCTTTTCTACTTTCTTTGTTCATGTTCTTTTTCCAATTCCTTTTTGCCATTTTGCACTCCTCATCAAACCAAGGATTGGCCGGAAAAGTGTTCTTGGCTTCTTTTGTGGCCCTAGATCTTTTACACTCCTCCAATGCTTTAATGATAGTAAGAACAAGATTATCCTTGTCCATGAAATGTTGTTTTTCAGACTCTAGATGGTTTCTCGGAACCCTAGACAGCCGCAAAAGAGAGTCTTGAAAAGTATCATGGTTTTCTTGTGTCATTAAAACTTTGCCAGTCGAAATCATCTTCCTCTTCTGTAAAAGTTTTGGAACAATATGTTGATCTTTAAAGTGAGTAATCACCCTTATCAAGATGGGGTTATGATCAAATTTTAACTCTATGGGGCAATCTTCTATCTCAAAGTTAATTATCTTTGCGACATAGTCTTGCGAGCATATAACATAATCAACAACAATTTGTCCATTATGTCTTTTGCATGTGATGCCTCCTGATTTAGGCCACTTTTCCATACCATTGCATATAACCATGTTGTATAGGCAGCATAAGCCTAGTAATTCAACACCAAAATGATTAATCTTTCCCATGCTATCCTGTGAAGATCTTTGGAAGCGTTTTGGAAAATAGCCAATTCAACACAGCGCTCCAATAAGCCATTGCTAGCTGCAGTATCGATATTTTCACACTAATTCAGTCAGGAGAACAAATTGAAGAGGTCAAGTTATTGACTCAAGTAGTAAGAGGACAAACAACCATATCAAGTGAGTTTATCGAAAAAAATAAGGCAAATGACAGAAAATGATAAGGCCATGAATATCATGATTAAAGAACTAAAAGACCACCGACAAAATGACAACACAAAAGAACTAGTACGAGGCTTCCTTAAAGATCAGTAAGAATGGTATGGAGCAATTCAACAAACAAAGATCAGTAAGAATGGTATGGAGCATTCCAACAAACTCCATGGATTAAAAAGTGGACCGATGATCATAGCGTTAGTCATGTAAGAGTTGCTTTGAAGAACATATTGGACAAAAATATGACTTTGAAAATAAGAAATAAGAGATTTATCCAAGGCACATACATATTTTGATGAAAATCTGATCATGATTCAATAAGAGGAAAGAACATAATGGGCAAAAGTAAAGGCAACAAGGGATAGTGGAAGGCTTGGTGATAGGGAGGTCTTGAACCTAGAGGCCTTTCTTTTGGACTCTCCTAAGGCCACTATCCTAGCCTTCTTAGGGCTCCCTCAATGACCCTATACAAGAGGAATCCTTCTCTTAATTCCCCTTCTCTACTAGACCTCTCTTACCTAGTTGTGTCTTCAACTACTCTACCCTTGCTTCTTGAACTCAACTTGCTAAGTTCAACCTCTAACACACCATGGCCATGATCACCTCAGAAAAGGATGGTAGGGCTTACATTTTGACCATTTCAACTATTTTTGGCATCAACTTATTCATATCCTTCATGGTTTTACAAATGATCTCTTCAAATCCTTGGAAATAGGGTTAGTAGCCTTGTATGCCTAATTAGGCCTCCTAACTGAGTTTTTGGGCAATAACTCTGAAACTTATCAAACAAGGCTCCAAACAAACTACCATTTTGGGTACCCTTTTCAAAGCACTGAAAGATTTTTAGGCTTTTGGCTCTCCAAACTGTCCATGCAACCCCTTCCTAGAAATAGGCCTAAATTAAAGGGTTTCAAGCTTGTTTGTGTTGTAGTGACTTCAAAGGTTTCAAGCAACTCACAAAAAGATTCACTTTGACATATCCTCTTACACATTGGTTCTTTACACATCCCTCTACACCTCCATGGTCTTGGATTGCTTATGTTAATCCATTAAACCCTCCATCCTTTCATTATCATCACCAAATCTTCTAGTCGGATACAACCAGATTCGCCTAGGGCTTAGTAGTAAAAATAGCAAGCCTGCAAACCATAAATCCAAATTTCATATGTACACTATTTTCAATGTGCCCTAGCATATCCCAGGTGGTCGTACTGATCCCACCGTGGGATTTCAAACTAGAGTCATTATTAGACCTTCTACCTGTATGGACTAGTGACCAGTCACAGAGGGAGTAATTTATTTTCATCAAGAAAAACAAAAGTTTTATACCTATAATTGCACACCAAGAAAGTACATTCAATACCATATCTAACCATGCAAAGAAAGTTCTCAAGTCAATTCATTAACACGTAGATGCTCGAGTTGCAATATGACTATGTGTGCATAAAAATTAATAGGTTTTGTTATGCAACTCAATATGTATAAACTTCCAACCCTGATCTCAAACCATGGATGGTCTTAAATACCTTCTTATTGTGTGCTCCAACTATTGGAACCGTCCTACAACCACTTCTTGCCATACTTGCATATCTTGTCAAAATGTTATCATGACAACATTGAAAAGTTACAATGTTGTCAATGACAACTTTAACAACTTTTCTACACTTCAACACTTTTTCAACTCGTATACTATCCAAATGAGTGTAGATTGCTCATGTAAGCTCATCTAAGCCTATTTAACTAATGTAGGAGCATCCTATGGTAGTTGGCAATCCTACATGTTTGAGTGTTTTGACCTTGGAGTTAGGGGACTTGGTCAAAGAAAGATGTGTGGCTCGGTCATTACTGATTAGTTTGGATGCAGTGTTAACCAAGGTGCTCAGTTGGAGTAGCATTACTTGGTCATTTCCTACTGGTACTTAGTTGGTGAAGGTACTCGACGTACATAGGGAGCTCGACTTATACTGCATGATTCTGTTGTGGTATTGATCGGGTAGCTCAGTCAATGAAGGGAATCAGTCACTTATGGAGGACTCGACACATACTGGTGCTCAGTCAATGAAGGAGCTTGGTTATGTTTCATGGATTTTTTGATACTTGGCAGTGATTTTCTGGTGCTCGGTCATGTCTTGGCTTCTGTTTTTCCCAAGTTGTTTGTGTTTAGTTTCTAGTGTGAGTCGACCTTGGCATTTAATTTGGTTGTATTTAATTTTTGTTGTAAGCTGAATTGTGGCTTAAATGTCCATTTAATGCAAAGGTTTATTTAATTTGTAACATACTAGGCCAACCTGTGGATTGGTTGGGTATAAGTAGGGGTTCTTGTGGAGTCTTTAGTCATGATCATCCAGCTTGGAGAAGCGAATGTGCCAGAGGAGCGAACTTTGAAGAACTAGTAGCTAAGGCATGGGAAACAAGGAGATTGTTTGCTGGGCAGCTTGCAAGCACAAGTTTAGACTTTCTTGGAGGTTTCTAGCAGAGTGTGGATCTAAACTAGTTAGTGTTTGGGTTGGATCTTGAGGGATCTTACAGACCTTTTTTTTTGTAATTGCTATCGTATTTGGCCAAAACTTGGAAGGCCTTACAATTGGGCACATTGCATGTAAACAATTATTTTATGAATAAAGAGTTGTAATTGGTATCATATTTTGCATTGTTATATTGTTTCTGATGTGTGGTTATTTGTTGGGGGCTAGGAAATCTCCTTTGGGGATTCTCCTACCTTGCATTGCATCATAAACCCACTTCCACACTATTACACTCATTTCAAGGCCATTTTGACTTTCTGGCCTATTCTTGCACCACTTGACAACTTTTGACATTTTTTGTCATATATTGGAAACCTATTTCTCACACTTCTCTATTAACCCCTAAAAGACACTAACACACCCTTGCGGCTTTTTTTGAGTCCTTATTCATCAGAGACTTGGCTAAGGTCACTACAAGCCACAAAAAAAAATATCTTAGGGTTTAGCCTAGAACCCTAGGTGCTCCTGCACCATTCTCACCCTACAACAAACAAGTTAAGTTATCCTTGGGGATAATAAGTCAAGATTGCTGCCCAACTTCTTGAACTCACTCTTTGCTACCCAAGTAGCCTGTAATTTAGGTTGTTGCTTTCATTGGATAAGATGCTCTATGTAGATACCATGCCTTGTCTTCTTCTTGACTGATGAGTCAAGTTTTTGGAATGTTTTGTTTATGATTTTTGAAGTACAAACTTGCATATCTTATGGTTTTTATGGTTTTTCATGAACATGATACAATCTTTTATGTTTATAAATTTCAACTATATGTAGAAGTTGTGAAAACCAACTTCACAGATCCTCAAGAACACCTACATGCAAATATCCTGCAATGAAGAGAAACCAGAAAATGGAAAAAGCAGAGCTTAGAAGTTCTCAAGAATGTGAGAGCGAAAAAAATGTATTCTAAGTTATGAAAACAAAATACAAAAGTTCAACCTTTTAAGGTGAATGAAACCCTAAAGGAAAGAAAGCTAGGTTTGCGCATTATAATCAATATAAGATATTAATTATAGGCACCTAAGAGAGCTAAAGCACCTAGAGTAATAAATAACTTGCTCTAACACCCCCCCTTAAGTGAAGCTTAGGAGGAAGCTAACCTAGCAAAGCTATGAAAGCAAGAAAATGGGTCCCGACAACAAGGCCTAATCAAGTACCCAAAACAAGGAAATCTCTATAAACCAGAGACAAAGGAGAAAACCTAGTGGGAAAAACCCCTCTCCAAAAAGAGACAGAACAAACATGTTGAAAAAAAATATGAAGGAAGGAAGGCCTCAAGAAGACCCCCCAAGGACAACTTCTGTAATCCCAAGCATAGACCGCAGCTGAAGATAGTGAGGCAATGCAAATGACTTGGTGAAGATGTCAGTAACCTGTGCATCAGTGGAAATGTACTCCAAAGAGAGAACACCATCCTGGATCAGATGACGAATGAAATGCATATGAAGCTCAATGTGTTTATTGTGTTGATGCTCCATCGGGTTGCAGCAAAATGTGAATAGCACTTTGATTATCGCACCACAGAACAGTGGGACGATCAGGAGGAAAACCAAACTCAGTCATCAACTGTCGAAGCCATAAAATCTCCTGAATAGCACGCATTGCGGCTCGATACTCAGCCTCTGTATATGAAAGTATGTGAGCCTGTTGCTTCTTGCACGACCATGTGATAGGACTAGAGCCAAGACAGAAAATAAAGCCAGAAGTAGACTTTCGATCATCGACATCATTGGCCCAATCCGAATCTATGTAGCCAACAATGTGAGGAGTCCCTACTGTGTAATGAATTCCATACATCAAGGTGCCCTAAATGTATCTCAAAATACGCTTGGTAGCTTGCCAATGACTCTCATGAGGATCATGTGAGAACCAAGAGACAAGATCCACTACAAAGGAGAGATCAGGACGAGTGTGTGTCAGGTACAACAAGCTGCCAACCAACTGCCGATACAATGTTGGATCCACTGAAGGTGAAGTGCAAGAGGTAGACAAAGTAACACCCGACTGAAAAGGTGTAGGAGTAGGCTTGCAATCAAGCATGTCAAAGCGTCAAAGCATGTCAAGAGCATACTTCTGCTGGTAAACAAAGATTTCAGCAGGGGACGGAACAATCTGGAGACCAAGAAAATAGTGGCAGGCCAAGATCAGTCATCTCAAATTGTTCCATCAATGCTCTTTGAACATCCTTAATCATAGAGGACGAGCTACCTATGAGAAGAAGATCATCAACATATAGCACAAGGATCAAAGCCTCAGCCTCAAGACGCTGAATGTAAACTGTAGGATCAAAATGGCAATGGATAAAGCCTGTATAAAGCATAAAAGAGTCCATCTTCTCATACCAAGCCCGAGGGACCTGTTTGAGACCATACAATGAGCGTCGAAGTCTGCAAACCAAGGTGGAATCCTGCACAAATCCCTGAGGCTGCTCCATGTAAATCTCCTTAGTAAGATCATCATGCAAGAATGCACTCCTCACATCCATCTGAAAAATGGGCCATCCTTGTGAAGCTGCGAGGGATAAGACAAGGTGAATAGAGTTCATCTTGGCGGCAGGGGCAAATGTCTCAGTGTAATCAATACCCTCAACCTGTGAGAAAACCTTCGCAACAAGATGAGCCTTGCACTTATCAATGGAACCATCAACAACAAACTTAGTACGATACAACTATTTGCATCACACAACCTTTCTTCCCTTAGGAAGAGAACAAAGATCCCAAGTATGATTCTTCATCAAAGAAGAATACTCCTCCTCCATTGCATTGTCCCACTCAGGATGTCCTGTCGCTACTACAAAGGTCTGAGGGTCATCACAAATAGCATGAATGAGAAGACTAGAACCCGCAGTATGTGAACAGGTGAGACATGAAGTGGTAGGGTCACTAGCTAGTGATCCTGTAGCCTCAACTGTAGCTCAAGCCCATTTAGGCATCTAGGGAGCATCCTGTGGTGGAGGTAAATGGGGATCAACATGATCATCATCCTCATCATCTAGAAAAGAGACTGGAAAGGATGAGGGAGTGGTGGTAAGTGAAGTAGACTCTGGAGGCAGGGTATCTACTGCAGGAAAGTGCTCATCAAACTGAACATCCTGTCGAAATAGGACCTCTCTAGAATCAAGATCAAACAACTTGTAGGCCTTAACATCCTTGCAGTAGCCAACAAAAATGAGGTGTTGGCTCTTCCACTCCATTGCTCTCCTCTAAGCATCAGGTATAAATGCCCATGCTTCACTACCAAAAACTCAGAATGAAGATACATCAGGCTTGACATGAGACCAAGCCTCCTAAGGAGTCATATTTCGAACTGCCTTGTGAGGCATCTGATTCTAAATGTAGTTGGCACAATTGACTGCCTCTACCCAAAAACACAAATCCATGGACCTAGACTGAATCATACAATTAGCCATCTCCCGAAGGGTTCTATTCTTCCTCTCGGCCTCACCATTTTGCTGAGGGGTGTAAGGCACTGAAAACTGATGTTGAAGACCATGTTCAGAGCAAGAATCCCTGAAAGCTTGGTTCACATACTCCCCCCCATTATCTGTGCGTATCTGCCGAATAGAAAGACTAGACTTCTTCTCAACAAATGTCTTGAAGACTTGAAATGAATCAAAGACATCAGACTTGTACTTCAAAAAGTACACCCATGCACATTTGGAGAAGTCATCAAGGAAAGTAAGCACGTATCTGGCACTTGAAAAGGAGTGGGAAATGACATGAGGTCACTATGAATCAACTCGAGTGGTGCCAAAGCACGAGTGGCTCGTCCATGTGGAAAAGGATCCCTATGTTGTTTGCTAAGAGCACAACCCTAACAAACACCATTTGTACAGGAAATTTGGGGAAGCCCAAGAACAAGTGCCTGTATGCTCATCTGCTAAAGATATCTATAATTGACATGGTCAAAGCGCTCATGCCAAAGTCTTCTTACTAAATCTACATGTGCAACAAGACATGAACCTATGTCATCAAAAGACTCAAATCCATCAAATATGTAGAGGCGAGATGCAAAATCAACACTTTCAGTAGCCACAATCATCTCAGAATCATGTAAGTCCTGGATAAACACATCATGTGGTGAGAACTCAACTGTCTTACCAGAGCCAGAGTGGCAAATCTGATATATAGACAATAGGTTCGTTGAAATGTTAGGGACAAGAAGCACATCCTGAAGAGAGCCCCCAGCTAATGCAACAAAACCAAAACCCATGAAGGAAAGATGTGATGAGTTCCCAATAGCAATCTGGGTAGTAGGACAAGGGGCAAGTGAGGTGACCAACTGCTGAGTGTTTGTCATATGGTGAGAGGCACCGAAATCAAGAATCCAAGTAGGCCCAGAAGTCATAGCTCATGCAGTAAGAGCGTGACCTTTCCCTGTAGGGGGGGATGTAGACTTAGGAGCTGAAATGTGATGCTCCTACATGGCTTCCTCTAAAGCCTCCAAATGTTTCCAACACCTAGAAATGGGATGTCCATCCTTTCCACAAAAACTACAGGTCTCAATTGATTTCTTCTTAGTCCCTGAGGTAGACTCAGTAGACTTCAAAGCAGATTTACCCTTGGAAGGGTTAGCTGGAGGTTTGGCATCAGTTTTTGGTGCATCTTTCTTCAATTTGGCTTTCTATTTTGGTTTCCCCTGAGAAGTCTAAGCAACCAATGCTTGGTTGGAAGAGCCAAAGGCATCCACCTGTTGGATCTTAGCTTGTTCCCGTGTCAACCAATCTCAAAATGTCTCAAATGAAGGCATCTGATGTTTGTTACCCAAGGCATCCATGGTGGAGTAGAAAGTGGAAGAAAAGATCTGATACTATCCTCGCAATTTTGAGAGTATCAAAAAAATACACTCATCATCAATTTTGTTTTTACCACATCCTTGCAAGACTATACACAAAGATTTGAGCTTTATCAAGAAGTCTTCAATAGTGGGAAAGCTGGTTGGCGTCAAAGAAGTCAACTCTACATTAAGTTGTAGTGCCCAAAATTCATTCACTATGCTAAAGAATGTGTGGATTTTGGTCCAAATAGCCAGTGGAGTGGTCAAACCATCCAAATGAAATAGTAGACTATCGGAGATGTTCAGTGCAATCAGTCCCATGGCTTCATCCATTTTGTTTCTGTGCTAAAGAACCTCAAAAGAGCGCTACAAAAAAAGTTGGTTTGCATCTAGGTAGGACCATAAGCCTCTTGACATGAGAAGCCTGGTTATCTGTGTCTTCTAGGTGTGATAGTTGTGCAGCGTGAGCCAGATCATAGAAGAATCAAACATTGAGAGAAAGAAAAGACGGAAGTAGAAGGGTTTGATTTTGAAGCAAATTACAGAATAGAAAATTCTCCCCTCCACAATGAATAAAAATATCTCCCAAAACCAAAGCAACAACTATGGAAAAACACAAAATTTGAGAAAAGAACCTAGAATTTGGATGCAGAGAAGAGGAAAATAGAAGCCTCTACTTCAATACCAATTTTGGAAGCTCAAAAAAGCTCAAAAGCAAATGAAACTAGCACCATTATCTCTATCTCTGAGTTAGCTTTTCAACACTTCTTTCGGATCGCAAAAATACGCCCGTATGCTCAAGTTATGAGCAAAAAATCGACTACAGGTCCAGAAAAAGAGCTCTTTGGAAAATTATAGAGATGGGCTTAAATTTGATGCCCGTATGACTGTCACAGGCCATTGTCGAGAAAAAAATCTAGTTGTCTGGAAATGACATCAGCGATCGAATAGTGATGTCATCATGTCAAGAAGTGACGTCAACAGTTGCCGAAAAATGTCACCGTGAAGTGACGTCAGTAGTCAGTTTCTAACGTCAGTAGAATGAATGCTGACATCAGCCGATGATTTTTTTGCGGTAGCACCGCTGGTGGAGGTGGCACCCAGGAGGAGAACCCAGTAGCGCCCTTTGGCTGAGGCGAAGCGGAGGCAAAGCCTAGGCGGCTGGCTGGTGGCGACGGGGCGCTGGCTGCGCCACTAGTGCTGTGCCAGCTGCGGCTGAGTGTAGGTCAGGCGCGGGGGGCACTCTGGTGGTTGCGGGGTGGCGTCGGGGTGGCCAATGGGCAGAGCGCCCAAAATCAACAAATTCTTTTTTTAAACGTGTCCGTACGGCCTCCCAGAGGGCTAAAAAAATTTCCCAGACACTCAGAGGCCAAAAACAACAAGTTTTTAATGTATTTTGACTGCAAATGGCCTTCTGGATCTAATGGCAGCATCCATTTGAGCCCAAAGTGCCCCAAAAAATTTCCCTTCACCCTTTTGAAGAAAAAAACTCCAAAAAAGCTGGGGTTTCTTACTAGCAAATCGTGGCTTCAAAAATCTTTAGACGAGGAAGTAGTAGGTCCACTCTGATACCATGTCGAAGTTGTGAAAACCAACTTCACAGATCCTCAAGAACACCTGCATGCAAATATCCTGCAATGAAGAGAAACCAGAAAACAAAAAAAGCAGAGCTTAGTGTAGACACCTAAAAACCTTTAGAAAATAAAGTATTTTTATTTTCTGAAAAAGTCCTGATGACATCATCATTTATTAATTAATTATTTATTTAATTTATTTATTTATTTTTATGCCATTAAATCTCTTTATCTTAATTAAAAATATTTAATTAAGGAATCCCTCCCAAAAATGTTTAAATCTTATTTAAACATTATTTCCTTATTTATTAATTATTTAATTAATAAATTGACCAAAAAACCCAAAACAAATAAAAAATTTATTTTTTGTCCAAAACTTGGCCAATTTCCTTAAGACCACTAACCTCTTCCAAAATCTTCTAATCCTTCTTTAATTTTAATTAAAGGCTAATCCCATCATTTTCTACCCCTAATCTCAACTCAAAATATTTAATTAAGATTAAATATTAATCCTCATGTTTATTAAAAAAGTTTTAATAAATATCTCCTCAACCCAAACCCTTGAAATAAATAAAACTTTATTTATTTCATAAAATCTTATCCTAGGAAGTTCTAGACTCTTCTAGAAAGTCTTCATCCTCATCCAAAGCCTAGACTCTTCTAGAAGATGTCTTTAACCCTAATCCTAATCCCCTCCTAACCTTGTCACATTCCTTAAACATGGGTTAAGACTTGCTAACTCAAGCCAAAGTTAACAAATATCTCCTCCTTCATCCACCCTCATTAATTGCAATCCACTTGCCATCCACTTGCCTAGTCCTAAGCCATCTCTAACCCTTCCTCTAATCATTTTTTACAACCCTAAGCAAGCTTAAAACCTCCCTAAATCCTCAAATTCAAATTTCATGGTATCTCTCACAAATATCTTCAACCAAAAAACTTTATAAAGCCCACAAAGTCATAAATATTCTTACAAAGGACTTATGAAGGGTCTTTATGAAGATTTTATCCCTTGAGCCTCCTTTGTTGACTCATCCTTCCCCTTTCCTCCATCCTCTCACCATGTGACATGTGTCACTCCTTGATTGGTTGTAAGGAAGCACAATCCATGTGCTCTCCTCTCATGCAATCTAAGCCCTCCATGAGCTTTTTCCCATCCTTGCATCTTAGCCCTCAATCTCTCAAGCCTCTTACCTATAAATTGGATCCTTCCCCTTTGCAAAATAACACAATCCATGAAGTAAAGTTATAATGCTATTTTGAGATCCAAATCCATACTAAAGCCATCTATCCACACCAAAAATCCACAATCATCCATTGAAGCCTTTGGAAGCATATTGAGCATACATCCTATCCATTTAGATAAAGCCATTCAACAAGAGAGCTTCTCATTGAGAGAGCCCATTAATGACTCATATTTTCAATTGAGAGCTCATCTTAGTCTATCTTGAAGTTTATGAATTTTGTTTAGTTTGTAGAAGCTTTATTTAAATTTGGTTTCTATTAGCATACTAACATTGCTCATATACATTTTGGCACGCCCGGTGGGACCCCGCATGGGTCATCTTCATTAGCTTTTTTAGTCAAGTTTTGTATGTCATTTGCTAATTTTGGCTAATTTTGCTTGTTTTTCTGATTGGTAGGATTGTATAAATTGGTTTTGTAGGTCCACATGAGCATGAAGAAGACAAAGGAACTCATAGTCTATCTCATAGTATTTGCAAATTTTTCAAGCTTATAGGTGGACAAAGCACTTGTAATTCTTCTTCCTCTTCTTGTCTATATTCTTCTTATTCCATCTACTTCTTCTTCTTCTTCTTGTGGGAGATCTTGGCCATTTTTTTCAAGGAAGCAAAATCATACACACTTCTTTTTAGTGCTTAAAATGAACTCCCAAATCATACTTAAATCCATTAAAAATTTTAAAAATTGCAAAAAAAATAAAATCTTTTAACAAGTGAAACTAAACCAATCCAATCATTTGCATCCTTGCAACATCAAAGTTTTAGATGCATTCATGCAAAGTTAGGAACACTTCATTTTTGGAAATTTAAAAAGAACTTCAAGTTTCCATTTCAAAAGGTTCAAAATCAACACTAAGTGCACACTAAAATCTAAATCAAACTCAAAGCATTAATCAAGAATAAAATGAACCTCATTTGAAAATATTTTAAAGTTCTTTTAAAAATCTCATGAAAACTAAGAGTCCTAAAACTTTTTTTATTTGTTCCAAACAAATGTCTTGTTGCAAAATCTTGAATGTTTCTTAAGTTTTTCATGCATCAAAACAATCTAGGAATATCATTTTTGGGCTTAAAACATGCAAACTAGAACACAAAATCTTGAATGAAGACCAAAGTCCAAAGAGTCATTTTCACTTTTGAGTCCAAAACAATCTTGAATGATCTAAGGTTAAAACAAAGCACTTCAAAGTTCTTAAAACAACACACAAAATCTCAATCTTGAATGCTCAAAGGAAAAAACTTGAATGTTTAATCACTTGTCTTTGAATGCATGTTGCTAAAATCACTCTTGAGTGCCATGGATTAAAATCAAGTTTGTTTTTTTATGAATGCATGATTAAAACAACAAATCCAATCTTGAATGCCATAGATCAAATAATCATCTTTTGGGGCATAAAAAGAATCCACATTTTTGAAATCTTCTAAGTTATAAAAACTAATAAAGACGCTTTGAGTAAGTTTGTCGTTGGACTCACCCTCTTTAATCACCCATCAATTTAACCATTGGTTGCAATCTCAGTGCCATCTATGGGGATGGGTCTACCTAAGAGAGTGTTAAGTGCTCCACAAAGATCAAACTCCACTCACTTGGGTCTTTAGTGGTTTTTCTAAGTTAGAAAATTCCTTGAATGTGCATTAATCTCGCTCACACTTCATTTGGGCATAAAAATTGGACAAATCTTGACGTGGAGGGCCTCCGAGCGTGCGCTTGGCAATCGAGTTTCACACATCTTTGTTTTGGGCTTAAAACAAACTCACACTCAATCTTGAATTCCTAACAATCAATGAACATTGCATGGTTTGGACGCATTTTCAATGACGCTCGCATTTCTTATGTCGACGATCTCTCGACTTTCATTATGTTGACGATGTTGTCAAATTGGAATGAACATTGTATGCCATAATCACAAGTGTCTTCAATCATAGCTTACAAAATCTAAATCATCAATTGGAATAAACGTGTGTCTTTTAAAGCCCAAGATCATGTATGTGGTGTTGTTTTACACTTTTTAGGAGGCCTGCTTGGGGATTTCATCACCCCTTGGGATGACCTCAACTCCAGCGTTCCAGCGGAGTATAAAAATCGGGAGGTGAATCCAAAGAAACCTCTCTTGGAATCAAGATTTTGTCACTCGGGCTAAGCCTCAAAGAACTTTATACCCTTGAGAAGTGAAAGAGGAGAAGTGGGTTACCGCTCCTCTCGGCTGTGTGACATCTTTTTGGTTTCATCTACGGATTTGGGCCTCACGTACCTTGCGTATATCGAGGACTCCCTAGCTATAACAAATTTCATCCTTGTAGAAAGCTTCCTAGGATGTTGGTGTGTTTGACGTGCTTGCTCCAAAATTTTGTTTGCTTGTTTGTTCATAGCTTTTGAATGAATGTTTGCCAACTTTGGTCAAAATCCCAAAAAAGCAGAAATCTCCCAGCTCAAGGCATACTTAGCATAGTCACTGCCTCATTAGAAAATCATCCAAGCTCCCCCGTTGCAACCGAATCTATCTAGTTCCTTGCTTTAGAACAATCCCAAATCCAAAGTCCATCCAAATCATCCCCCCCCAGCTAGCTAGCAACCCAATCCAAAATCACACCCAAACCTTTAGAGATTTGTTGTCATTCTGCTAGAATTTGCTATCCAATCAATCCTACCAATCAACCAATCTCACCAAGGTTATCCCTCTGACAGAGCATTGTCTAGGGTAACCCAGCTTTGTCACTTGTATCCCTCTTCACCTTGAGCTAAAGGTTGGGATCCACAAGTGGTCAATCTCGTGTCATGCCCATTGGATCATTAGTCTATCCTTAAGTTGACACAATCTCCACCAATCCTGCACATAGGAAAGCAAAACTCTCACTTTTTGATAGCATACCCTTGAAAGTCTTCCATCCACCAGAAAGCCAAAAATCTCTAGCCAATCCTCCTTAGGTCTGTCATACAACTTTGACTCTCCCTAGGAAATCCTTCATTAGCCAATCCAAAATCTGCGCTTAATCCAAATCCAACCATGAGCTTCCGTGTTCATCCGTATGCAAGACCCCATCCCCATCCGACTCATCATCAAAACATGAAATCCCAAACCTATCATGATGTGTTCGGTCGTACTGTCCTTGCTCCCGCCACCTCCTATTCCAATGATGATGAAAATCTTGTTGACTATGACCGGTATATTGAAAGCCTTAGAGGCCTTCCACCAACCATCCCCCAAAATCCAAGAGTTATTCCAAACTATCTAGTCATGCCATCTGATCTCCCAGCTTCTCCTCCATCACCCAATCAACCAAGCTTCCAATCTTCCACCCTCATCACACCAGCTATTCCCATCAATCCACCACCTCCACCTTTGACACACAAGTCTCCAAGGAATCTCCTAGAGGAAATACAAGAAAAGCCACCTCCAACAGTCGATAAGCCATGTCATCTAATCCAACCATGTGAAGTAGTCAGTGATGAAGCTTCCCCATCTATAATATCACCTCCATCTCCCATAGCTACCATCCCCATACCATCCATCAAATTTCTTAAAATCCTTCCACTTCCCACAAGCGTCAAAATCCCAACACCCATCGAATCGCTCCAAATCCCATCCACATCTCCTCCTCCAAGCATTATCCAAATCCCATATAATGAACCTCATGCATCCACTCCCATCCATTCCTGTCAAGATCTTGTCCAAAAGCATGTTGAAATACCCTCTGACAGAATAGCAGATCCCGCCATCCCACTTATTCCCCTACATGATCCACTTTTACCATCCCCTCCATATCAAAATCCTACCATCTTACTTACTCCATCTCAAGATCCCTTTCCCTCAGCCCATCCAACTCAAGATCCTATCCTCCCATCTCCTCTGTTGCATGATTGTACATCTCCCATAATCCATGATGATAGATCCATCGAAAAAGAACTAATTATCATATTCGAAGCTCCAACTCCTTCAGCTAGTAATGGACTCACATCTTGTGTTCCAAATAATGAACATCATATTGAAAAAAGAAACGAAAATGTATTTCTAGATGTTGGTATCCCCGCTATTCCTGCATGGTCCCAAGTCCTTCCATCTCCACCCCAAAGTTCCCATCCATCTTATTCCGCATCTATTTTGGGCCCTCATCCTACTCCTTATCTCCAACCCTCCATTTTGGGTCCATATATCCCTTGTCTAAATCCCACACCCTTTCCATCCATTTTGGGTCCTTACATACCTAATATGAATCCTTTATCCCTCCATCTATTTTGGGACCTACACCTTCCCCGTTTCCATCTATTTTGGGCCCATATCCTTCCTTCCCTCCATCCATTTTGGGCAATTATATCCATCCATATCCTATGTTCCAATCTATCATTCCATCCCCTCAAATCCACCAGCTAGATCATCAAAGGCACTCACCCTTGAATCCCTTCCAACCTTTAAACCCTATCATTCCATCAATTATCCCTCCATCTCCTCCATGCTCTTGTTCCCATCCCATGGCTAATAGAAGCATATTGGATGCCAAAATACAAAAGCATAAATCCAAAAATCCACAAAAATCCAAGTCTCAACATGTCCCTTCTAAAATACATGTTCAAAATAAGAAACATTTAATCCCAATCAAAGAAAAAGTCAAGAGGCCACAAAAGCCCAAGCTAAAAAAGTCAAAAATCATGTGGATACCCAAGGTGCTCATAAAAGAAATGCATCTCAAAGAAAAATCTCAATTGGCATCCATTCATGCTACTCAAAAAGCCTCATCCATCCATCCTTCATCCAAATCCCCATATAAGAATCCTTCATCCCCCCAATCCACTTTTAGTCCATATGCTTCTTATCCTAAATTTCCCATCCTCCATCTTCCAACTCTACTTTTAGTCCTTATCTTTCTCTTCCTCCATTTTCTCCTCAACCTCACTCAAAACCATCTTTCCCACTACTTTATCACCTCTCAAGGTGTGTGCCAATGATGATCTTTCCATTTTCCTCATCCATTTACCCACAAGCCTTATGTCTTTGCATCCATTATCTGTCAAACTCCCACCCACCATTCCACTTGTTCAATCCAATCCTTTTTCATCCATCCTACCAACATCTATGAGCCAAAAATAGCTGAAGAAAGCCAAAATCATTCCAGCTAAGTCGAAAGTCAAAAAGTCAAAAAATAATAAAGAAAAATAAAGCGTCCACTGGTGAAAACTTGGCAATTCAACCGCCTTGGACAAGTACCATGATGAAAACTTGGCAAACAAGCGTCATGCGTAATCCTGCCATCCCCAGCTTAGCCTATCACCCTCATGCTTTTGGTCATCTCTTGACATCCAACTCCATCTTCCAATCTATCCACCTATCCTCCACCCTCCATCTTCCATCTCACACCATCCACTTATCTCCTGCAACTTCAGCCAACCATCCCAGCTATCATCCATCTCCCTAGCCCCTTCAGCTTTTTCCATCCTAGCTTCAATCCTATCACATCCATCATAAGACCTCCTTCTGCATGTTATCTTCTGATTTGGGGCACTATATTCCTTGGAGATCTTGTCTTGTCCATCCTCCCTTGTCATTGGTATCTAGCTCTAGGCTATCCTCATGCAAACCCAATGTCATCTCTTTATATCCATCATAATCCTAGCTATCTACCATCCAATCCAGCCATCTCATCCTGCTCCTCTAGCTATCCTTGGTCACAAAATCTGTCATCATCATTGGATGCATCCTGCCAAATCCATATCTTTCGCTATCACCCCACCCTTAGCTTTTGCATCTTGCACAACATCGAACCAGCCCGCTATCCTCTCATCCTGAGCTTTTTATCCATCTGTATCATACCTATCATTGGTCTGTTAGCTTGTACCATATCTTGATTAGCTTGCTTGTAAATATCTTGGTTCGTTAGCTTATACATTCTCTTTAGCTTAGTACCATTGTATCTATCCAACGTTCGTGTTCGTTCGTCCTTGATCAGCATCTTGCACCCATCACACATCTTGGTTAGCTATTCCAATGCATCCTTTAGCTAGATTTCCTATCACCAAAGTGCTATCTTTCTTAGTTCAGCTTGCCAAACGCATCACTCATCCAAATCCACTAGCTTAGGTGCTCTTCGATAGGTCTTTGTAGGATATTGCTTTCCTCATGTCTGATCTTGGTCTGTTAGTACCTCGTCCTACCCATCTCGTTGGCAAACGGTTCTCTTTTGGATTTTCACTTTCTTTTGATTTGGGATCTTCCCTTTTGGGTCTTGAAATATCTTTTCCAAGCAATCTCCTTGTTCCCTCCTCAAGGTTTCCACGATCTTCCATATCATGGTATACTGTGAATGGGGCAATCAGAGCGTAAGGTCTTGATCATGTCTTTTGCTTGTTTTCTTTTCTACTTGTGGGTTACCCAGTGTCGTTTCCACACTGCTTCCTCTGGGATTCATGTGTGATACTGGGGCAATCCTTGCATGTTTGTTTTGATTCAGTTCGTCAGTCCTCTGGACAGTTGGTGAAAAGGCCTTGATGTTCTTGGTAACCTTGGCAATTAACCAACAGTCCTATAGCAAATCTAGTGCTCAACTACATGGTGGTACTTCTCTTTGAAGAATCCCTCCGCTCAAAAAGCTTCAATGGTTTTCCTTCATCTCCATTATCCCCCATCCATATCCAGCATCTGTCTCTCCTACCCTAGCTTATGCATCAGTATCTCTTTGAATCACTCATCACTCTTAGCTTTAGGGATCCACAATCCTAGTCTTAGGGATCCACCAATCCAAATCAATCCACCAAACCTCATCTTTCGAGATCCACAATCCTAGTCCTAGGGATCTCTGAAACCCATCTTCCACCAATTTGACTCTTGGAAATCCTATTGCATCAGCTTTATAATCCCTTCATCCATCTCCCTATCCTGGATTCCTTTTTATAGCGCTCCGCTCCTTCATCCTCTGTAATCCCTGAGAACTTAAGCTTGCTTCCTCTTGTGCCTTTGATTCTCCGTTTATCATTCTCCCGCAGTGAGAGTTTGAGCTAACTAAACCTCTTCTCTTAAGCCAATCTGAGTCTTCTTGCTCATCTCGGATTCTTGTACTTTTCAAGAAGCCATTGAGCCTCGCTTTCTCTCCCCGCTACCTTCTTGAGGGGGCATCTCACAGCCCATTCTCTCCTCTTCTGCTCTAGCCTTGGGCATCTTATTTTCTTATCTTTGATGCCATGCCACTTGCGGCATCACATCAAAGAGGGGCAAAATGTAGACACCTAAAAACCTTTAGAAAATAAAGTATTTTTATTTTCTGAAAAAGTCCTGATGACATCATCATTTATTAATTAATTAATTATTTAATTAATTTATTTATTTTTATGCCATTAAATCCCTTTATCTTAATTAAAAATATTTAATTAAGGAATCCCTCCCAAAAATGTTTAAATCTTATTTAAACATTATTTCCTTATTTATTAATTATTTAATTAATAAATTGACCAAAAAACCCAAAATAAATTAAAAAATTATTTTTTGCCCAAAACTTGGCCAATTTCCTTAAGACCACTAACCTCTTCCAAAATCTTCTAATCCTTCTTTAATTTTAATTAAAGGCTAATCCCATCATTTCCTACCCCTAATCCCAACTCAAAATATTTAATTAAGATTAAATATTAATCCTCATGTTTATTAAAAAAGTTTTAATAAATATCTCCTCAACTCAAACCCTTGAAATAAATAAAACTTTATTTATTTCCTAAAAATCTAATTTATCCTCATCCTAAGAAGTTCTAGACTCTTCTAGAAAGTCTTCATCCTCATCCTAGGAAATTCTAGACTATTCTAGAAAGTCTTTATCCTCATCCAAAGTCTAGACTCTTCTAGAAGATGTCTTTAAACCTAATCCTAATCCCCTCCTAACCTTGTCACATTCCCTAAAAATGGGTTAAGACTTACTAACCCAAGCCAAAGTTAACAAATATCTCCTTCTTCACCCACCCTCATTAAATGCCATCCACTTGCCTATCCCTAAGCTAATCCTAAACCATCCTAATCCATCCTCTAATCATTTGCACAATCCTAAGCAAGCTTATAACCTTCCTAATCAAGTTCAAGTCAAAATTGCTCTCATCTCCCTCAAAATATCTCAACCATAAAACTTTATGAAGCCCACTAGGCCATAAATGACTCTTCCAAGCCCTTTTATTGCTCTTACAAGCCATTATGAGGGTCTTTATGAAGATTTTATCCCTTGAGCCTCCTTTGTTGACTCATCCTTCCCCTTTCCTCCATCCTCTCACCCTGTGACATGTGTCACTCCCTGATTGGCTGTAAGGAAGCACAATCCATGTGCTCTCCTCTCATGCAATCTGAGCCCTCCATAAGCTTTTTCCCATCCTTGCATCCTAGCCCTTGATCCCTCAAGCCCTTTGCCTATTTAAAGAATCCTCTCCCAAGCCATTTTAACACAATCCATGAAGTAAAGTCATAATGCCATTTTGAGAAGCCATTTTACATCAAAACCATACACTCACACCCAAATTCCAACTCCATATGAAGCCCTTTTTGAAGCATAAGCTTGAGCATACATCCTATCTATTTGGACAAAGCTACTCAACAAGAGAGCTTCTCATTAAGAGAGCCCATTAATGGCTCATATTCTCAATTGAGAGTTCATCTTAGTCTATCTTGAAGTTTATGAATTTTGTTTAGTTTGTAGAAGCTTTATTTAAATTTGGTTTCTATTAGCATACTAACATTGCTCATATACACTTAGAAGTTCTCAAGAATGTGAGAACGAAAAAATTGTATTCTAAGTTATGAAAACAAAATAGAAAAGTAAAAACTTTTAAGGTGAACGAAACCCTAAAGGAAAGAAAGCTAGGTTTGTGCATTATAATTAATATAAGATATTAATTATATGCACCTAAGAGAGCTAAAGTACCTAGAGTAATAAATAACTTACTCTAACACTATATGTATATTTGATGCTTATGAAACTAAAAGACAATATTGAATATATATCTAGATTAATCAATGTCATGATAAATCTAGTATATTTCTTCTCTAAGCTTTAATGGGTAGACCTCTTGCAATTGTGTGACAAGGCTACATTTAAATAGGAAAAACTTATTATGATCTATGCCTTGGATTCGTGTTTTGGATTTTGTTGTGTTAACCTTTTGTAAGAAGAATAAGTCAAACAAGGAGCATAGACTAAAGGATGAGTAGGTCTTTCAAGGTGGGCGACTGTTTCAAAGTTCATTTATAGCTCCACTCCTTCCATCACTTTGTGGTTGCTAATTTAGTCCAAGACAGTTTAGTTGCCAAGCGTTCTTATATTTCTAAATCATTGAATGTGGTTTATCTTCTTTCATAAATTATAATGTCGCTCTTTAAGCTAAAAGTTGTTATGCTATGTGATGGAGGACCTAGTTTGTAGGCATTCTATTTTTCCTAGTTTCCTTTAAATAAGTTGGAACTTCTTTTTCCAGGAGAGTTAGATGTTTTTTTTTGAGACATTTATGTTATAATCAAGCAATAAAGTAAGCATCTTGGTATTCTATATTGTTTCCATATTTTATTGAATACATATATGACAATTTTTCGCTTCTATCTTTGAGTTATAATTCATTCACACTTCCATGGGGGCCCATGTAGAAGGTGAATTCTTGTTCATGCTTAGGTAGAATTCAGTTAAGTTTCTTTTAAGTTATTAAGTATTGTTGTTCCTGCAGTCATTGGTAGCAGAACCATTGACTGTATCCTACAACATAGGTTTATTTCCAGAGCATTGTTTATTTAATCTATAAGTTTAGTTTCTAGTATAAGTTTCCTATACTGCTTTTACCTTAGTAAGTGATGACTAATGAGAAGAACTAAAGCATAAACTTTGCATTCACTATCTCAAGTTTACGTTCTTGGATTGATATAGTAAATGAGTCTAGCATGATGTTCTAAGTAGAAACATGATGACTTTCAACAATAAATCTTTGATTAAGGATGTCCAATCCTTGTGTTACTAGGATATTGTTCATATTTTGCTTAATTTTGCATGTTTAGGTGTTGGGACCATATTAAGTGATTCCTACCTAATCTTAATCAGGAAGAACCATTTGAGGTTCTCAAGCTAGCACCTGAGGGAACCCATTAGAATTCCACAAAAAGAAGAACCATTTGAGAACGTGTTTGTTGATACCGGTGATCAATTGCCTTCACCATCATCATCGAAAGAATATGTGTCTTAACTATTCTAGAGCTATTGTCAAGAAAGGAAGAGGCTTGAGAGACCTAATGGAGGAGGTGTGTCCAAAATGAAGTTATCCAAAATGTTGTCAAACTTTAAATAGGACATCATTAATGATGTTGCTACTCAATTAGATACAATGCAAGCAAGGAGAAAGAAAGATGAATTTGATGCAATGTTCGCAGAATATTGTCCACATTATAGGGAGAAGAAAAAGAATTGTCGTGCGAGTCTATGGCAAGCCTAGAATCTCAACCTATGCCTATTGAGTTCAAAGCCATTGATGAGAATGGAGAGGTCCTCTATGTTGCCCAATGGAGGCCATGGGCTCCAAAACTAGGTATGCCCCAAGATACTCTTCACAATTTTAATAGTACTTATGCATGGAAAACCCAAAAACATAATGGATCTAGTAGATATAATAGTTGGCAACAACCCCAACGGTGGTGGCAACAACCACACAGTTGGTCTAACCAATCAAGTCAGCAAGCTTTGATGCCTCCTCCTACAGCCAATATTACTTTCCCTAAACATACTTAATTGCCTGCTCAGCCTACTCCTAATCCCAACAATGCTAAGCCAACACTAAAGCAACAGAGCTATGCAATTTCCCTAAATAACATCTATTTAAGATTTGGAACAACTCTTCCTTCTCCACATCAGCCTATTATTATTGAAGTTGTGGATACTTTAGCAGAGCCAACTAAGATACCAATCCAACTTGTTGCTCCTGCAACACAAGAACCTCCATCTCCTCATAAGTAGGAAGAATACATCAAGCCAGTGGATAATCATGCAATATTGGATTTTCTTACCCAAATGAAGCAAATGGCAGTAAAAATTCCTTTGTTGGGAGCCATAAAAGAAGTACTTGCATATACCAAAGGTATCAAGGAAACACCCACCATCCTGTAGCTTGCTGATAGTTACACCATTACATCTGATGGGATGGTAGAAGACATTATGGTCACCTTGAATTATTGGGAATATTCAGTTGACTTTGTTGTCCTTTCCCCAAAGGATAACATGAGAGGATACCCAACAATCCTAGGTAGACCTTGGTTGGCTACTGTTGATGCCTATATAGCTCGTCGCTCTAGAAAAATGACTATATCTAATGGAGTCAACACTAAACATTTGAATCTACATTCCCTAGCTCAACCTTTGTTACAAGATGATTGGATCATCTAGCCAAATTTGGATGATACTGAACTAGAGGTCATTTTCATTCATTGGCTAATGATGATATTGAAGGAACCTTTTATAGCTTCTAGCAGGGAAGATGAGATCATTTCCTCCATTATTCTGAATGAATATGGAGAGAAAAACCAGGTGTGTTTCCAAGGGAACTATGTTCTTAACACTTTGCTACCACCTATTGATGCTCTGCAGTATTCAACCACTTCAACATTTCTTTGTACATTGTTGCCTCATGAAATGGAGTCTTTCCCAATTTCTCAACTGATCATGGTAGAAAAGATCACCAAGATAGTAGTCATCTCAGACAAGGAATTAAGTATCAACACTGCTTTGACTTCCTTTCAATGGTCAGAAATCCTACAGTTTCTTAAACAACATCAATCAGCCTTTGCTTGGGATTATACTAACATGAAAGACCTACACCCTCAACTCTACACTCACAAAATTTATATCAGCTCTGAATTCAGACCTGTTTGCCAACCTCAGCACTGGGTAAATCCAAATCTTAGGATAGAATCAAGAATGATTTGCAGAAGTTGTTAAATGTTGGCTTCATCTCTCCAATCTCAGATAGTCAGTGGGTCTCCCCTCTTGTTTTAGTACCTAAGAAAGGAGGGAAGTGGAGAGTTTGTATTGACTACAAGGAGCTTAACATGGAATTAATACAAAAGCAGCCCAAGCAATGGCATGACAAGTATGCTCAGGAAAAAGTTTTTTTTGTTGGTAACTGGGCACTCCTTTATGACTCCAGGTATCTACATAATCATGGCGAATTTCAAACCAGATGGTTGGGACCATATAGAATTATTATAGTCTTTCCAAATGAAGCGGTCCAGCTCTCCACTAAGGATCATGTTTAGTTCAAATTGTTGGTTAATGGTCACAAGATAAAATTATATCACAAACCAAAGAGTAAGGAAGAGTTCCTGCATCAATTCTCTTCTATTGTTGGTGTTGTAGTTCCTGCAGCATCTCCTAATGAGCTTTTTGCTCATTTTCCTTCCTCACTCTAGTTGTTCTTGTCACTATCATAATAAACACTTTCATTGTGAAAGTTGATTCTCCATAATAAATTTCTGCTTCATTTCTAGTTTTCCACCCATCCATCTCATCATTTCTTTCAATTGTGGATAGCAACTGTCACCTCACTAGCACTTCCAGTTAGCACAAATTCCAATGTATGTGATATCAATTTATTTTTCCAATAAAGTTTTTGTATGCCTTGTTACCACTGCAAGTAGGGGACCACTTGCATTATTTTAGCTGAGGGGGAAGTTATATTAGTTTTGTCATTATATTTATGCAATCTTTTTATTTATTCTTTTTCCCTTGTTGTACTTGCATTTTCTGCCAATGATTTGACATTTCTTGAAATCCTTTTGTTGAATCCTTTTGTTGCATGTTATTTTTCACATGCATATTGCTAAGGTGGCAAGATATGTTGTGTATGAGTTCTGAGGAATGTATTTATGAGTAATTATGAAATGATAATGCAGAGATTTTCAATCATTTTACTCATAAAGTTTTTTTTTAGTTTTTTTTTTCGAGCTTCATTAATCAACAAATTCCTAAATTTAAACTCATCCTATAACCTATTGTTTCAATTTTTCTTGCCAAATTTTTTGGTTGTCTGTTATTATCTACTGCAGCTTTGTTCTAGGTACCCTAGGAATTAGACAATGGGAGGAGACTTGATTCAAAGAGAGCCTACTGTGCATAATACGTTGCTCGAAGACTAGAATTGTAGGTCATATTTTCAAGCAAGGGGATGGACAGATTATGTTCAGAAGCTAACTAGCTAGGATGATGAGGTTGTGTTTCAATTTCTCAACCCCTTAAAGAATGAGGTGATAACAGTTAAAGGATTGAAGGTGTTGTTTTCTCAGACAATTTTGGTAGAAGTTATGGGATTACCATTGGAAGGTGAGGAATTTATAGAGAATCTTGACCCAATTTCTACCAGAGCTTAGTTCACTCTACATGGAGATCCAAAGCTTGATATTAATAAGAAACAAGGTACTATTAGACTATATCTTCCTGAGTTGTTTCCACAATGTGCGGTTTTTATCATTAAGTATTTCACCTGTGAAGGGCGATACTCATTTTTGCATGTTGTTCATTTCAAATTTTTGAGTTTTTTAAGACATGATATCAAAATTATCAATGTACCTAGTTTTGTATTTAGCATTTTGTCAAAACAATACTAGTACAAGACGGTAGACGTAACTCTGTCTCCCATCATTACCTAATTAAGCTGATAGTGGAAAAAGCTTTAAAGGACCAGTCAGATATTTCTTGGGAGGAATTTGTGTTGCAAGGGTTTAAGGAGCCTATCCCAAATCCAATTGGGTGTAGAGTAGGTCAGAGGATTAAAACCGCTAAGGGGATTAGAATTTTTTTTATTGAAACTAGACAATGTTCTTCAACCAAAAAGAAAAAGGAAGCTAAGGTTAGAAGCCCTAATTCCTCTAACTTCCATAATACTACTAACTCCTCTCCATTAATAACAGTTCATGAAGAGGAATTGGAGACTCCTAAAAAGAAGGCTGAAGTTGCCCCTACGGTAGAAACAGTTTCCCTGGAGCATAAGAAACAAAAAATTAACCCTAGTACTAGCCGGTAGGCTAAGGCACCTCCTACAGCCAAGAACACTTCCAAAAAAAGGAAAGCCCCAGGAGAGGAGGAAACTCCATTAAGAAGAAGTGCTAGGTGAAGAACCAAACCAACTAAGGAGATTCTCGATAAAGAACCTCAAGTCACCCAAGATTTTGACCCGAAGGAAGGAGAAAATAAAAATATCCAGCATAATGACAAAATGGAGAAGGTTCCTAATAAACCCGAGAATGCATAAGTCATTATAGTCGAAGATGACTCTAGCTTGAAGGAGCAAGCTTATGTATTTCAAGTACCAGCCTCTGAGAATTTTTAGGGAGATGATTCAAGAAGTGATGATTCTGATAGTTATATCAGGGAAGTAGATGAACCAACATTTTCTCCTACTGTAGAATCTCCTATGGCAGCGAGGGATCCCTATGAAGAAAATCCAGTTGTCGATATGGGCTTTGTCAATAAGGTGGCCTAAAAAATTTTGAATGAAGGATTAGAAACATTAGCTTCAATGGCTCAACAATGCTCTAATCCTGAGAAAGCTATGATTATTTGGATGGATCCTTTCAAAAGGGCAAGTGCTAATAAGGGTAAGTCATATGTTCCTCAAGCAATAGATAATTCTCACCATAATTTGATAGTAGCTCAGTCTAGGCCTACCTCTTTGTTTGATGTTATTTTCCTATTGGTTAAGCAATTAAATTCTGAGAGGGAAGAGTGGAAACAACAAAAGAAAGAATTGACCAAAATCATAGACAGACATTATCAGGAAACACTTGTTCAAGAGAAAAAGGTAGAACAGTTAAGTGTAAAGCTTGACAAAATTACATCCTTAATCCCCTTAATCCCTGACTTAATGGGTTGTAGATCCCCATCGCCTGTTTATGCTTTTTTTCTTAAAGAATAGTTGTTGAACTATCAAATGACCTACATTATGCAAGATAGGACTCCCTTATTGCAAGAGCCTACCTAGTTTTTCTGAGCTTTCCATAACTCTCCTCTAGCCATCAAAAATCTATTATGTGAACTTTATCTCCATAATCTTACAGTTCCAGATGACCAAGTTTGGAATCCCTTACTTTATGTTGGGGATATTCAACTTAGAGCCTTCATGTCCTAGATACAAAACGAAATTAGTTGGAACACTCAAGCTAAAGTGTGTATAAATTTAGAGTCAAACATTCCCTTGTTCCTAAGACCTGAAGCCAAGGATCCTTAGACTCTCTACTATAGTTGGTTAAGAATAGCTCCCTCTAAATCAGGTAGTAAGATCATCTATTCAATGAGGTAGGAAGCATTTGATGCATATGAACAAATAGTGAATACTGAACTACCCAATGCTAGAAATGTCATACATTGGCGTTGGAACAATTTATCTAAGGAAATGAGAAAGAGAGAACCACATTCACCTCTCAATTTTTCTATGGCAACCTAGCGTGCTCCTTGGTACATTTCTTTGGGAAGAGAGTGAGAGAGAGAGAGAGAGAGAGAGAGAGAGAGAGAGAGAGAGAGAGAGAGAGAGAGAGAGAGAGAGAGAGTTTGGATTCCATTAACCTTTCAACCTCCATTGTTACTTTCTCCATTACTTGCGAATTCAGATAAACTAGACGATTTTACCATGCAGGAGGAAGAGGATAGGTGGAAGAACCACAAGAAAACAAAAGGGTTCTACTGGAGTTTTGTAGAGGGAGGATCTGGACGGAGCATAGTTGTTGACTATAGGATGGCAACCAGGTTAAAGAATTTATTTTTTGTGAGACCAACAAATGGCTAAGCTAGGGGGAATGATGAATCAAGTTTTTGAGATGTTTTGTTTATGATTTTTGAAGTATAGACTTGCATATCTTATGGTTTTTATGGTTTTTCATTAACATGATACAATCTTTTATGTTTATAAGTTTTAACTATATTTATATTTGATGCCTATGAAACTGAAAGACAATACTGAATATATATCTAGATTAATCAATGTCATGATAAATATGGTATATTTCTTCTCTATGCTTTAATAGGTAGACCTCCTGTAGTTTTGTGACAAGGCTACATTTAAATAGGAAAAACTTATTATGATCTATGCCTTGGATTCATGTTTTGGATTTTGTTGTGTTAACCTTTTGTAAGAAGAATAAGTCAAACAAGGAGCACAGACTAAAGGATAAGTGGGTCTTTCAAGGTAGGCGACTGTTTCAAAGTTCATTTATAGCTCCACTCCTTCCATCACTTTGCAGTTGGTGATTTAGTCCAAGATAGTTTAGTTGCCGAGCATTCCTATATTTCTAAATCATTGAATGTGGTTTATCTTCTTTCATAAATGATGTTGTTGCTCTTGAAGCTAAAATTTGTTATGCTATGTAATGGAAGACCTAGTTTGTAGGCGTTTTATTTTTCCTAGTTTCATTTAAATAAGCTGGAACTTCTATTTCTAGGAGAGTTAGATGTTTTTTTTTGAGACATTTATGTTATAATCAAGCAATAGAGTAAGCATCTTGGTATTCTATATTGTGTCCATGTTTTATTGAATAAATATATGACATTTCTTCACTTCTATCTTTGAGTTATAATTCATTCACACTTCCTTGGGGGGCTACGTAGAAGGTGAATTCTTTGTTCATGCTTAGGTAGAATTCAGTTAAGTTTCTTTTGAGTTGTTAAGTACTGTTGTTCCTATAGTCATTGGTAGCAAAACCATTGACTGTATCCTACAACATAGGTTTATTTTCAGAGCATTGTTTATTTAATCTGTAAGTTCAGTTTCTAGTATAAGTTTCTTGTAGCAACTACTTTTACCTTAGTAAGTGATGACTAATGAGAAGAACCAAAGCATAAACTTTTCAGTCACTATCTCAAGGTTATGTTCTCGGATTGATACATTAAATGAGTCTAGCATGATGTTCTAAGTAGAAACATGATGAGTTTTAGCAACAAATCATTATTTAAGGATGTCCAATCCTTGTGTTACTAGGATATTGTTCTAACTTTGTTTGAGTCCTTATTCATCAGAGACTTGGCTAAGGTCACTACAAACCACAAAAATATATATCTTAGGGTTTAGCCTAGAACCCTAGGTGCTCCTATACCATTCTCAGCCTACAACAAACAAGTTAAGTTATCCTTGGGGATAATAAGTTGGGACTGATGCCCAACTTCTTGAACTCACTATCTGCTACTCAAGTAGCCTCTAATTTAGGTTATTGCTTTCATTGGATAAGATGCTCCATGTAGATACCATGCCTTGTCTTCTTCGCAAGCTCGCAATCTAATATCTTCTCAACTTGTGGTTTCATTTGAACAAGCACCTTGATCTCCATTACGTCCTTTTCTACCTCTACACTTTGCTCTTTCTCTACTACATCAAGACCTTTGTATTTCACTAGGTCTTGTACATTGAATATTGGTGAAATGGCTAGTTCCTTAGGTTGATCTATTTTATAAGCACTTTATCCATACTTGGCTAGGACTTTACATGGTTCTACTCTCCTCATTTGAAACTTGCTTGGAATTCTTTTCTAAAGTCTGGCTTTGTTAAGATGTACCATTACCCAATCTCCTACTTCAAATTGTAGATCTTTTCTCCTTTCATCCACATTGGACTTATGTTTTTTATTTGTCTCAATCAAAGTCTTTCTTACTTGATCTTGGATCTCTTTCATAGACTAAGCAAAGTCCTCAACATGTGCACTTATTTCATCATGGATCTTTAGCTCTCTATGTTCACATACTCCCCTTGGATGAACATCATACACAACTTCAAATGGACTTTTACCAGTGGATTTGTTCACACTGTCATTGTAGGCAAACTTAGCTTGAGGAAGCACTTGATCCCACATTTGACCATACTCCTTTTTCAAACACCTTAACATGTTTCCAAACACTCTATTTATCACCTCTGCTTGACCATCTATTATGGATGGTATGTTGAACTAAATGCTAAGTTGGTACCTAGTCTTTTCCACAAAGTTTTCTGAAAATGCCTCATGAATTTTACATCTCTATCAGAGACTATACTTCTTGGTAAACCATGAATTCTTACTATCTCCTTGAAGAAGATATGAACAATATAACTATCATCATGAGTTGTTTTACAAGGTATAAAATGACTCAATCTACTAAATTTTCCAACTACCACAAAGACACTATCAAAACCAGTATTTATCCTTAGCAAACCTACTGTAAATTCCATGCTAAGACACTCCCGTGGTCTATCAAGAGTAGGTAAAGTCTGGTATAGTCCTGCATTTGAAGATGTCCCTTTTTCTTTTTGATAAACTATGCATTGCTCCACATATCTTCTGACATCTCTCTACATCTTTGGCCAATAGTAGAATCTTTGAACTAGGTCTAGTGTCTTGTTTAGGCCATAATGGAAATTGAAACTTCCATTATACTTGTCTTGAATGAGGTTTTCCCTCATAGACCCTCTAGGTACACATAGTTGGCTACCCTTAAACAATAACCCACTCTACAAAGTGTAGTCAACAATCTGACTATAAAAATAATTATTGAAATTAACAGATACCTTGTAGGACTATGAGAAGTCTTTATCACTCTCATATAGGTATTTGAACCCTTTAATGTCGTTACTTTATCGATGGATTTCTTGGACAATGAGTAACCTTAAGTCAAGAAGGGAGACCTGTAGCAATTTTTAGCAAGAAGTTGAATGAGGCTAAGTCAAGATACACATCTTATGACTTAGAGCTTTATGCATTGGTTCAAGCTCTTAGGAAGTGGAGACATTATCTTATGCTTATGTCACTTTTTTATTTTGACCTTTTTTATGTTTTATAGTGAAGGTATATGCTTGAAGAAAATCCATCCACTTGATGTGTTTATGACTCAACTTCTCTTGTGTATTTATGAACCTTAGAGCTTGACTATCAGTGTAGACTAAAAATTCCTTGCGCAAAAGGTAGTGTCTCTACTTCCTGAGAGCTTGAACCAATGCATAAAGCTCTAGGTCATGATAAGAGTATCTTGACTTAGCCTCATTCAACTTCTCACTAAAAAATGATATAGGCCTCCCTTCTTGACTTAGGATTGCTCCAACAACTACATTGCTTGCATCACATTCTACAATGAACAATTTTTTCAAAGCTTGTTAACACTAGAATGGGTTGTGTAGCCACTTTTTGTTTCAACTCAAATCCTTCATTAGCCTCATTTATCCTTTAGAATAGGTGCACATATCTCACCGAATCTTCTAATAAACTCTCTATAAAATTGAGTCGGTCCATGGAAACTTCTTACATTAGTAGCTATTTTTGGAGTGGACCAACTAAGGATGGTTTCTACCTTGCTTGGGTCCATTTTCATATCAACTTGAGAGATTACAAAACCCAAATACACAAGATCTTGCTTCAATAACTCACTCTTCTCTAGGTTAATGTTTAGCTTCTCTTCATGTAACCTACTTTACATAATCTATTGGTGCTTATTTTTTCTTCTTTTGACTTACTAAAGATGTGGATGTCATCAAGATACACCACTACAAATCTTTCTATGTAATCTTTCAACACTTCATTCATTAACCTCATAAATGTGCTAGGTGCATTTGTGAGGCCAAATGACATAACTAACCACTCATAAAGACCCTCTAAAATCTTGAAAGTTGTTTCCACTCATCCCCTTCTTTCATCCTAATTTGATGATATCTACTCTTAAGGTCAATCTCATTAAAGTACTTAGCTCCTCCTAGACAATCCATCAAGCCTTCTATTCTAGGAATAGGAAATCTGTATCTTATAGTTATCTTATTAATTTACCTAGAATCAATACACAATCTCCACTTACCTCCCTTCTTGGGTGTCAAGACAACTGGAACACCACATGGACTTATACTCTTCCTGATTAGCCCCTGGTCAAGCAACTCTTGAACTTGTCTTTCTATTTCCTTGTTTTGGTTTGGTATCATCTTGTATGCAACTTTATTATGCAAAGATGCCCTTGGTATGAAATCTATCTGATGGCTAATTGTCCTTTGAGGAGGTAATGTAGCAGGTGCTCCATCACCAATAATATCACTAAACTAGTCTATCAGTTGCTTTATCTCTATAGGCAATGTTTTCTTTGGTTTGTCCTCTTCCTTGGGTTTTATTACAATTGCAAAGCCAACTCCTTCTTCTTGTTTGAGATCATGCAAGAAATATTTACCACTTAATAGGAGTACATTTGAATCCACTAAGATGTCTTCCCCTTCTTAATCCACAAGTGACTGAATTTTATAAGTAACCCCATTCTTCTTGAAAGTGCACATATTCTTCTTTCTATGGTGGACTGCATCTCTATCATATTGTCATAGTCTTCCTTGTAGTAGATGGAAAGCGTCCATGGGCATGACATCATAAAGTATCTTATCTTGGTATTCTCTTATAGCAAACTCAAACCACACCTGCTCATTAACAAGGACATTGTGCCCTTTATTTAACCAGGTAACCCTATATGGATGGGTATGAGGTATCTTGGTTAGCTTCAACTTTTGAACTTCCTCCTTTGAGATTATGTTATATGTTGAACCTGATTCTATGATGACTCTACCTACCTTGCCAAGATTCTTACACTTCACTCTAAATAGTATCCTTATTTGTTTGGGTTCTTCCTTACTAGTTTCTTTAATCAACACCCTTCTAAACATAAGGTTTCCATCACTCTCTGAGTTGAAGATTCACCTCAAGAGATCTAACACTACTAGTTTCCTCTTATACATAAGAAATTTTCTTCTCTCCTTGTGAAGATGGCACCTTATTAGGGCATCTATATGCAGGGTGGCCTAGTTGACCACAATTATAACACTTCATACTTGCAAAATGAGAACCTCTGCCAAATCCTCCAAATCTTTCTCTTCCACCACTGTTAAAACCTTTACCTCTACTAGAATTACCTTTATTACTCTATTCAGTCAACTTGGATTCACCTTGGTTCTTTCTTTCACTAATTTTTCCATTAAAACCACCTCTATGAGTCCCCCTTGAGTATCTTCCTATTCCTCTACCCCTTGAATGTGTATCTTGTTTCTTTTTACTCTTCTCTTCTACTTTAAGAGCTAATTGATAGCACCTATGAATAGTAGTAGGGGTTAAGAGACTAATTTCCTCTTGGATGCTCCACCTGAGCCCATTCAAATATTTGGCTACTTTGATATTCTCATCTTCTTGAACTTTGGATTTGAGGCATAATTGTTCAAATTCATTTGTATAAGCAACAACATCCACATCTCTCTATTTGAGGTTTTGTCTCTTTTTATGTAGTTGGATCTCATAATCTTCTGTCAGATAGTTATCCCTTATCCTTGCTACCATACCTTTCTAATTAATTATTGGATTCTTTCCCTCATTTTTCCTATGTTCTAGAAGAAACTTCCACCGAGTCAAGGTTGGTCCCCTCAATATAGACTTGGCTACCTTCACTTTATATGCTTCAGTAACCCCTTCACACTCAAAGTGATTTTTCTATTCATCGATCCTTTCCATCACCAACTCAAGATCCATCTTTCCACTAAACAAGGGTATCCCTTCAAGAGCTTTGCCACCCAGTACTTTTATGGCCTTAAGGAATGGTTCCTCATGTAGAGGTGGGTGAGGTTCAAGGATTTGATCCTCTTCATCCACTATCTTACCCTTATCTTCATTATCCTTCAACTTCTCTTTGACTTTATTAGTTGTCTATACCACTTCATCTAATTTGTTTTTCATGGCCTTTAGGGCTTCCTGCATGAGCCTATTCTCCTCTTTTTTCTCTATCATTTCCTTGGTTGACTTTATGTTAGTTACCATGGTTGTCTCACTCACCGATTCACTACCAAACTCTGACATATACTTTAGCCCAAATCAACTAGGCTCTGATACCAATTTGATAGGGAGGTCTTGAATCTAGAGCCCTTTCTCCTTTGGACTCTCCTAAGGCCACTATCTTAGCCTTCTTCAAGTTCCCTCAATGAAGCTATACAAGAGGAATCCTTCTCCTAATTCCCCTTCTCCACTAGACCTCTCCTACCAAGTTGTGTCTTCAACTACTCTACCCTTGCTTCTTGAACTCAAATTGCTAAGTTCAACCTCTAACACACCATGGCCATGATCACCTCAAAAAAGGATGGTAGGGCTTCCATTTTGACCATTTCAACTAGTATTGGAATCAACTTATTCACATCCTTCTTATTTTATCAAATGATCTCTTGAAACCCTCAGAAATAGGGCTAGTAGCCTTGAAGGCCTTGTTAGGCCTCCTAATTGATTTTTTGGGAAATAAATCTAAAACCTATCAAACAAAGCTTTAAAAAACTACCATTCTGGGTACCCTTTTCAGAGAAATCAAATATTTTTTAGGATTTTAGGTCTCCAAATTATCTGTACAACCCCTTCCTAGAAATATGCCTAAATTTAAGGGTTTCAAGCATGTTTGTGTTGTAGTAACTTCAAAGGTTTCAAAAAACTCACAAAAATATTCACTTTTCCATCTCTTCATGTACATTGGTTCTTTACACATCCCTCTACACTTCCATGGTCTTGGATTACTCATGTTAATCCATTAAACCCTCCATCCTTTCACTATCATCACCAAGTCTCCTCATTGAATACATCTAGATTCGCCTAGGGCTTGGTAGTAAAAATAGAAAACTTGTGAAGCATAAACCCACATTGCATATGTATACTATTTATAATGTGCCCTAGCATATCCCATGTGGTTGTATTGATCCCACTGTGGAATTTCAAATTAGAGGCATTATTAGACCTTCTAATCTGTATAGACCAGTGAACTTGTCCCAGAGGAAGTAATTTATTTTGACCAAAAAGAACAAAAGTTTTATGCCTATAATTGCACACCACTAAATTAAATTCAATACCCTATCTAACCATGCAAATAAAATTCTCAAGTCAATCCATTAACATGTGGATGCTTGAGTTGTTATATGATTGTAACTATGTGTGTAAGAAAATTGATAGGTTTTGTTATGCAGCTTGATATGTACAAACTTCCAACCCTGATCTAAGACCTTGGATGGTTTTGAAGACCTTATTTTATGCTCCAACTGTTGGAACCATCTTACAACCACTTCTTTCCATACTTGCATATCTTGTCAAAATGTTGTCATGAAAACATTGAAAAGTTGTAATGTTGGTAATGACAACTTTAGCAACTTCTCTACTTTGACACTTTTTAAACTCATAAACTATCCAAATTTGTGCAGATTGATCATGTAATCATCTAATCCTATTTAAACCACTTCCACACTATTACACTCATTTTAAGGTCATTTTGACTTTCTGACCTATTCTTGCACCACTTGACAACTTTTGACAATTATTGCCTAATATTGGCAACCTATTTCTCACACTTCTCTATACACCACTAAAATACACTAACACACCCTTGGGACCTTTTTTGAGTCCTTATTCATCAGTGACTTGGCTAAGGTCACTGCAAGCCAAAAAAAAATGTCTTAGGGTTTAGCCTAGAACCCTAGGTGCTCCTGCACCACTTGGTTACAAAATAGAAGGTCAAAATCAATAATAAAATGACAAATAAAAAATAGGAAATGCCTCTTGAAGTATACAAATATGGTTATTTGGAATTGTAGAGATTATCCATGAAGGAGAGGATTGGGTTAGAGGAAGAGACTTCGTGTACCTAGAACCCCTAATTTGTACATTGAAGTTTGCCAATTTTTTCAGTGAACCTATACGGGTGACTGAAGAGCTTAAAGCCAAGGTTTAGGAATTTTTGCATTGACAAAGCTCTCTATAGAGGTCATGGAGTGTGAAGTGGTTGAAAAGTGCCATTTCAAAATGTTTGTTTGATACCTATTATATTCACCCCCCAATAGTCGCTCACCAAAAAAATAGTACTTTTGGCACAAATGGACCAATCACAAATATCATAACAAATGGACTAATTAGCAACCAAGAAAGCTAAAAATGATCAACTATTAGTCCATGTGTGATTAGCTATTAATACATATGTTATCAACTATTAGTACATGTTTTATCATTTTTGGGGGATTTTTAAATGCGGTAATTAGGGGTACCTATAACAATATCATATCAGTCATTGGACACCCTAGCGGCTACTGGGTAAAGATATTATATTTCTTACAGAAACATAGGAACATGATGGTTGTAAGGTTCCAAAGTTGGAGGGTCACAAAAAATCCTTAGTTTCAAATGAGAGGACTAATAGTGGCGAAGGATATGAAGGAATTATCATCTTAATTTAAAAAAATTGAGCATATTTGTAAGTATATTAAAGAAGACTCAAACAAGAAATACATATAGATGTAAATAACAAAAAATCAAGTTTTGATAGGGTGGAAACATGCTATTTTTCTCCCAAAGGTTCAAAATATAGAAGGGGAATTTAGATTGAGAAGACTCGCATGCGTCACTGAAAAATTACATTTCTATTATAATACTTTGGACAAGGCTTTATTAACACTAGGACAACAAATAACCAATTTCTCAATCTGAAACAAAAGTTACATAGAAAGAAATGACTCACTATGGTTGGGTGTGTGCATCAAGATGGTGTGCAAGAAGGGGGGTATAAGTGGATGCCATTTTTATTTTTTTTGAAATCAGGTAAACCTGATCTTTGAAGACCCATTTGAGGGTCATGCACTCAAAATGAGAAAATGTGTAAAACACAAAAATGTAGTACTCTGAATATAGTTTTTCAACTACTAAAGATTTTTAAAATGGATAAGATTAAGAGGGTCAAACCCCTTGCGCACAAAATATAGTTCCTATTTTTTGTTGAAAAACATAACATAGTTGTTTCTATGCTCTCAAAAAAACATATAGTTAGGCTTAGTATTTTGAAAAACCCTTTGGTAGGATCATAGGTAAGAGTGAGATTTGTAAGTTGTGCATTTTTTAATACTTTTTTAACAAGTAGTTTTTTCCTATTATTTTTTGAAGTCGCTCCATCTTGAAATTATGGCACCTCTTCATGCGTTGGCCATAGATTTAGATTTAGTTATGTATTTAGATTTAGATGTAGATTTAGTTTCAAAATTAGTTATAATATTCTATTTTGATTTAGATTTCAATTTCAATTAGTTTCATTTAGATTTAGAATTGCATCCAAAATTGTTTAGATTTGAATATAATAGTTTAGCCTTGCATGTTTCATTTAGATTTAGAATTGCATTCAAAATCTATTTGATAATACTTTTCATTTGCATGTTTTCAATGTACATGTTTCACATTAGTTTTAGATTTGCATGTTTCATATTAGTTTTATATTTGCATATTTTGGAATGGTTTTGGTTCGCATGTTTTTTATTTGTATGTTTCATAGTAGTTTTACACTTGCAAGTTTCAAAAAATTTATATTTTTAAGTTTCATAATTAAATGTTATCATTGACATGGATGGCAATGTCGCCATATCAATGAAATTTATTTAAAATAGACAAATCATATATTTAGTTTATATTTTGTCATTATTTAATTAGATTGCATATGTGTTTTATTTAAGTATTTTTCATATTAAAAAAATGTATATAATGTTTATGTTTGTAATGTTTGAAAAGTGGAAGGCAACGCGACCATATTTCAAACATTACAATCTAAATGTTTCATTCAAAATAGTTTTGATTTTTATTTATCTTATTCTGAGAATTATTCATTTGAAAGAAATTATTTTAATTGCTAATTTTTTTATTTTGAGTATTTCTATATGTTGATGTTTGTTTATACGTTTGCATGTTAATATTTGAGTTATGGATGCCTTGAATGGAGAATCAAACATTATTGATACTAGCCTGACTACTTCAGTAGCCTCAAATGATTTCTTTGATACTAAGTTTGATAAACGCTGACAAATAATGAAAGAGTCATGTACAAATATAATTAAATTTGTGGAGAACACAATATTATCAATTGACTATGTTGAGGAAATGGAAATAATGTAGATGAAAGATGCAGAAAAATTCATGCGTGACACATCTGCAAAAGTGGATTGGTTTCCCTCAATGATGAAAGAAATCTTTCACAATCATTGTTCAAATAAAGGTTGCAATAAAATCCTAATCATTGAAGAATGTGACATGTATTTACACCATTGCGATAAATATTATGTATATAGTTCATTCTTGTCTCCAATTTTGGACTTTTACTTCTTCTAATTACTTGTATTGGGAGTTGTGTTTCCCCATTGTTCTATGTAACTTCCATGAAGAAGAGAACAAGATTTTATTTTTTTTATTTATAAATACGTCTTCAATGGATGTTGCTACTAAATATGTTAATTAAGGAAGACAATTGTAAGTCTACATAGATGTCCTTCATGATAGGCATGTTGATTGATTATAATTCTTAACCATTGCAATAAAACTTGCATTAGTATTATTAAAAATTCAAAAATATATAATGTTATTATATCATCATGGAGAAATATTTTCCACAGAATTGATACTTATCTATTTTTTCACACTTTTTACATCATCTAAATAGCTATGTTGGGACTATTATTCTCCTTTTATGAACAATATACAATTTAAGATATTCCACTATTAGAGTCATTTAAAAAATCTATATCCCAATTTTGACCATAGTTCAACTCCAACTACTCCAACACTACACCTAAATCTCATACTTCCCTTAAGCATGTCCCTTATTTTAGTGTTTAACATTTAACCACTTATTAACCCTAACCATAACACTAAGTGACATTAAATAAATTTGTAAACCTTGGATCCCAACTCTATATGTGACTGTACTAAGCATTTGGTAAATTATATACCTAATCTTACCCTATATCTACTACTAAATAGAAATAATATTATTTTTTTAATAGGGGGAATACACACACACACACACAAAAATTAGGGGGATTATCTAGAGAATAGAGAGAGATTAGGGGGTTTAGAGAGAGAGAGGGAGAGAGAGAGAGAGAGAGAGAGAGAGAGAGAGAGAGAGAGAGAGAGAGAGAGAGAGAGAGAGAGAGAGAGCAGTGATTAAAGAAAATCTCTAAAGATAGTGGGAAGGGATGGGAGAAGGAGTGAGTAAATTATAAAAATATATAATAATATGTGTCACAATAACACTAATCATGGGCATTTTAATAGGACTAACTCACATAAAAAATTAACCTAACAGTTATCATAACACTAACTTAAAGTGTAATAATAGCACTAATGTCAATTGTGATAGGAGTAGTAAACCCAAAAATAACCTTCACCTCAATAATAATACTAATCCTAACTCTAACCCTAATCCTAACCCTAACTCTAACTCTAATTGTAACCCTAATCTTGATGCTAACCCTAACTCTAACTCTAACTCTACCCCTAACTCTAACTCTAATTCTACCCCTAACCTTAACCCTATCTTATATATAACCCTAACTCTAATCCTAATTCTAACCCTAGCCCTAATTCTAATGCTAGCCCTAACTATAACTCTAACCCTAACTCTAACCTTAACTTTAACTCTCTAACTCTAACCCTAACCCTAACTCTAACTTGAACTTGAACCCTAACTCTAACTCTTACTCAAATTCTAATGCTAACCCTAACACTAACACTAATTCTCACCCTAACACTAACCCTAATTCTAACTCAAACCTTAACTCAAACCCTAACCATAGTTCTCACCCTAACTCTATCTCTATCTCTAACTCTACCTCTATCTCTAATTCTAACACTAACCTTAACCCTAAATATAACTCTAACTCTAACTCTAACTCTAATTGTAACCCTAACCCTAACCCTAACACTAACCTTAGCTCTATTCCTATCCCTAACCCTAACTCTAACTCTAATTCTACCCCTACCCCTAACCCTAACCCTATATAACCTAACTCTAACCCTAATTCTAATCCTAATCCTAACCTTGATCCTAACCCTATCTCTAACTCTAACTCTAACACTAGGTCTAACCCTAACTCTAACTCTAATTATAACCCTAACCCTAATGCTAACCCAAACTTTAACTATAGCCCTAGTTCTAAGCCTAACTCTAACCCTAACCCTTATTCTAACCCTAACTCTGACTCTAACTCTAATCCTAATTCTAACCCTAACTCTAATTCTAATACTAGCTCTAGTTCTAATTCTAACTCTAACTCTAACTCTTATTCAAACCCTATCTCTAACCCTAATTCTACCCTAATTCTAACCATAATCATAACCCTAATCCTAACTCTATCTCTAATTCTAACGCTAACCCTAACCCTAACCTTAATTGTAACCCTCAATCTAAGCCTATTCTAACCCTAAATCGTAATCATAACCCTAACTCTAACTCTAACTCTAATTGTAACCCTAACCCTATCCCTAACCCTAATTTTAATCATAACGCTAACCCTAACCCTAACTCTACTCCCGAGTATAACATTTTACACAACAATATCCTTAAAATAAAAAAGAAATTAAAGTTATGCAAACAAAACACCATATATAGAATTAAAATATAAAATGTTGAAGAATAATTTTATAGTAACTTTATACAACTATATTTAAAAATAAACAATTTTTTTGATACTAACTTTATCAAAAATATAAAAATACTTATATATATATATATATATAATAAAAAATTTATCATCCAAATTTCTTCAAAGTGAAAATAACTTAAAATTAAAACACTATATTACTTGCTCCTAACCATAACCATCTAGATTTCTTAAAAGACATCTTCCATGGTGCATGACGAGTACTACTAGCTTATACACATAGAGAGAGAGAGAGAGAGAGAGAGAGAGAGAGAGAGAGAGAGAGTCATCCTTCTTGAGGCGCCTATTTTAATTGACATCCTATGGGTTTTTCTTTGTGTAAGTTATGATTTAAATAAAATAGGTGCCACGAGAAGGATGACTCTCATCATATATATATATATACAGAGAGAGAGAGAGAGAGAGAGAGAGAGAGAGAGAGAGAGAGAGAGAGAGAGAGAGAGAGAGAGAGGATTTAAATAAATAGATGCCTCGAGAAGGATGACTCTCAAAATATATACATATATTTCTTACAAAAACACGTGAACATGATGGTTGTAAAGTTCCAAAGTTTGAGGGTCATAAAGAAGCTTCAGTTTGGAATGAGAGAACCAATAGTGGCAAAGGACATGAATGAAAAATTACATTTCTATTATAATACTTTGGACAAGTTTTTATTAATACTAGGACAACAAATAACCAAGCTCTCAATTTGAAAAAGAAGTTGAATAGAAATAAGTGGCTCATTATGGTTGGGTGTGTGCACTAAGATGGTGTGCAAAAGTGGGGGTATAAGTGGACAAATTTTTTTTTTTGAAATCACATAAACCTAATCTTGGAAGACCCATTTGAGGGTCATGCACTCAAAATGAGAAAATGTGTAAAACACAAAAAATGTAGTACTCTGAATCTAGTTTTTAAACTACTAAGGATTTTTAAAATGGATAATATTAAGAAGGTCAAACCCCTTGTGCAAAAACAGTTGTTCCTATTTTTTGTTGAAATTCATAACATAGTTATTTATGTGTGCTCAACAAAACATACAGTTAGGTTTAGTATTTTGAAAAACCCTTTGGTAGGATCATAGGTAAGAGTGAGATATATAAGTTGTACATTTTTCATAATTTTTTGACGAGTAGTTTTTTTTCTATTATTTTTGAAGTCACTCCATCCTGAAATTCTAGTACCTCTTTGTGCATTGGGCATAACTTGCATTAAAATAATCTAAAATCAACACTTTTTTTTAAAAAGTGTATAGAATCAAGTGTAGAATAATAATATATAATTTATTTTCCATTTGGTTAAGTAGATGAAAAGTTATTAAAAAAATGGTAGACATATGTCTGAGAGGACTGTCAAGACACTAATACAGAAAAATTAACTTCACAATGCTAATCTTGTCCAAAAACTAAAAACATTATATGGTTAGAAAGGTAAGAAAATGTGTGAGATTATTTTGGTAATTTTAGAGATACCCACTTCACCATTTGCAAACTTGGTGAAGTCAAAGACAAGAATTGATCTTAGAAGATGAAAACATGTCTAAAGTGATGAAAAATGGAGGGAAAACATCAACCCAAGCCTTTGGGTAGTTTTACAGGCCTATTACCAAGCCTAAACATGATCGTTCTTTTTTGCTAATAGAACGTGACCATGTTATGCTTCGTATGACTAAAATTTCATACTAGACATAATGTGATTTCATTATGTCTAGTATGACTATACTAGACACAATGTGATTATGTTATATCTAGTATGACTATGCTAGACACAACGCAATCATGTTATGTCCAGTATGACTATACTAGACACAACGTTATCGCATTATGTCTAGTATTACTATACTAGACTCATACTAGACATAACATAATCATGTTATGTCTATGTAAAAGTATAGTCAATAGTTTAGAGGCCTAATAGGCCTAATTAGGCCCAATTAATGAAGTAACTACCAAAAAATGGATTGATTTCATCAAATAAATGATTGGATCAACTAGGGAAATATAATTTTTTTCTAAATCTTGAGTTTCACGCTTTGAATGAGCCATGCATGGGACACATTAGAACCATCACATTTTTCAATTGCTTCATCATTTGGGTCAAAAGATCGTAAGAGTAATCAGAAAAAAATATTGTAAGGAAAACATTTGTATTACCAAAGACTGCCCCACTATAGAAAGAGTGCAGTGTAGGGATGATGTACAATGGATTTTATACAAAGATTCAAATGCCAATTCTATGAAGGAAATTTTAGCTTCCAGAACTCAGACTGTGGATCTTGGAATCATTCAGTTTATTATTCATCTAAATGGTGACCCTTACAAGGAAGACCTAATTGCAATGTAACAATACAATGTAAGGTTGGGATATAGTAGAGAGATTCTTATGGTTGAACTAGAAGATAAATCATATTTTGAAGAAATGATAGAGACTTCATGTGGAGGAAGAATGGTATGGAATTGAGGCAAGGTTGCATTAATATGAAAAGCAAGGAAACCTACAACAATATTCTTCTTGAATCGATGAAAATATTATTGGAGCTCTTGTTGAGATGAAAGAAAAATTGATGCTCGACATTGATAACCAATTTAGTGTAGATCTTGAAACAATGAAACATGTTGATAAGTGCTCTAGTGAATGTATGGATATAATTGTGGAGGTGCTCTCTCTCTCTCTCTCTCAATTTTAAACAAGAGAGTTAAAACTTTCCATGACATTCTACTAGTTGGAGTTGTCATCTTCATCACAAGTTTTCTATGATAGTCCAGTAGTTGGAGATGTTATCTTCTTCACAAGTTTTCCATTATAGTCTAGTAGTTGGAGATGCCATCTTAATCAAAAGTTTTTCATGACAGGACCTAGTATTGTAGGTGTCATCTTCATCACAAGTTTTCTATGATAGTCCAGTAGTTGGAGATGTTATCTTCTTCACAATTTTTCCATTATAGTCTAATAGTTGGAGATGCCATCTTTATCAGAAGTTTTTCATGACAGGACTTAGTATTGTAGGTGTCATCTTCATCACAAGTTTTTTGTGACATTCTAGCAGTTACGATGCCATCTTCATCACAAGTTTTCCATGATAGTCAAGTAATTGGAGGTGTCATCCTTATCACAAGTTTTCCATGACATTCTAGTAGTTATAGATAACATCTTTATCATAAGTTTTCCATGAATTCCAGTAGTTGCAAGTGTCATCTTCATCACAAGTTTTCCATGACAAACCAGTAGTTGGAGATGTCATCTTCATCACAAGTTTTCCATGATAGTCTAGTAGTGCCATCTTCTCTCTCTAGATATATAGTTATTGTAGATCCAATGGTTATATCTCCTCCATTGACAAATATAAGTGCTTCCAAAGACTTGTTGGCTCTAATGTGTTGAAAGGAATCATAAGGGGTCCTAATGTGTCAAAAGGGACATTAGGACCCCTTAAGATCTCAAGAGATCCCTTAAAATGTTGTTTCTAAGTACATGTGCACTAAAGACCTTCTGTCACTACTTGAGCTACTAGTAAATAGTGAGTATTCATCATCATCATCACCTAACATAGGCTCACATGCATATCTTGTATTAAGTGCAACCAATGTAAATGTTAACTAGGTCTTCCTACTCTCAACAATCTTAGGAATAATAAGAGCCTTTCAATATGCCACCACCACCAGATTTGGAGGACATGGAAATGCAACCATCATTATCCTATGTAGTACACTTAATTTCATATGTCACAATCGTTTTGTCACTTGTATACATGAGTATGTAGTTATGACTCTGCATGTTAATGGGGTATGTAGTTTTGTCATTAGTGCCACTTTTTTGTAAATACTATTATTTTTGTGAAATAAATATTTCTTTTGGATTTCTCATGAAGCTTTTGTATAACCATTGAGTCCTAATTCTAAAAAAAATTAGAATGGCAAGAGCAAGAGAAAGAATAGATTGACCTAGAGATGGACAGAGGTATCAAGTCAAAATACAAATAACATTTTTGAATCAAGTTGGGTTTTATATGATTTTCGATAACCAAAATGTCTTATATGTTGTCATCCCTCCTATATCATTTTACAAGATCATGTTAAGTTGTGTTTCAATGCACCTTCTTTTTCAAAGTATCTATAGAACTTATCATTGAACTTCAAATTTTCATTTTCATGTAGGTACTATAAAAGGACAAGGAGGTCTATTTGGGAAAAATCTTTAGAACTAATGACATCAATTGAGGTGAGAGATCTAATATTAATGAAGGTCCAATGGGTGTATCTCCTCCATTGACAAATATAAGTGCTTCTAGAGACTTGCTGGCTCTAATGTACCAAAAGGGGTCATGAGGGGTCCTAGTGTGTTGAAAGGGACATTAGGACCCCTTAATATCCCTTAAAATTTCATCTCTAAGTACATGTGCATTGAAGATCTTCTGTCACTACTTGAGCTACTAGTAGATGGTGAGTATTCATCATCATCATCATTCGACATAGGGTCACATGCATATCTTACTTCTTTCCTTTGTTGTTCTTAGAGTAATTTTCTAATTTACTCTATTTTACTTAAGCCAAACTTTAGGAATATAATAATTAATTCAATTATTAATTATTATCATGCAACCTAGGTTAGATTCCTCTTAGGGTTTTGATATCCTCTTATAAGGACTGATCTCTCTTTGTATACGCATTCATTCACTTCTGATTAATAGCAATTTATCTTTTTGCTCATGAAAAATGTTTCCTCCTTTGTGGATTTGGGAATTCCAGCCTCCATAACTTTTGCTTCTCTCTTTCTATGATAGGTGTTTGCATATAGGTGATTCTTGGGAGCTATGGGGTTGAGATTTCATTAACTTCAACAATATTTTCTCCATTCTAGCTCTTCAAGCTATTATCTATAACTTTTGACATGGGTCCAAGAAGCTCTTCCCACTCTTTTCCATTAACTAGGTGGGATTTGTCTCTTTATCATGAGTAATTTGTTAATAGTTTCATTCTTAATAGAATTCATAACTAGATTCTCCATAGCCATTTTTCTTCTTGATCATTGCAATATTTTCTCCTCAACTAAACATTTTGTAATCAATTGATATACAATCATAAATTTCTCTTGACCAATTCTTTAGGCATGTGATTGAGCCTATAGATCCACAAAAGGGTTGAAATCTAGGTCTGGTAGAAGAATAGTACCCCTTAAGGAACACTTGATGATTGTAATGTGTGCCAAGGGGTCATAAGGGGTGAGCTAGTGCCTTTTTCAAGAAATTCTAAGACCCCTTATGGCCCCTTTTGACACATTATAACTGTCACGGGGCTGGATTTTATGCTTATGCCCAGGTTAAGCCTTCTCCTTGAGAATCTCCAAACCACGCGCGGCACTGGCGATCCCTACTTCTGATCCACCATAAGGTGCGACCATTTTCGTTCACCCAGACTACGCCTCCCTGTCTTCATCAAATGCCCACGCATCTGACTGCCTAAACATACACTCCCGCAGAATAGAAGTGCATGCCGAACCATCCTACTCCTGGTTCTCTTCCTTAGGTGCTCCACGCACACATCCTCGAGCCTCTGGCTCTACCCCTGTTCAACCTCAACGCTGAACCCCGACTTAGCCCTTTTGATATCTTCGCCTCGGTGACTCCCATAAGCCCACCTTACTCCGACATCGGCCACATAGGTGATCTCAACTCCCACGAGTCTCTTGACCACATTCTGATCCTCTATGATCATCTTGCCACTCTTGGGAATGCACCGAGCTCCTAGAGCTCCTCATGTTCAACTCACCTGACTCCCCGAGCCCAACGCTACACCATTGCAACCTTGCATCGAGAACCACCTAGACTCTCTTGCTGAACACTGCATCCGCACTGGCTGACTTAGACCACAAGAGTACTCCTTAGCTCATGCATATGCTTCCAAAGCATACTCAACACCATCTTGACATCTCTCTGAACCTTATAGCTCAATATGCATACACCCAGTGTATACTCGACACCTCCACGGTATCTCTCTGAACTTCCTGGCTCATACGCACACCTGCACGGTATACTCGGCATCCTTATGGCACCTCTCTGAACTTCATAGAGTCCTCCAGTCCAATCCTTAACATGAACATGCCTCCACGGCATTCCACCGCATGTGAGTCTCCCTAGCTCCCCATAGAGCCCATCTGAAGATCAACCCTTGCTCCCCACGGAACAACCATCTACCTTCCCACTTTGGATCCCCACCATGAGCCCCAACTGCTTCGACACCCTAGTCTATGTCTACATGCCCTTGTTGGTGAACATCATGTCCTCGTGCACTCCAGGCACTCAAACCAACCAAACCATGCATCCACGCCGTCTCATACTCAACCCACGGATCCCTTTGCGTTGCACAACCTACTTGAGTTCCACACCCTAGCTCCATGATCCACCCAACCCTGTGGGACGCTGGCAGGCAAGACCAACTCGGTGAACACTCCGTAGCTTCACCTCTGAACCACTTCACCCATCTGCTTCACTCGTTTCACTCATGCACCAAAAGCCTTTGTTCCTAGCCTTCCATCATGACTCACCTCCTTGAGTCATGCCCACCGACTACCTCTTCGGATACTTGACACGATCTGCCCACTTGACTCGACATCTCCTTAGCATCATTCCGAGACACTACATCCCGCTTGCCATACTTGACCTCCCCGGTCTTTGAGATCCAACCTCAATGCAAACCCATGTAACCAAGCACCCAGGATGTGCACCCATGGCCACACCCGACCGATACCGCACCACTTAGCCATCTAGCACAATGACACCATTACCGCATAGCTAACCTCAAGCCCACAATGCTCCTACTCGGACAAACCATATTGCCTCCTACCGCAGGACTAGGAAAACCGCTTCCCTAGCTTTCAGACACCGGACAGCCCTAAGGGGAAAGGTTGTCAACATTGGTCCAGCTCCTCTACTACACTGATACAGGGACCTTTATCATCATACCAAACCTCACCATGTTACGTAACGGCGGAGCAACACTTCATTGCTCCTAAAAAATTTGCGTCACCTCTGTCTCCTGGAGACCAGAGGGAGGGACTACTCTGCTTCGACCCTCTCGAGGGAGATGGACTCTCCAAGCCATCCTTCATGCACACCGGCACTTACCCTCCGCGGATACACCTCAGCTCGGCTCCACGCCTCGCCTACACCACAACTATGCTAGAGGGAACATCTCGTAGCACAGCCCCAAGATCACACCTCGGCCCGGTTGTGCACCGTGCCTACACCGCAACTATGTTGGAGGGGAACCACTCGCAACACAGCCCCAAGGCTACACCTCGGATCATGTCCCGGACAAGATCCTACACCACAAACCACAACCATGTTTGCCCAGCACACGACATAGTCCCATTTACACCTCGGCTAGACCCACGTCTGCCTACGCCACACCTGTGTGCACCCAGCTTTGCAGCACAGGCCCATCCGGCCTCAAGGTCTCATATCGCGAATCACCAGCCCCTTACAATAACCATCAAGTGTGCCCTAAGTGGATCTAATACTATTCTTCTACTAGATCTAGATTTCAATCCTCTTGTGAATCTACAGGCTCAATCACATGCCCAAAGGATTGGCCCAGAGAAAACTATGATTGTATATCAAACTAATTACAAAATATTCAGTTGAGGAGAAAATATTGTAGTGATCAAGAAGAAAAGTGGCTATGGAGAATCTGGTTATGAATTCTGTTGAGAATGAAACTAGTAATGAATTACTTAAGATTAAGAGACAAATCCCACCTAATTAATGGATAAGAGTGGGAAGAGCTTCCTGAACCCATGACAAAAGTTGTAGATAAGGACCTAAAGAGTTAGAAAGGGGAAACCAACAAAGGAAAGAAGTAATATATACATGCAAGCCTATGTCTAATGATGATGATGATGATGATGATGAATACTCACCATCTACTAGTAGCTCAAGTAGTGGCATAAGGTCTTTAGTGGACATGTACTCAGAAACAAATTTTTTAGATAGTTAAGTGTTGTGGAATTATCCATAGAGCAATGTGAACTCTATCACCCCCCAGCCCCCCCCCCCCCCCCCCCCCCCCCCACCCCACCCTCTCTCTCTCTCTCTCTCTCTCTCTCTCTCTCTCTCTCTCTCTCTCTCTCTCTCTCTCTCTCTCTCTCTCTCTCTCTCTCTCTCTCTCTCTCTCTCGCATCTCCTTCACCCCCCCCTCTCTATCTATCTCACACTCATAACTTCTAGTTCTTCATAACCTAATGCAAAGAAATGCTTCTAATTCTTAATAACGTGATCACGTTTGGTAAAGCATAACGCGATTACATTATTTCTAAATTAAAAATTTTAATGTTTTTTTCTTGGCTCGTTAACGAGCCAAGGCCCAATTTGAAATTTGATAAAAAAAAAAACACATAACATGATCACGTTATGTGTACTTTTGACTTTTCTTTCATTGTGTCCACTTTTTTGCACACCATCTTAGTGCATAT